>JAJTUV010000064.1:3202500-3673559 GCA_021653895.1 Mastomys natalensis
TGACCTTCCTTGTGGGTTTATTCCTCAACCATATTTCTGCTTTAGAACCCAGAACATGTTTTATCCACTTATCCCTTGGTTTTATCCCTATCTGGGTCTCAGCTAAGGTGTCACCACCCTGTGAGAGAATGTTTCTGTTCACAAGATTTACTGTTGCTTTTACCAGTCAGAGCCTTTCAGCCACATTCCATACTTTTGCTCTCTTGATAGCACTTAGAGATATCAGAAATTATCTTGCTTATGTGTGTGTCATTTTTCTCTTCCAATACCTGAAGCTTCATCTGTTATTTAATCTCTCTACCTCCAGTACCAAGACTATACCTAAAATGAAGAAGGAAAAGCTCAACAAATACTTGCTGAATGATTACCCACATTCTGTAGCTAAGGAGACCCACGAAATTAGAATGTTTTTTGTAAGGCCTTCTGAGTGGACACAGTTTAGGTTTCCTGGAACCTAGCATGTAACAGAACTTTGCTGGGCCCCTCAAAGAGTAAAAGAGAAAATTCCTGAGACATATGTGGCCCAGAGCAGAACAGGGTTAAGTAGGGGGTGAATCTTATTCAGAGATAGAAAAGACATCAGTCTTTTAAACAAAAAGAATTTGGATTAGGAAACGGAAACAGCCTACTGCATTGTCCTAACTTAGATACTGCTGCTTCTTGATGAATCACCAAAGGGACACCACACACTGAGGACACTTGCACAAAGTGTTCAGACTGTAAGACGTCAGATTACTATCTGAAGTGCTATTGAGGAAGCTGACAGCTCTCATTTAAAAATATTGCTCTTCTCCAGTTTCTCTTCAGGGTGTAGAAATCTTTACCTTTTAACTAACACTAATTTTAAAGACTTAATTTGTCTAATAAACACAGTTCAAGTACTAAAGTCTTATTTTACATTATAAGACACTTCTCCCACACCCTCCTGTCTACGCCCTTTGGTAGATCTCAAGTTCAAGTCCTAAAATTTTTATTGGTTCTCTCTTTTAAATTCTGATGATAACGTGAAGTCATGAGAAGCAACTCAGTGGAATATGCCTTCCAGAAGCTACATGTTGTGAATTATATTTTTGTCATTGATGATTCAACATGAGTTAACTGAACTTTCTGGGATCCAATTGAGGCAGATGAGGATAGCTTGTCCTCCTGCAAATTGTCAGAGTCCAAATAACTGTGTTCTAGCTCTTCTAGAACTGTTTTAGGTAGATCTTCTCTCTCCCTAAGACTCAGTTATTCCTTCTATCTCTACTCCATAAGGACAGATTCATGGCTTTCAAATCAGATGGGATGTTAATGGGTCTCACTATTGCCCTATTTTGGGATGCACTAGGAAATGCTTCATTGGATACCAATCATAGATCCTCAAGGAATACTAATGTGGAAATAGTTCACCTGACTTAGGCAGCATTGAGAGAAAAATATTTTCAATAGGTTGTGCTCACTGTCACCATCACCATCACCATCATCATCATCATCATCACCACCACCACCACCATCTACACCTTCCTTGGTGAAACCTATTTAAATGCTAGTTGAAATTTTATTAGATAAACTCTTAGACAACTTTGCATAAAGTTTGCTGTTTAAAGTAATCTTTGAGGTCATGTAGGCAATCAGAATGGGTGAAGCTACCCTAGTGACCAAGGATGGTCAGTTACAATGAAGACCCTGCAAAGTAAAAGTGGGAGGTTGGTGAGTTAGTCGGAGTATCCAATGCATGAGAAACTGCTGTCTCCCACAGCAGCTGCACAAAAGTCAGGGTCTGATTCTCCCAGACCTTCCCAGTTTCAAACAGAGAAACCAGAAGTGTGAGTTTTGAATGATACACAGGTATCTGTTTCTATGTTAATAGTGCGCTTTATTTCTCTTAACTGTAAACTAAAGCTGAAGCTCTGTTCCCACCAATCTTATATGGAACTGTAAATCTGAAGTAAAAACATGTCTTTATGGGAAAAAAAAAGTAAACTATGTATAACCAACTCATCACCTAAGGAGCCATGAACTCCTGACTCCTCCCATATTTGTCACGTGATTGTGCCTCTTGTTAGATAGTGCACAGTCCTTCAGGTTACACATTACTGTCATTAGTCACAAAATCCATACATGGAGGAGTTTGAGAAGGAGAGGGGCAGGAGTGATTCGGGTACAGTGATTATGCATGAAGTTCTCCACAAACGTATAAAATTAAAAGAATCTAGTGTCTAAACAATTGCAGCATTTGTAGTAAGCTTTTTGTCAGCCATGATTAGAATTTAAGTGCAGTCAATGGCGTGTCTATTAAGGGGTTGCTCAATAAACATAGATGGGTTGATCTTAAATGAAGCTTTACACTGCTCTATAATGTAATGATGACTGCAGAGTCTGTAGCTTGTTTCTGGTCAAAGAAACTGTGTATGTAAACAGACAAAGCTGTCCCCTATGTAAATCCCACTCAAGCCTAGACTCAAAATGATATCGGCTTTCCAATCTTCCTGCTATCTCTTCTCCATTCCATAGTGTCCTTCCTGATGTCTTCTAACCAATGTCACTCGTGTATCGCACACTCCCATGCCTGTCAACTCCTACCCTGCAGCAATGGAAACATAGGTGGGGGAAGGGTTAAAGGACACATTCATGATATCAGTTAAGAATAGTCCCCAAATTGGCATGGAGTACATCATGCCAACCATGCTCAGACTGAACAAAGAACAGGCTCCACGCAGAAGGAAGACTGAATGTGTACATCTGAAGTGTCCGTTCTTCAGATTACATTTTTAGAAAGACAAAGATAAAATTTCACAAGAGTCCCTGGAAAATGTCTTCTAGATCAGGTCTGACTCCTTTGTTATTTAACGATTATCAAGTTTTGTTTTAACAAAAACCATGTGTACCTACAGATTGCCAAAGCACCGTTAACATTTATTATTTGCTTTTGCAAGTTATAATATCAAGAATCATAAAATATTATTTACATAATCTTCTTAAGTGAAAAAGCCAAGTCTCAGGAGAAACACAGTATGAATTTCTTCTATAAGATCCTTGATATATTTAGATGCCATGGTGTGGATTATTTTAAAAATAATTGTGAATTTATCAAATTTTATGATGTATAATGAATATTGTAGGCCAGGCAGTGGTGGTGCACGCCTTTAATCCCAGCACTTGGGAGACAGAGGCAGGCTGATTTCTGAGCTCGAGGCCAGCCTGGTCTAGGGAGTTAGTTCCAGGACAGCCAGGGCTATACAGAGAAACCCTGTCTCAAAAAACCATAAAGAAATAAAAAAAATTAAATAAATAAATAAATATTGTAAATAAAAATTTCTCACATCAGCTTTGTGTCATACTTCCCAAAAAATATGTAAAGTCATAGAAATTATGAATGTATGGTGAACAAGTATAACTTTTAAAAAGTATATAATTTTTAACATTAAAATATTGTCTATTTTTGAAAATATCTGAATATTTATTATATTATTTATTATATACATTTATTTGTTTATATGCAATTTTATAGATATATTTATGTATTTTATAGCTAGAGCTATGTATGTATATATGCACATACACAAAAATTCTTACAATTCAATAATAAAAAAAATGAACATAATTTTTAACTTGGCAAAGGTCTTAAATGAACATTTCTCCTCAATAAACTTAGCTGTTAGAAAAATACAAATAAAAACTCCAATTAAGTACCCCCTGGTTATGGGTACTGCAGTGCTTTCCATAATAGCTAATAGATGTGAGCAGCCCAAAGGTCTATCAAATCAGTGGTAAAGGGCTGAGCAGACTGATATATATGCATATATACATGTGTATATTATGATATATATGTATATATATCACATATATTCACATGTGTGTGTATTTGTGTGTATGTATAGAGAGAATACTGTTTAAGCATAAAACTTTCACATATCACAATATGAATGAGTACTTATATATACTAAATGAAAGAAGCCAAATAAAAGGCTATTTTATATTTCACTTACACAGAATGTCCAGAGTAGGTAAATCCAAATGAACAGAACTCAGTTTGGTGGTTGTCGAGAAATTGGGAGGGAAGGAAATGAAAACCTGCTTACTGGATTGGATACGAGTCTTTATTTTGGAATGACGTGAGTTGGCAGATGGCGGAGGTGTAAGTTAGAGTAGTAAATGCCACTGTTCTGGTCATTTTAAAGGGGTAGTGTTGTTATGCACATTTCACCTAAATAATGTTTAATAAATCCTGTTTTCCGTATAATCCACAAAAACCTTAATGTCATCTCTATAAACAGTACAGCAGAGTGTCTTCTGTAGGAGAAAGGGCATCCTAGACAGCTCCTGGAGAGTGGGCTCTCGGATGGTTTGGAGATACCTACACCTATTTTGATCTATTCTTCTTGCCAGAAAAACAAACAAACAAACAACAACAACAAAAAACACCACCACCACCAAAATCCACTTTCCTTTGCAATAAAATTACTATTTACATTTTACTTACTCTAACTATACCTCTATTTAAAGCAAAGAAGAAACTCATAAGATAAACGCTAATTTATTTTCATCCCAGGTCTCTGTTTTATACCTGTGTGCAGTCAGATTACTTAAGCCTTGCAGCCATTAGAAACTCACCTCTCAAATCCCTGTATTCTGGTCTTCTAGCTCCCTGATTACTCTTCCAAAGAGTACTCCTCATCCCACTCCTGACTGTCCCTGACTCTGAAGTCTCTAGACTCTGGAAGCTGGGTTTCCAGTCCTAAGTACTTCTAATGCCCTCTATGAAATCTTTAGCTATTGAAGACAAAGAAAAAAGAAAAAAAATCAATCAAGTGATATACTAAACCTTGTGACTCAGGTACCTAAAAATGAAACCTTCATTGTCACTTGGGAAAAGAATTGGAAATTTTCAGAAAGATGAACATTGAATAATCACGTAACCTAAAAATTCTGCTCCTAGTTATTTGCACAAAATAATTAAAGATATATCCACACCAGATCTTGTCCACAAACATTAAAAATGGCATTATTCACAGTAGTTTAAAAGGGAAAACAACCCAAATGTCCATCAAATGAGAAATGAACAACCAAAACACCACACCAGATTGTACATACACTGGTGTATTATTATTCAGCCATATAAAAATGAATTACTGGTTCCTGCTCCAATATGGATGAACCTTAAAGGTACTATGCGAAGCAAAAGATGTCAGACATTATAGATTGCATGAGAGTGGTTCTAATAGTGCGAAATGTGAAGCATAATCTAACACATAAATATAGACTGACAGTTGTCAAGGACTAGGAAAGGGGACAAGAGAAAGACTGTGGATGAGTTTGGGTTTACTTCTTGGAGAGATGACAATATTCTGAGGGGAGCAATGATCAGTTCTCTGAGACTACTCAGAAATACCTAATCACACTCCCCAGTTGCCACTGTTTAATTACTTAAGCTCTTGCACTTGGCTATCTAACATCTGTGAGTGGATTTAGACCTAGATCTGATCCAGAGGGGCTTAAGGGCTGTATAGAATAAATGACAGCTATGTCTATTCTCAGGGATTTGCTTTTCTTTCATGAACTGAAAAAAAATCTTGACCTTAATCAACAGAAATATTTTCCATTCCTTTCAAACAATATTACCTTTGAAATACCTGGCCTACATTTGAGTGTCAAGTGAAAAGAAAAATAAATTCAATGACTATGCTGTCTTGGTGTCATGGGCTAGCCCCTAAAATGTATATTATATTTTGAATTTATCATTTTTATTTAATCATTTTCATCAATGTCAACTGTCTTAGACTTTAAGAACACTTTTGAGGACCATAAAATGTTAGATGTGAATTGAAAAGTCAAGCCATATATTCAGATACTCATTGGAGCTTTTTTTTTTTTTTTTATCATGCTTTATGCCTAGAAGCTATGACAAAGGTATCCAGAAAGAATTGCAATAGTCAAAGTCATTGACGTCTTGTTGACTGACTTATGGTAAAGGATGTGGATGACTACAGAGCAGATAGATGAGAGAAAACAAGAGTTTCTTTTCATCTGCAGAAAAACCCAACAGTTCATAGTCTATTGTGATCCAGCAACAGGATTTTGATTAAAATGGAAAGGAATTCTTCCTGAAATTGGGTGAGAGGTGAGTCTAGTTGTTCCCGGCAGCACAGCAGCAAAGAAGGAATCTCTCAAGGGACCTTTTAGCAAGGGATGGCCAGGACTAGAGAACTTCAGCCACAGACATGGCCCTGACCACAGAACAGATGACTTCAGTAGTTCATTACAAAGTGAAAACTTACAAAATCATTCTCTAGGTTTAAAGTGGGGAAAAAAATCCCACTAAACGATAAATTGAACGAAAATAAACAGGGTTCTATTTAAAACCAGGCAATAGGCTGTGTGGCTTTACACAACATCTTCCTTAATTTTATCACTCCAGTGGCACCAGAAAGCTGGGCCTATCTTCACAATCCATCTGATTACATGTGACTTGGCAAGGCTGAGCAAGTCCCAGGCGGGGCAAAGCTGATTACAAAGCGCAATGAATAGACAACAGTGTTGATGACTTCATTTTACATTTCTGTATTTTTAGTATTCAGATCTCAAATGTTACATTTTTCTAATGGCTGAAGTTACTTCCTTTCTGAGAAGACTTTGAAAACGACAATGTTTTAATTGGTTCACATTAAAGCCTCTTAGAAGCTTGAAGGGGAAAAAAAATCTTTCCAGATGAGCAAGAGGTTGGATAAATGTAATGACATATGGTTTGGTTTTTTATAGCTACAATATGCAAAAAATAGTAGCATAGCACATGTATTCAATGATATATATGTATTTATACACATAAATATATATTCTGCTTATACATTATGAGATAAGATTCTTTTGTACAAATGTGATTTTGTTTTCTTTCTCTTTTTTTGTTCGCTTTAAGAACAAAAATAACAACTGAAACTTAGAACAATTTTAAACATCTCATTATACAAGGGATCTTACAAAAGATAAAAATCAACGACTGTTAAGCTATGATGCCACACGGTCCCCTGCCCAGACTCATAACTAAGTTGTCTACAGGGTCTCAGAGCCTCAGGGCAAGAAAACTGTCCATCCGTCTTGTTAGGGAGCCTCCCCCTCTTCCACAGGCATCCTCCAGATCTTTCCAGATGGATGGTCACGAACTGATTCTTAAATATCTCTCATGAAGGGTATTTCTCACATCCTCTGCTCTCTTAGAAACCCCCAGAAGCTCTTCCTCTGCCATCCCCACACCCTTCAGTCCATCAAGTCACCAGTAAAAACATGAAAAGCATCTGATCATTACATTCTACGAACTGATTTTTAAATGTTTTCATTGTTTTCATATGACATTCATTCAACCTTTTCTTTAATCTTAGAAGCCAAAATAAAAAGCCAATTGACATAAGCATTTCCCTCAAATATCACACATTAAGTTTCTTTTTCATTTTCTTTTTTTAGTCTTTTGAAGGTTTACACCCATTTTGACAAAAACCTTCTTATGGAGAAGAGTATTCTAACCCACAGAGGGCTCTTTGCTCTCCTGTGCCTCTGGATTTCACATTTTTTTTACCTCTTTTCTACTCCACAACTGAGAAGGCACACTCTTGATTTACAAAACAATTGGTGAATTGCTACTAATAAATCATTCCTAACAAGTGTCTATCATAGTTTTCTTTTCACTGTTTGTTATGGAAAATGTCACACATATACCATGTAAGCACATTGACATAATACACAAGTGATCTGAGCACTACCAATATGGCCTGTGATGCTATCTATGCCTCCACTTAACCCTCACACACAAACATGTATATATATATATACACACACACACACACACACACACACACACACACACATATGTGTGTGTAGGTATTGTAAGTATGCACAGTTTATACAAGCTGAAATAATTTATTTTGGCTTGGCTCTTTTGGCAACTATTGTGATAAAGGATTTTTTTCTTACCAGAACATTCTACCCAAGGCAATTTCTTCTGACCTCATCCAAGAAAGAACCACAATTTGGGTCCATGCTAAACACTCAATTTAGTCTGTTTTTGAACTCGCGGATCTGGATCCACACAGGATGGCACTTACTTTTGTGTCTCCAGCCTCTTTTAAGATGCACATCTTTTGTATAATTCATCTGCATCATTGTGGGTACCAATTCTTGGTGTCTTGTCTTTGAATAGTATTCAATTATATGTATAATTCTATGTTATGATTTATCAGTTGTTTCTCTTGCCAATGATATTTCAACTATCTCTCATTCATAACTAAGATAAAACTTCTTTGAACATTTACAAGTCTTTCTCTTTGTATAGTGGTTGTACTATTCAACTTATAAGTTGAAATTTGTTGTTGTTTTGTATAACAGTCTGAACCAAACAGTCAGAAGATAAAAACAGATGTGTGTTGAGGAGACTTTTTTGTACCTTACCATTGACTACTACAGGCCTCCACTCTGTGTTCTAGAGTTAAGTAAACTTTGTCAGTGGCTTGTGTGTTCTTCCAATTTTAATGCAATTGTGAGTAAATATGTATTTATTCTACTCCTAACACACACACACACAAAAATAGTCTGATATATGGTTATTCAATGCTTCTATTTCAATCAACAACCTATCTTGAAGTCTTTCTATATTGATAAATAAAGATTGTCCACATTGTGTGTAAACAGCGCTGTATGGATGGCACCTCCAGATTATTACTAACATGTTGTGATTATGCAAATAGCTACCACAGAGCTTTTACTACCTCATTATAAATATATGGAGAATTAGTTGTGCAACTAAATTTCAAAATGGTACTTTAATTTTTCTGGACCAGGGCTTTGATAACTTTATAAACATTAAAAAAGTGTCCTCCAAAAGAGCTCATGACGTATTGTACTCTTCAAACAATACATTATAATAACCCTTCCTCCTGTACAATTGCTGCCAGAATGCTGTATGAACCATTCCCAGACATTTCAGTCTCAATATACTCTAGAGTTGTCAGAAATCAATGTACACCAACTTCACACCCTATATGACATCAGGCCAGAGTGAAGTCCTCTACAGGATCAGCTGCATAATCTGTGCAAATAAAAATGTGGAACCTTGTTAGTAAAAATTTCAAGACAGTAAGACAGAAGGATTAAGGCAAGCATTGGACTTTCTAAGCTTGTTACCCTCTGTAGCTGCCTAGGTTGACAGCACATGGAAGGTGTCCTTTATTGTAAGTCTCAGAAAGAACAATAAAAGTTGCTGATAATGTACCTTCTTTTACCTTAAACACTAGAGTAAAAATAATTTACTATATTTCATAATTTAATCGTTACTTTATTACAGGTCAGTAAAATCAACCTTTCAGGAAGCTAAATCATATCTACCACTTCATAACACGACTGACAGCCAAGGCCCTCCATGCTGTCTCTAATAGAACAATTCTAGGCAACAGCCCTGCCAAACACACAACTCTTCTGCTTCAAGCTGAACTCTTTAATAGTAATCTTACACATATATACCTACCACTGTCCCTGCCTCCCATATAAACAATTGAACAACTGCATTGATGCAATTGCAGCCAAGTAGAGGCTGATGCTAAAGTTCCTATTGAATCTATACGCTCAAACTGAATTCAATGCTCATCTTAGTACCCATATCGTCTCTTAACACAATGCCTATTAAGAAGCTTATTGCTCTTCCTAGTACGTGGAGGAAGAGAAGGGTACTATACAGAATGCTTCTGGGTTATCATAAAGTGTATCTTCATGGTGCCCTTGCCTCTAAGAGCCATAATTAGTAGAGTGGAGGCCGAGTTACAGAACTATTTTCTGAAAAAAAAAATATAAAGGTATGATTACTTCTAACATAGCAGAAAGCAAGTAAGGAGGAGAAAAAAGAAAAGAGATACTGAAAGAAAGTTTTACCAAGACTCTGGTGCTGTATTTACAGCTTTTAGACATCCTAAATATCATCTGCAGAACCCCCTACTTAGGAATGCTTCACAAACTAGTAGTATCAGAAAAGGAAGAAGAGAGAGGGAGAAAAAATGGGAGACAAAAAAAGGAGAGGGAAAATGGACGCAGGATAAAAGGGACAGAAGGTGACAAGACATCTAGTACAGGTGTGGCTATTACAATCCTGACACTTGCAGTCATAAAGAGCAATCTAGTCCTGCGCTAAGTTAGTCCACACTTCCAAGCTTAATAGGTGCAATTGAGTTAGTTCTGCCAGACTTGGAGCTGGACACCTTTCTCTGCTCTTTCACCCCATCTGCTGGCTCTGCCTAGAGCTGTCCTTGGATCAAGACACCAGCAGCACCAATGAGAAAGTGAACTTGATCATTTATCCAGCTGTGATTTCAGCTTAACCTACTAATAGATTCCTGGGGACCTTGATAAAGCACAGGTAATTCAGATCTGAGGCATGAGATTTTCCATTTTTAATAGGATCTTATGTATGCTGATCCTTGGACCTGACTCCAGGTATCAGGGCTTTTTATATCATCAATGATAACTAGCACAAAACCCCTCAGTAAGGTCTCCCAACTGACATGGAAAATGGTACCTATTTCTTAATGTAGTTCCTCATCCGCCAGTTAGCGCAGACTGAAGAACTAAGTTCATTCAGAATACTGCTCCAGTTGTTTCAATGATCTATTTCCATGAAAGTTATCAGTTATACCATGGAGTTGATACATTTGGACACCCAGATTTAGGTGGGAGATGCTGTGGTGATCTTGTCATATAGAATAAGAGTTTCAGTTTAAACAAATGCTTAACAAATCAGCAATAGAGTTCCAAAGAATGTGTGGCTTGGCCAAGGTCGCATAGCTTATTGATGAGAGTAGGGGAAAAATCTACTTATGATCACAGGAGCTTCATGCTGTCTGTTCATACATCCTGGTTATTTCCCATCTTATATTTCCTTCTGTTGAAATGGCTAGAATTGTATCTGCTACATACTATAATTAGTAAGGACCTATATACGCGCTGCAAGTTACAGAAAGTAACAGCATGCCTCTGATCTCAATAGTTTGCCTCCTGTATCTTTCTTTGTATCCTAATGCCCCCACCCCTTCTCAGTAAAATTAGATTTAAAACCATTTTCACAAGATGAAAAAGAATATAGACTCTTTGCTACCAGCATCAGTAATGTTGGGTATTCTCATTTTGCCTTCTGTGTCTCATTAACATGGTGAACATTACAATTTAATTAACATTTAAAATCTCCCCACAAAGAGAATACAAATTTATTCCATAAAGTGTGGGTGAGTGGGTTATTGATATATGTGTACTGGGTGAGTGATTTGTTTGCCTAGATGAATGATCTATTAGTTTATTCAGGAACTCAGGATGGCCAAATAGCAAATCAAGGTTCAAGACCCTCAAATGAGACGAGGCCCATTTGACGTCAAAATTCACTTCAGAGAACTTAAGCAGTTTTTCACGCCTGACTGAGATTGAAGGGTTGATTTCCAAACTGCCCTTTCCATTCCCAAACAGAAAGGCACAAGAGTAAATATAAAGTTTCCGGGCCTCTGAGGTCTCAACCCGTTATCAGCGTAAAAAAGCAGATGAGCAAAGTGAGTGGGCGAGTGAAATCATTTGAACAAAACCCCATTATTTACAGATGAGAAATTTATATTGTCAGCGTAATATCTGCAAGGCTAAACAGCCTGGAGAGTATATAAAAGCACAGCACCCTGGTGCAGAAGGGCAGAGCCTGGGCATAGAACACACTCGAAGTTCCTAAGGGAGCTCCCTCTGTCTACACCTGTTCTCAGCTCAGCCTCACAAGGTAAGAGGCACACTGTGCGGCGGGGGCTGTCTGGAGGACATTGGGCAGTGAAGTATGTTTAAGTACTATGAATTAAAATGTTGGTTTTTTTCATCTGTTACTTTATTAATAGGACTATGAAGAACATAGTTTAGATCAAAACGTTATTGACTAGATTTATACCTACTTTGTTGTAATGAATTTGCAGATTACTTAGAGAAATAATATAGTGCACTTATCAAATAGAAAGAAAAACAAAGATTTAGACCAGCGCATTTGCTACAATGTGAACAGTATGTTCAAATAAATAAATACTCAGAAAAATAAATATTTTTGCTTTGACTTGAAAGATGTGCGTGTACTACTTTGAACAGAAGGGGCTTTTTAATTTCACAAGAAAATGTGTCCATTACCAAGACGACAACAGCAGTTTTTCTTTATGAATTAAAAGATTTTTTTAAAGCTCTTATTTTCTAAAAGAAGATGTTCAGTATCATCTTCAAATATCCAGATTTCTAATAAATTTTTCAAAGTATCAGGCCTATATATCAACCCTTTCTAAATTAAAGGTATCTTTGGAGCAGAAAATAAGCGTCATCAATAAGTGGGAATTTCTTCATGTGAGTTATAAACTAACAGTTATTTACCATCTATTGAGCACCAATAGGTGTAAATAAAATCTTAAAGTAGCCACATCTGAAATGGACTTTTGTACATCTCTTTAGAAAGATCAAGTAATTATTCTGAAGGAACTATTAACTTCAGAAAGATAAAGCTCCAATTCACAAATGCCAGCAATGGAGCCAGTCATCAAGCACAGTGCGTTTCAGTAAATTCTAGGGCAGTTATTTCTAGATCTGTGGGTTATGACCCCTCTGGGGAGGGTCCAATAACCCCTTCATAGGTATTGCATATTAGATATTTACATTATGATTTGTAACAGTAGCAAAATTATAGTTATGAAGTAGCATTGAAAATAACTTTACGGTTGGAGTCACCACAACATGTGGGACTGTATTAAAGGGTCCTAGCATTAGGCTGAGAACCACTTATCTAGGGACTCATTATTAAAGGAAGTAGAAAGTGCTTATCTACCCTACAACACCATATATCTTAGGAAAATAAAATAATCTCTACTTTTCTAAATCCAAGATTATTTTTCTAAGACTTTCCAAACAGAAAGTAGAACTGTAGCTATAGTCTAATTTTAGTTTTTATTGGAAATTTGTGGTATTTATCTTTGTTTTGTTTTTTACAAATATACTATTCTTTTTCTTTACACTAACTAAGAGAGGAGAGAAGTAACTGTAAATTCCTTACTGGTTGCAACGTTGATGCTAAAATAATATATTTAAGTCTCAACAATAGTATTAAAGCAATGGATTAATTATTTTATTTCTCAGAAGTTTCTTAACTTTCAAAAAGTGGATGAAGGAAAGTGAGTTATATCTGGAGGTTGCATTAGAAGACATATGTTCTCACAGTTCTGTCCATTCAAAATCTATCCTTTATAAACATGACCAGGGCCATCACAGAACCTTCAGGGACTTTGGGTTGAAGGCTTTATTTAGGACTGAGTTGGCATTGTTCAGTCTTTTGCAAGAGGCTTTCCAATAGCATTATGATCCTAAAAAGAGATGCTTGCTTTCACTCTTCAATATTATAATAACATATTACCATTGAAAGGTACAATCAAAGACACGTCAAAGTAACCATTTAATGCTGATCATCAAGAAAGAAGAAAAAGCACAATTCCTGTTATACTGTTTTGTCTGATGGGCCAGTTCATCAATACGTATTTATTATTTCAGAAAATTACCATTCCAGGTATTACAGTCTATTTTACTGCCAAAGACAGATAGTAAATATGGCTGAGATGTTAAAGAAAAGATTGATGTTTTAAAATGATAACATTTGTAAAACCCTGATTCTAAACCAAATGTCATTTGCTGAAAATACTCATTTCATTTATTTATGGAAAAACCTAATGAAACTTGGGCAGACATTCCCATTTCTCAAAAATAAAACATTAGAGTTGGAAGGTTGCAGAGAGAAGCCTGTGACACATTGTGGGCTCAAGGTTTCAATTCAGAAAACATATACCATGCCTCTTTAGAGGCATCCTGGCCCACATCCATGTAGACCCATATCTTTATCACCATAACCCTGGTATCTCAGAGTTTCTCATAGGGTATATTTTTGACAAACAGACAAGAAACCAGGTGTATGCTGCAGATAGACCTACAATATCATTAATAGGAAATGTCATTTTCTAGACCGAGTATAATTACCAGACAACCGGGGGACTTTGGGACTTCAAAAGCAAGCACTAATTTTCCCTAGAATACTAATCTTTAATTTCTTAGTTGTGATTGTTCAAGTTGCCAGGAGCATTAGTTCTTATTGCAAATTGCTTGTCTTTAAAATGATTTTTTCCTTTAATTTAGAACAGGTCAAAGCACCCTAAAATACCTCAAATCTGTTGGCCGCTTTATAATTACAAAGTCTAGACCAAGTTACACTATTTAAAATATAAATGAATAATACATCTGAACCGACAGCTGGTATGCCAAGTTGTAGCCCGAGGCGGCTTTAAGATGGTTGAAATGCAGTATAATGTAAATGCTTGGAAGTGAAGGACGATTAATTGAAAGCCAGACTGATAGTGAAGGGTGGTGTTATGGATAAGGTGCCACTCCAGCTAACCATATGCAGCATATCATCTACAGAGGGTATTTTAAATGTTTATTGTGGACACTTTTATTTCAAGTCTGGAAATGAGCCTTCTAAACATTAACAGAAGTGTCCTACATTAATGAAAAGCCTAATAGTAGAACAGATCCTTTGTATTATTTTTTTTCCTTATCAAAATTCACTGGGGGGAAGGGGCATATATTCTATTTGAATTTAATGTGGCATTGGAACCATAAGCAGAATAAAATAGTGTAACTTTTGTCTGCGTATAATATTAACTTAGTAAAAATTGAGCTCATTTGGACTGCCTTATCCTCCATCATTCCCCTACCCCCTATTCTGTGTTCCATCCAGCAGGAAATAATTAAAAAAAAATGAAGACCATTTACATTGTGGCTGGATTGCTTATAATGCTGGTACAAGGCAGCTGGCAGCATTCCCTTCAAGACGAGGAGGAGAACCCCAGGTACTAAACAGTATAGCAGCCTTACTGTGGTTAGAATGAGATTTGTGAGAACCATGTTTGATGAGTAGGGGCCCAGTGGTTTGGAGGGATACCTTCCCTGTACAGTTTGAGATACAGAAAACACAGTGCTGATAAAGATGGGCTGTTCTGGGATACGAATCAGGGTGGCTAGGCTTAGAAGCATGTCAGTGGGAAACTATAGTCCTTTGGATTCTTCAGATGATAATCTTTAGTACATCGTTTTAACTATTTCAACTCCAGTTCCTTTTCATGCTTTTAAAAATAACATTATCCTTTGTTAATTACAAAACTCATATATATTTAAGATGTAAAATGTTAAAAAAAAAATAAGCATCATTTTTAAGTGTTCAAATATCTACTGCCCAAAGAAAACAATTCAAAGTATATAAAACTAGTGTGTTACTTCCCTGGGTTTTAAAGATTTTTAAATAAGTTTTTAATTGAAATAGCATTATACCAGTTTGCCCCTCCCTTCCCTCCTAGCCCCTCCTTACTACCTGTATAAACTATAGTGCAAATATCTCTGATCTTCTATTACCATGAAATATATTTTTCTCTTGGAGTTATATTGTCAACTTTCTCTTTTAATATGATACTCATTACATATCTGATATGTAAGAGCTACGTGCTTTTCACATCATATACAATATTTATTTCCATATTCCTCTTCTACTGGGAATTTAAAGAAGTCTTAAATTTTACCCAGGAAGAGTGCTACACAGGAGGTGTGTCCATATGCATTTTGCCTCACGTTTCATAATACTTTCTTGGGTAGATTTCCAGCAATAACATTATTGTGTCAAAGGGTGTGAGTGAGTTTAAACCAGAATTAGTACAAAAAAAAAAAAAAAAAAAACCTTGCTGATTTGCCATTCAGAAAAGCTGTGGGAGTTCATCTCTCTTCCCATGAGGAGTAGAGAGATATTTTACCCTCTCTACTGCTTAATAATTTTAATTTGACAAGTAAAATAGTATACCATTTGTGGTTATTACATTGATATCCCTGTATATTTATCATGCCAACCAGTTACATAGGAATATCCACCAGGAATTTTCAAATTAGCAGATGGTGTTTTTTGTCCCTTTCTCCAATCTTTAGCTACTGTATAGCTAAGTAATTGAGCTTTTTTTTTTCCTTCTTACATTAGTATGTGCAAGACAAATTTGGGGGCATAGATCTGCTGCCCAAACAAGTGATTTGGGATTCTTAAGGTTTTAAAATATTCAAGTCACTGTTCTCCTCTGTCATATTAGCATAATCATGAGTAGATTAATTACTGGAAAAGATTTCTTTCATCCTGTTTCAGAAAACATTTGAGAAACCTGTTGCTAAATTTCAGAACGACTATCTTCCAATACACTAAAGTTCAATACATTAGTCTAATGGTCTTCTAAGCAGTGGCTCCCGACCCCTTGGGGGCGGGGAGTCATATATCAGATGGTTACGTTATGATTCGTGACAGTAGCAGAATTACAGTTATGAAGTAGCAATGAAATAACATTATGGTTGGGGGTCAGCATAACATGAGGAGCAGTATTTAAGGGTCGCAGCATTAGGAAGATGGAGAACCACTGCAAGGCGTCTGCAAAACAGCAGGCTCGCTACTGCATAGGGCCTTTTATTTTGTAGTGAGGAATCTTCTCAATAAGCCTAATTATAAAGTGTGTACTCAAGGAGTACTTACCCTTGGAGTACCCACTCCTGCAGTATTATTAAGGCTGCTTAATCACTGCCGCTCACAGGTCATTCCCAGCTTCCCAGGCAGAACCACTCGAGGACCCTGATCAGATGAATGAAGACAAACGCCATTCACAGGGCACATTCACCAGCGACTACAGCAAATACCTGGACTCCCGCCGTGCCCAAGATTTTGTGCAGTGGTTGATGAACACCAAGAGGAACCGGTAAGAGTCTGAAGTTGCTGTAGACAAGTGCATATTAAGAAATTCTCTCGACTCCCCTAGTTTATCATGCCTACCAAACAGGTTTACTCATTTTAGATGTTTCTGAGTTTGGGCACGCCTACCCCTTGTCTCGGCTCTATCGATTCCTTATCCACACACTTTCGTGACAAAGACATTTTGTTATTTTAAAACAATAGTATTCTTAGTAATTTTTAAAACTGGAAACTGAGTTCTGGGGACCTGCTAAGTGGCAAATGTAATTCCTACTAAAGTTAGAACAAATTCCCAACATGCCATTGAGGGATTCAAGTCAACGACTGTGATCTCATGAGGATTATACCTTAGCTTCATTGATCATTGGTAAAGTACAAAAAACAGATGCATCCATTCTCATGGAAAACAAAATCCAAGAAGTGCCTTTAAATCACAGTCTAGTTAGTTGCAGAGCATAAAGAGAGAAGGTGGCAAACAGGAACACAAACCCATCCTAAGGCATACATTTTAATGTTGGATTTTGTTTGAGGAGTGTCGGGGGGCTTTGCTACTTCTAGGCTACTGGGGAATTTATCCACAAGAGTTTCACAGAGATGGTGGAATTTCACAATTTCTTTGGAGGATAGCCCACATGGGAAAGGGAGTTATGCATACCAAGTAGCTGAAGAAATCTAAAAACCAGGAAAAGGACATAGATGCATCTGGGTGGGACAGAAAGGGGAGGAAGAGGGGGTGAGAAGAGCAGGCAGGACACACATATCCTTGTTGTGGAGAGTACAGTAGCTAGGAAGACAGCAATACTGGTCAGAGAAGACCTGAGGGCTGACAGTGTCTCTGCCAGTGTCTTATAGGTAAGGCATCCAAACTATGAGAAAACACAAATTTATAGACTTGAAAACAATTGTTCTGATTTTCTAGAGTAGAAAATATACAGTGTGGGCAAACTAACACAAGGTGACCAACCCATAGCCTCAGTTATTTATTGTCTGTTTAAGATAAACCTTCCAAAAGGGTGATATACAGCACGGGACAGCAGGCTGCTTGTTCTGTCACCCCTGGGTTCTTCACACACGCTTGGCGCTGATAAGAGCCCACTTTGTTTCTCTCCTGCTAAAGCATTTACTTTCTTTAATCCGTTATCATATGGTTCTTCTCATAATAATTCAAGACGGTCCTTTGTTTTCCCCCGAATCAGTTAACTGACTCTGACCGGATTTATAACAAGTACCTACTCTGACTGTGAGCAACATGGCAAAGTGGACAGCCTTCCTGTCCTGAGATAAAGTAAAGCCTAAATGAAGCTTTTAACAGCCACAGCATGAGGAAGCAGAGGAGGTGGAAATGGCCCCTGGAAAAGGAAGGGATGGTTTAGCCTCTTTAAAAATGCCATTAGCCTTTCCCCACAAAGTTTCAATCCAGATCCTTAACAGAACTTCAAACTACTTTTATGACCACTCTCACCTCCCAAACTCCTTAGCCCTTCTGCCTTTCAGACCTGAGCCTAAGGTTCCCACCTCTTATCAGGGAGAAACACATTAGCAAAGACACAAAGTTTCAATTCGGCTCCCACATTTCTTTCAGGAACAACATTGCCAAACGCCATGATGAATTTGAGAGGCATGCTGAAGGGACCTTTACCAGTGATGTGAGTTCTTACTTGGAGGGCCAGGCAGCAAAGGAATTCATTGCTTGGCTGGTGAAAGGCCGAGGAAGGCGAGAGTAAGTCTCTGGTTTATTATCTGATGATTAAAAAAAATAAAAGACTATCTCTATAAGGGAAAAAAACTATTCTGAAAACTTAAAAAATTTCAATATTTAATGAAATGGTCATTGTCTGACTTGAAGTTACATATTCACTCAACTTGTATTCATGTGTTAATAAAAATTCAAACATGTAATGACATCATCCATATCTAACCATGTACTCAGCCACCATAGAGACAGCCACACAATGTTCAAGGTGAAAAGGGAGAGCAAGTCCTAGTTGCTTGCTTAGATCTTAATCACACACTACTCTTGAACCATCTCATTTTCTTCTGACCATTTTGATTTGCATTTGAAATGAAGTGGGAGAAAATTTATGTTCAATTCTGATTTTTAAGCAGAGTTAAAACATGCTTGCTGAGAAGATTGAAATGAGGGAAAACTAGTATGGAAGCTGACTTGTAAGAGCTACCCATCATGCCTACAAAACCAATGGTGTAGCTTCACGGGTGTCTATAGTGTATAACAAATACCCAGAATTCCACTGTGGAGAATGAGTGGGAAAAAAAACAAAAACAAACAAACAAACAAACAAACCCATAACTGGAATTTTAATTCCTTACTACTGAATTTTGCAAGGCTGCTTTCCCAGTCGCTGACTTTCCAGAGCACCTGGAGGTCAACACTCCTTGTGAGTCTCGACCTCAGCCGGCTGATTTCCCGGAAATAAAGCCTTATGCGGTTTGCAGAAAAAAAAAAAAAGTCAAAGCATACACGAACTTCGTTTCAGGATAGAGATCCAAAACCTTCTAGGTTTTAATGATCTCCAGCTTGTGTAAGGTTGCCGAAGGGAGGGGTTTTAGTGAACCACCCCCCCAAAAATGTGATTCTCTATAACTTCCACACACATCGCCAATGAACAACAGTTCACAAGAATTTATTTGAGAGAAACACTGACTCCGACCCTTTTCTTAGTTTCCCGGAAGAAGTCGTCATTGCCGAGGAACTCGGCCGCAGACACGCTGACGGCTCCTTCTCTGACGAGATGAACACGATTCTCGATAATCTTGCCACCAGGGACTTCATCAACTGGCTGATTCAAACCAAGATCACTGACAAGTAAATTTTTTATGTTAATTTTGAAATCTATTAAAACTTTCATAAATGTAGGTTATACAGCCATTAGCTGTTTCTTTTTGCGGATGACTCTTACGTAATAAATATGATGAATGTCTTAAGTTACTTGAAAGTATACAATCTCTTGAGTACACATATTTAACTTTTCTATGGAAGTTTCCATCCACTTAACTACTCAGAAAGCATTCACTGGATGTCTATAATAGACCAAGTACCAGCAAAATCAGTATGAATGAAATGGTATAGTGCTTGCTTAGCATATGAAGGGGCCCTGACTCAGTCCCCAGCATTAAAATAGAAAAACAAAACACAACAGAAAAGAGAGAGAAAGGCACAGGAATAAGGAAAATCAAGGTAAAACATTATTTATTGATAAATCTTATTTTTTATAATTATTTACAAATATATGTTTTTGAAAGATTTTTTAATATATCATCTTTAAATGAAAATTAATTCAAGTAAAAAATGCTAAGGAATTTACTGATAAAGAGATGGATAAACAATTTTTATTAAATGACATCAAAATGTCTCTGAATAAATTAGTTATATCATCTGGTTACTATAATTATTCTGAACAATTCCTTTTTTTTTCCTCATAGGAAATAGGTATTTCACCGTTCACCACCATCTTCACAACATCTCCTGCCAGTTACTTGGGATGTACGTTTAAGAGCTGTATCCTGAAGCTATAGTGCTTTGCATGCGGATGAAAGCATTTCCCTTTAGCATTGTGTAGCCAAGAGATTGTAAATGGAATAAAGTATTTCCAGAATGTTGATAAAATAGCAACTTTACAGTATGAAAATGCTGGATTCTCACATCTTTCTCCTCATTTTAAAGTTCCCACTCTGAGATTATTTTTCTGTGATATAAATTGTAAATTATCACAGTTACAACACCTGGATTATAAGAACAGAAGACATGACAACCTGGTAACCATCGTGGTGAACCTGGAAAGAGAACTTCTTCCCTGAATCCTTTATTATAAGTGCACTCAGCTTTTGATGTCTCAAGAATAGATTTAAATAAATATTTCATCCTTTGTTACTATGGTTGCCTTTCTCTTTATTAGTCTGTCCTTCCAGAATCTCATTCTTTCTCAGCTGGTGGCCATATCTCAACTCTACTATTAATGAACGACTCCATGTTTTGGATGACTATACAGTACTCTACCATGTTGAGCTAATGCTGAACAATCAGTTGGTCGTATCAAATATTTGTTTATGTTTTATCTTGATAAAAACATGTCGTCAGGCAGCATTAGACTCAAAAATCAAATCTCCCCTGGGGCCAAACAACCACTTCCACTTTCAAAAGTCAGGTGCCTCCCAGTTCAATATTATGCCTACATATACACATGCACAGCCCAATACACACCTGCTTGAGCTCACACACCCTCCTTGTATATTCAGACATCTATGCACTTGCCTCTGACCCTTTTATTCACTCAACTACCTGATACAGCAGACACCTGGGTTATTCCACAACACCCATACCCTACTCTCCCAGTTCCCAGGCTATGGTCAATGTCTTGACTGAGCCTGATGCTGGTTGGCAATGCCTGATATTTTCCTCTCCTGTGTAACACCATGGCACCCTCTGTTTCTCCATCTCTATAGCACTTCGATGAGGTGGATTTACCCACTAATAAGATTCCAAAGTTTGTAATTTAGTAACTTACTTGTATAACTTTATCTGCAGCTGTGACTTTGGAGTAAAACTTCTAAACCACAATCATTTTATGATAGGTAGTAGACAACTTCCCCTGACTTAGAAACTTTAAGACAACAGTTATTTGGCAGAAAGATCCTAAGAAGTCAGTTAACTCCATTGGATGTAAATTTCTCACGTGAAAAAGATTAGAGCAAACTAAGTCTGTTCATATCTCCATATTCCAATTCTGTGTGTGCTTCACAATGAGACCTCAAGAATAATAGGATCCTAAGACGGTTTTCATGGAAGTGTTTGGTGCAGGACACTCTTCACCCAAACCAAAATCATCCCTCTCTCCTTCGAAGCATCTCATGGTGGGAGGCTCACAGGCTACACAGAAAACCATTTTTCTCAAAGTTAGATTTCTCTCAGTTCTTGTGCTTATCTGTTAGGTACACCCGTGTGTGCTAGTGGTGAAGGTGTTCAACTGGTAGGGAGAACAAACAATATTTTCCACAGTTCTAGAACTGATGGACACCATGTTTTCTTTCACCCAAATTATTCACTTGTGAACCTATAGCCCAAAGGCGACTTAATAGGTTCCATGTAAATGTGTGTGTGTGTGTGTGTGTGTGTGTGTGTGTGGAGAGAGAGAGAGAGAGAGAGAGAGAGAGAGAGAGAGAGAGAGAGAGAGAGATTTATAATGTCAAACACAAGAGAACACCTTTATGTATGTTCTAGTTGGGTCACAGCCTTCAGAATGACAGAAAACACACATACAAAAAAGGGCGGAGGGTGGGTAGGTGACAATAAATGTCTAGAGTGAAAAGAAGAGGAAAACAGTTTGAAGGTCCACAGGAGCCAAGCCCAAAAGACTGAAAGAGATCAACCCAGCTAATATAAATCTACCCTTAAGATTCAGGGGCAAAAGAAAGTACAACACAGAGTGAATCAACAGTGTATGTATAAAATAACATGGAGGTTGTAATCTCAGCTTCCTACAAATGAGAAATTAAGAAGACAGAAAAGGATAGGAGGGCACTTTAAAATGCTACCATTATTTGTAATGGAAATTTAGACAGTTATTAATATTTATGTATCCAATTGAACATTGTTTGCATCTATAAAGCAGATTATGTGCAGATTCTGGGAGGAAAATGTCTGAGACACCACAATCATAGACCCCTACACTTTCTGGTCTAAGATGAGGAAGACATTAAGAAACAGAAGAAATGAGCAATGAAACCAGTAAGTTTTACAGGTTTAGATTGAACTATGAATTCTGATGGGAAAAGCTGCTTGATCCGCAAGAACACACACAACAGTAAAACAGAAGAGAGCCCCAGCAACTGCATAGTGCTCTCTAGGGACAACAGAACGAAACGGAGGCCAGAAATTAGCATCTCTTAAAAGTTTTTGTGCCTGCACACTAAAGTAAATGATATTAGATTGCTCTTGAAACAAATAGATAAAGAAAAAAATTTCAAAGTGCTAAAGAAAAACAAAACTAAACTAAAAAGAAATGAAAAATAAAATGAATGTGTTAATAAAGACAAAATTAAAACAGTGAGACATAAAACAAAGAGACCCCATGCTTAACTCGGTTACACCTTCTAATGGAAGTACATTAGAATAGTACATCAGAATAGACAAATGACTGAAGCCTTTCTTCCTTTTTTTTTTCTTTTTTTCTTTTTTTTTTCCTTTTTTTAAGGAGAAAGGTCAAATACAGAATGAAGAGTAACAATTGGGAAACAATTATCAAAGAGAATAATTTCTCCAAAATCTGAACTTACTTGGACAACTGGATATTAGTGTATTTTAAAACTTGGTTCTTTGTTTTAAGATAGACGATCTCATATAGTCCAGGCTAGCCTCAAACTCTATATAGCTGAGGATATCCCTGATCTTCTGCTCCTTCTGTCTCTCTCCGAAAGTGCTGGCGTTGCAGGCAGATGCAATCCTTACCCAGATAATGAAGTGCTTGGATAAACTCAGAACTTCATGCATTCTAGGCAAACATTTTTCCTATGAAGCTACATCCCCAATCCCAAAGTGGTAAATACATGTTTTTGATATGGAATCTCCTGAAACTCAGACTGACCTTGAATTTCTTATATGGCTAAGTATGACCTTGAACTTTGGTCCTGCTCCCTCTATCTCGGGTTGCTTGGATTGTAGGTGTGAGCTACCATGCCTGACTTATCATACACTTTAGATGGAACCTAGGAGCTACATCTCCAGCTCCACTTAAACATATAGAAAGAAAAATAATCTTTATAGGAAAATATAACTGATCAGTATTAATCCTAATAAAGAGGAGCAAGCTAAAGAGTTCATTAATAAACATAATAAACCTCTCACTAAGCATTTTAATCTCAAGGCTGCAATCAAATTGTGCTTTAAACTAAATAAATTGGTTTATGAACACTGATGCAATTAAAATAGCTAAGGAGAAAATTCAAGTGTATATTAACAACAGTATGTTGTGATGACCAGGGAAAATCATGATATCAAGGTAAAATGGCTTTATATTTTAAGGTCCTTTAATATAATTCATAATATTAATAGGTTCAAGAAAAACACAATAGTATTTCTACCAGTAATAAAAGTCAATAGCAATATTAAACTCATACCCGGCATGAAAGAATAATCAACAATACTTTTAAAGAATATATACACTTCAGCTTAAAGTTTCCACTTAGTGGGAAGTGTTGGAAGAATCCCCCACAGAGTCACAAACAAAGGAGAGATACTTGTTATTTTGACTGCGATTTAATGCCGTTTTAGAGGTGTTAGGAAACATAGCTTAACAAGAGAAAGTCACAATAAAAAAAAAGAAAATAGTGAAAACACATCTACTTAAGTATATGCCTGTGTATCTGGAAAACAACAAAAGGATTGGTGGGAAAAGTACCACAAACAAAGAGACAATTTAGCATGTTGGAAGAACATAAAATAAATATTCAAATTAATAACCTTCAGGTAGAAAGGAAACCAAAAGAAAACTGAGAACACAGTCAATTATCTTTACATGTGGTCACTGTGCTCTACAAAGAAACCATAAATAATGAACTATTATTTCGTATCAGGAATGCAGATTTAATTTCTCACAAGTGTCTGGTAGCATTTTTGTCAACTAAAATATCATTTTCCTTGTGTAAGTTTGCTTGCCAATTTCCTTGGGAAACAAGCCAGCTCCATCACCACTGAAACTTGCTCTTTCACATAACCCTTTTCCTCAATAGCTCTTAGTAGGTATTTAAAAAAAAAAAATTTCTTCGGCAGTCTCGTGATAGTAAAGCATGCCTTCTTTGCCTTCATTCTCAACATCTCCCATCACCTCTCCAAACCTGCAAGGCAGCCAACCCTTACTAAGAAAAATTTGACAGCTTCTTGATCCTGAGTAACAGGACTTCACTGTTCATAACTTTCCGTTGCGGAACAATACTTTCTAGCTGGTGCTTTTCAAACAATTAGCAGTCGTTTCATGAACTCACAAACACAGCCACTTGTTGGACTTAGAACACAGAGAGTGCCATCTGAGGACTGTGCTTGAGCACAGTCATAAACAGAGACATAACAAGAAAACAGTCAACCAACGCAGCATGAGCTTAACGTTTTGAATCAGTGTAGGAAATTATATTGGATGACCCTAAACTTTCACTACTTTACCATGCCTGTCAACGGCCGTGAAGTGCGCCTGTCAACGCGTGGAAGTGCTGTGGCTACTGCTTCTGAGGCTACAAACACATTTCAGAGAGAAGGTGAATTTGTAAACAGGGGATCGAGGTTGAATGCGTGTCTACTGTATTTAAAACCAGATCAAGGAAGGAGATCCACAAATATAACAGTTTCACACTGATGAAAATGAACCAAATTGAACACTAATGCCATCCAACTGAAAAAATGACCCAACTATTAAAAGAGAAATTTTATACATAAAGACATTTGAAACCAAAATAAAGAAATTGAATTTTTTTTTATAGCATACAAACACTATTGCAAAGAAGCTTGTGAATCTTATGCAAGGGACGCATGTGGAGAAGGAGAGAACTGACTCTCAATATCTGTCCTCTGACTTCCACATGAGCGCTGTTGTATGTACACACACACACACACACACACACACACACATTCAATCGCATGCAAAATAAATAAGTTAAAAATAAATAAAATAATTAATAAAAATAAATTAAATTAAAAGTAAGTTAAAATATTTAGGTGCCAACAGAGCATTTGGTGTCACCAGAGGAAAGGGATGGAAGGCCTGTGACCTCAATGAACAAAGTGGCATGAACTGGAAGACGCCAGGTGAGGTCTAAGTCGGTTGCTACCATCCATCCTGGACCTTGAATCTGAAACAAAGTAGTACGTTAGTCTTGGTGATGATAGAGGAGCATCCTAGAGCCTAAGCGTCAGAAAAAAAAAATGACTATCCTCTTGAGTCAAGATTCTAGGAATTGGAAACAAAAGAGTGGCTGGAGAGCCAGGGAAAACAATCCCCTCAGAATCAACAGTGGAAATAATGAAACAGGGGGTATCTGTTGTGCAGTGTTGGATACTAGGAACAAGTAATTGTGAGCTAGCATAACTGTGGCCCAGGCTACTGAAGACAAACTTGGTGAGTATACTGAAACATTGAGCTATAACAAGTTCTGATCTTGCTGTTGACTGCCAAGTGGTTCTGGACTTAGTATGATGATAACATACCTATTGTCCTCAGATGTCATGATCTAGTCTAGGGTTTGGAAGTAATGAAAAACAAAGAAAACCACAGGAGGGGGAAGGCCAACGAGAGTCTTCTCATTCCTTATGCCTTTGGCCAGCAGTTTCATGGAGTCTCAGAGGAAAGAGTTCCGCCAATGAATCATGTCCAGCTTGTGACTGACTATAATACACCACAACAAAAAGTGGAACGACTCCCTGGAACTCAAAGAGTGAGAATAAATGGATAGTAGCAGTCAGTGCAGGAGCTGAATCCCCTGCCTGAACAACAGAACAGGGGTCCCATCCTGAAACTGAAGTGACAGAAAGGGAGACTAGCTCTATTTTGGCTATACCCCCATACAGTGGCACACCTGTGCCCACACAAATTAGTAAATAAATGTATTAAAAACAATTATTCATTAACTTTAATCTCAAAAAATAGAGAAAAAAATAGAAAGGAAAGCAAATCTCAAAAGCAAGAGAAAGAAAATGAGAAAAGAATCCACCAGTAGTGGTGACACATACCTTAAATCCCAGCACTCAGAATACAAATTCAGATAAATGTCTGTGAGTTCCAGGCCAGTCGAGGGACATAGCAAGACTCTGTGAAACAAACAAACAGGGGAAAAAAATTGAAGGTTGGTTCTGTGAGTACATTAATAAACTAATAAACTTCTAATGAGACAAGAAAGAAAGAAACAGAAATGACCCCCCCCCCCACACACACACAACATACTTTCATGAGGATTTTACCTAAAAGGAAACCATAGGTCAAAGGGGCTCAGGAACATAAATGAGAAGCCCAGTCGGAGACTCCGTCCCAGCAGTGTATGAGAGCAACAGAGCACTGAACTGAGGAACTACCTTAAATAACCTTGCAATAAATCACAAAACCTTTGACGTTTTCCCATTGACAGACAGCGGAAGAGCGTTTGCATGATTGCCTCAGTGGATACGATGAACTGTTTGTTGACATTTAAAGTGCATTCATGATTGCTGAAAATTTAAATGAAATAAATCATGTACAAAATGATATAATAAAAGTAACAAGACTAAAGAGGTTGTGACTGCCTAAAAGAAAGGAAGAAATGGGAAATACTTGCCTATCTAAAGGGAAAAGGGGAGTGGTCTGATGAAGTGAAATGAGTTGGGGAATAACTATTTAAATAAGAATTAAGACAAAAAGATGGTTGAAATTAATGAGCAAATGTATTTGAAAATCTAGATGTAATTTTTAAGACATTTAAGATAATATAATTTTTGAAATGACACTAGTAGAAACTTTTTAAAGAGACCTAAGAGTAAACCAGTTTTATAGATTAAATGGAAGTATCTAGATGGGGCTGAGCCAGGCAGTGGTGGCACATTTCTTAATGATCAAGCTTAATATATATTAACTGACATAAAATAGGCTGAAGAAGATAATATAAGGTATGCTCTAATAGAATTCATTTATTTTAAAAATACCATTTTAATATTAAATACTTCAGCCGGGCAGTGGTGGTGCACACCTTTAATCCCAGCACTTGGGAGGCAGAGGCAGGTGAATTTCTGAGTTCAAGGCCAGCCTGGTCTACAGAGTGAGCTCCAGGACAGCCAGAGATACACAGAGAAACCCTGTCTGGAAAAACCAAAAAAAAAAGGGTAGCTCAGTGGCAGAGTACTGCCCAGCATGTGTGAGCCCTGGGTTCCCCAGATCATAACAAACAAACAAACAAACACTATTTCATGAGAAAGGCGCAAGGTCCAAATAGTTTCCAAGTGAAGTAGGTGAATATGTGGCTGTGTAAATTATTCTAGGGCCAGGTTTATTTTTTAAGGAATATTTTAAATATTACAGCTGTAACATGAGTACTGTATATAACTAATAATTGACACAAAACATGGCAAAGAGAACATAAAGAAAATCATGGAGATTAATTTCACTGGTGAATGTTGATTTTAAGTGCAATTGTACAGCACATTTGAAGTGTGTTACTGTAGGGGCCAGCTTTGAGGATTCAAGTGCTCAAGGCCTGGCTCAGTGGCTCACAGTTCTTTTGCCGCTGCCTGCAGATCAAGATTAGAACTCTTGACTCTTTCTCCAGCACCATGTCTGCCTGCATGCCACTATGCTTCCCACCATGATGACCATGGACTCTGAATTGTAAGCCAGCCCCAATTAAATGTCCCTTCTAAGAGTTGCCATGGTCATGGTGTATCTTCACAGAAATAGAAACCCTCAGGCAACCACACATGCCTATAACAACAGTCAAAATGATGACATTTGAACAAGGACATTCTCCATGTTTTCCTTTATAACCAAAACCTGGAAACAACCTAAATTCCAGTAACAGTAGAAAAGGTCGAAGTCCATGTATTCACACAATGGAATATTACAGGGCAAAACCTACATACAACAAACACGAATAAATCTAACAAACAATGTGCCACCAAAAGAAGATAAACACAAAATAGTATCCACTGTGTGGTGATTCTATTTATATAGAGTTTAAGAATAGTCCAAAGTGTATAGTGGTTTGGTGATAGTTTTGTGGTTGCCTCTGAAGATAGAGATTTGAGTGAAAAATGGAAACCAGATTGTTTTCTGAAGGGAAGGGATGACTGGAGGAGAAAGATAAATAGTGATTTGTCTAAGTACGTAGCAATCAAGCTGAGACCAGGGGCAGATCTGAAATAGAATGTGGAGGGGAGCTAGATGAATTAATGGGAATTGGGAGATGAGTAGCAATGGGCCGGAATCCAACCTAACAGCCTGCTCTCCCTGGAGAACAGGGGAGATCCTGATTTGAAGCTTTTGTCAATTTTCATGGTGTAACTACACCCACCAGGGCAGATCTCAAACTGAATGTGGATCTGGCAAGAGATGTGTATTTGCCTTTCCCCACTATGGCAGCCAAAGACAGCACACAACAGGATGACAAAGAGCGACTGATGAGTGGGGACTCTGAAGGTTTGACTTCAAAATGGAGTACAGTAGCTGGACGATTACAGTAGGAAGCAGGCCTTGCAGTCAGAGAACAATGGTTTCAGAATAGTGTGGCACCTCCGTACTAAGCACCTTGCTTCAAAGATGATGCATTTTAGAATGGTGTATTAGCTAACAGATGTATATTCCTTTAATTACACTTTTAAAAAAAACTTTAAACGTTTTTGTGACTTTTGTCTTTAGCTTAATCTCTGGGCTTTATTGCTTATAGAAGAAGAGAACTCCCTGATCTGATAATTCTTAGCTGTGAATCCAACGCAGAGCACCTTCAAATCAGGATTGCCAAATACTGTTATTTTTATGTAATCTAAATCATATGTTTATACAAAATAAATATAAATTTATATCGGAAAATGTGTATGTTTCAGGTTTTAAAATAATAACAAAATATAAGTACAAAGAAAAGTTACAAAACAGAAATATAATAATTAATTATGATATATATGATGATACAGAATTTTGCTGATCCAGATGTTAAAGATTTGAGTGGATAGGACAGCTGTTCAAACATCATCTCTTCTCCTTTCTTCCCTCCCAGGAGTAATATGGTTCCCAAAATTAGTGTTGATGGTTTCCTTTAATGATTTATGTTTAGACTGTCTACATTTAGTAGAAAACAAATGACATACAAAACATCATATGTGCTTTGAAAGTCTACCTAAATTGTACTCATTTTAGCTAATTTATTTTGCCGTGCTGGGTATAAAACTTAGGGACTCCATCATGATAGCCAAGAACTTGACCAGTGACATATACCCTGGTTAGAGTATCATGCTTTAATTACCTTTTGGAAATATTTAATGTTTTAATATTTATACTGTATTTCCAAAGATTTTATCCATTGTGATCCTTATATATCTAAATTAATCTTTTAATTAGTATATATCATTTCACTATGGGAATAAACCCATTTATTCTACCTGAGGGATACCTCTAATCTGCTAGAAAAGTATACTATGATTATAAATAATGAAAAGTTGCATATTTAAGATTTGAGCAGAGTAGGTATCAGCCAGGAAACGGATAATGTATCAGAAATGTTAGTCTTCAGCTTCCCAAATCTAATAACTTCAGGTATTTTATGTTCTGTTTACGATACCAGATACAATTTTTACATTAACAGCAAAAGGAACAATCTCTAACAGAAAGTCAGTCAACAGAGAATCCATAAAACACAAAAATGAAATCATGTCACTAGCAATCAGACAGATGCACAGTGAAGCATGACGCATGGGAAGGAGATGACCAAGTGCGGTGACATCAAAGGCAAGAGGAGTGGTCAGAAAGTAGCTATAAATAACCAATGGGAATACAAGACATTTCATGTGTGTGTGTGTGTGTGTGTGTGTGTGTGCGTGTGTGTGTAAGGGTTCTATTGTGTCATGAAGGAATCATCAAACAGAATTACAATAATGGACTGAGAAGAGAGAAGAAACTGAGAACAAAGAACAATTGGACACCATGGTAGTCTTTAATGATTGGTCAGGAAGAATAGAGATGAGAGTGCTGTAAAGTGTGTGAGATAGATGTAGGAGTATAGTTTAATAGGGTGATGTATGGATCTTAAAGCTATATTTGAATAGTTGTGGAAAAATAGATGTATTTATTGAATGTTAAAAGGGAAAGTAGCTAATTAGCAGAGCCAATGGGTACTTGTTAGTTATTGGTTGACTGAATTTGTGGTCATTGGTTTAAGATGAGAGAAAGGCAAGAGTCCTCTAGCTTCAGCAGAGCTCATGGACAGCACATGTCGAGAGAAGTAACATTAAAGATAAAATTGTCCTCTTCCCTTTCCAAGAGACAGTGTGGAGAGGTAAGCACAGCACAGAAGTGAACTCATGTCTGTCCCTGCCTTACACATCAAACTGCACAGTTAATAAAGTCCCTACTGAAGAGCAATGCAATGACAGAAACTTCCACTGGGTAGAATCAGAGTTCAAACCCTGAGCGTTGAAACCTAATTTAGAAGCCTTTCTCCTTTGAAGCGATCTCCCCCAGGGAAATCACAGGTTTCTGCCAAGACAGAGAACGCCTGCTTCTTCCTGCTCTCCAGATATTTTTGAGTGATTCCTCTCACTTTTGGAACAATTGTAATCATTTTTTTTTTTTTTTTTTTTTTTTTTATGTTTGAAACATTTTCATCTGACATCTGGAACAAATACAAGGCATTTCTAGGAAACTGGATTTTTTTCCCCCAAGAGTCACATGTGTAGTCACATATCTCCCTTGACAGTGTTTGATGCTTCAGATGCCTCACAATTTTGCATCTGTCTAGAGACACAGAACCCAGCGACACGGCAGACCAGCTTGATACATGACTAGTGGCTCAAATAGCAGCTTAGTGAGCACCTGCTTGTGCTGCCCCAAGTCTGGAAGCCCCAGAAAAGTGACCATGTTAATCCCTCCCTCTTGCCTCCGGTGAGGCACAGATGAACCAGTCATAGGTCATGGAGGAATGCCTCACAGAGAAGTCTTTTCGTAAGTGAAACTTAGTTAGAATTACTTTTAATAATCCATAAGCAGGAGTGAGATTATTGATCTTCTGGTACACATCTGTCATTTTTGTTATGGCTTTGTATGGTAGGCAGATAGAACTAATAAACTTTCACAGGCTCCCTAAAAGGTCTATCAAATAAAACCTCTAAGTTCAAGACAAGCAGAGACAGCTTCTTCATAAACAGACACTGTTTCTTTCTGTGTTGCTAACAGATTTCCAACACCTTTGTCCTTTCAAATACCCTAATTTATTCCCCTTAGAGTTCTCCAGATCAGAAGCCAAAATCAAGCCAGATCTAGCAGTGCAAGCCTGTAATCCCGGCTATAAAAAGGGAGGTTGAGGCAGAAGGATTATAAATTCAAGAGGAGCATCAGCTAAGAAATGAATTTGAGGCTAGGCTGGGCCATTAAGCCCTAATTTCAATGCCCAGTACTGAAAGAGAAAAAACAATTATAGTAAGCTAGCCAAACTGCACACACACACACACACACACACACACACACACACACACACTTCTGGCTGAAATCAAGCAGTATGGCGCTGCTTTCCCAACAGTTCAAAGGACCAGTGTCCACTTGTGCATCTATGATCTATGAAGAAGCTCCAGTGCTTGGTTTGTGTACCTGTCCATCTTCAAACCTATCACCCAATATCTGATCCCATCCTTTCTCTCTGACCCAAATCCTCCTGTATTGTCACATTTGTGTCTACACTGGCTCACCTGGATAATCCAGGATTGTCTCCTCAACTCAAGCTCCCTCAGTGCAATTACAAAATCCATTTGGCTATTCACTTCCTGGAGGTCAGGCATGCATTTCTGAGGAAGGAACCAACATAAATAAGAGGGATTACCCGTGTAGCAGGTTGACAGTAAACAGCTTGAGATTTATTGCAGAACAGAATCTACCAAGAAACAAAAAGGAAAGGTTGCGGTCTAAACAGCAAGGGTAAGGGGGCTTTACTGTCCATTGACAGCTGATCTGGACACAAGTGCAAGTGCAATTATCAATTTTCCACAGGATGGTGGTACGGCAAAAAAAATAAATAAATAAAATTTTAAATTACAAAGATAATAGGATGGGGGAAATAAGTCTCCTGAAAAAGTAAAGGCATTGTGACTGTGTCGCTTAGGAGGGGAAAATAGCATAGCTCTTAATAATTAGTTGCAAGGGTGTGAGATGTGGGCCAGAGATAATTAGCAGGGGACGTTGATCATGTGCTCCCCACATTTGCAGCGAGCTGACAAAAAAAGAGGAAGTGAGCCAAACTGCAGCGAGAAGCTGGGCTTTTTAAAAGGGAAGTTCTTGACCATGAAGATCAGACTACCAAGGGAAGCTGTGTAATCTCCATCCTTAAAGAGCTTTAAAAATAGTATAAACAGCCATCTGCACGAGATGATTTATGCATTGACCTTCAGGAGGCGGGCCGATCATCTCATGAAGTCCCTTCCAAGTGTGGGATTCTATGATTTAATCAGTATGTGATTTTTCTCAGCTCTACATTTTGCGAGATAACCAGCAGATGGGAGCCACAAATTCCCCAACATCATACCAAAATCATGGTTCCTCACACTGGTAGGGCCCAGGCAAGCTTGCCAAATTGGCATCCATTGAAAAATCATTGAAGGACCCACCTCAAACATTTATTTATCTCCTTGTGGGTGTCTGGACCACCCATGTCCACAAAATAGAGAGAGAATCTTTATACCGATTGTGTGCATTCGGCTTTGACTTAAATAAGAGTCACACTGACAACGGGAGTCTCATTTTTGAAACCTGAAACAACAGCTCTCATTAAACGAGGGAGGGATTTACAAATTCCAGCTGAAGGAGAAACGAGGTCAATTAGACCCAGCCGTTCACAGGAAACATTGTATAGCCCACTTGAGCCTTGCTTGCTTTCACTTAAATAACAGGCACGGCTCATCAGTTCTTTGGGTATATATGTAGTGCTTACTATAGCCTAGGTTCAGTACAAAGCCGCTTGGAAACAAACACCATCCATCCTGTCACAGAGATTAGTCTCTTCCAAAGGAAGACGCCATCGTTGACGCAGAGTCAGCAAATCAGTAACAGGATATGGAATACATGATGGAGTGATACCCGGAAAACAATCCAAGGCTGAGAGACCTAAGGGTCTCTGAACTTGTATCTGAAGGTTAAAACAAAGCTGTGGAGGAAAGATAATAAAAACATTTTCTGGAACATTCGAGATTAGCCCAAATAAGTGACTGGTAAACCCCACAAAGTGGAAATTGAATACAGCTAGTGCTTAAGGAGTAGAGACGAAGGTAAAAGGTCAGTGGGGGGAAGGAAAGACCCAGAAGTGAGGGACACTAAGAGCTCACGAGAGCTCTCATGACCTGCAAAAGAGTTCAGACATGGCATGGGAGATATACAGCCTAGTGATAGAAACAGTCTGTCCCTTTAGATGGTTTATTGAGTCCACTTCTGAATCAAAGGATAGAAACGCATTTACATACGATTCACCAAAAAGAAAGGGGTCATTGGGCAGGTATTGAGACATCAAGGAGAACTCAGTACGGCTGAGCAAGGCAACAGCAGCTGGTTAGGGCACACCAGGATACTCTTCCTTTACTTCCGATCACTGCTCCTTGGACTTCATCCCCCTGCCCCCACTTGTTATTCGGACCCTCGGGTTTACATTTTTGGCCACCTGAAGCTTCTACATCTTAAGCTTCCACTCAAGACAAGCCAGGAATACACTGGGCCCATTTCTCACTGGCAGAACCAAAATTCCAGCGAAGGGATCTAACTATGGTTCATGGAGCCTTTATAGGGGAGAAGACGTACATTATAGCAAGGAACTATTGCATGTTACGGGCAGGGTGGACTTATTCTCTGAACCGGAAGGGCTGTTTTGTAGATTTTTCTCCCATGTGATTGTAGGACCTTTGGTTTGTTTGATGGGGACAGATGCAGACAGTCAGTGTGGAGATGCCCAGTGTGGACAGTCGCAGGTGTGTAGCTCCTACCTGGATGCTAGGAGAAAAGATGGAGTCTCCAGTAGTTCCAGGAACTACTTGGCCACACTAGCAACAGCTGAGGGCAAGCGCCAAGCCTCCCGCACCTCAATCCAAAGAACAGGTTTCTGAAATTGTGTTCTTTATTCAGAACTTATAACGGCTGGCAGGTTCTGCTCCCATATATGAATTTTCAATCAGCGTGCTTTTATTCAAATTGTTCTTTTGTTTCATTGTGTTACTAAAAAAAAGTATGACAGGTTGGCATGCTTGTTTATGTAAATGTCTGGAACTGTAATTTCTTATACGTTAACTACAGATAATTACACAGACTACCTTAATCTCTGAGGACCTAACAATCACCTTAACAACACTAAAATTAGACTTTTCTCAAATTAGTGCTGAGGAAGCATGTATGAAATATTTTATTAATAAATAACTTACCTTCCTCGAATCTTCGAAGAATTTTCAGTTTTGCGAATGGAAAACAACATAGAACAGTATGTGTGCAGTTATATGGACAACCACTAGATGGCACCATACATCTTTTCTTCCAATTTTATCTCCCTAAACTAGCTGTTTTAGAAAAAGAATTTGTGTTCTTTTGGAAGGGGGAGAGAGAGAGAGAGGAGAGAGAGAGGAGAGAGAGAGAGAAGAGAGAGAGAGAGAGAGAGAGAGAGAAGAGAGAGAGAGAGAGAGAGAGAGAGAGAGAGAGAGAGAGAGAGAGAGAGAGAGAGATGCCAATTGATTAGCAAAACAGAAAACAACTATTAAAGGGGGTTAAGAACTACACCAGGCATAAAGTAATAACTGTAATAATAATCATGATAACTTTGTTTAAAATATAAAGGAAATGTATATACTAATCATTTTCTCTGGGAAATAAAATTCATGTTTTTATGACTTTTCAGAATTCTCTACATTTTCTACAGTGATATATATTGTGTTCATACTCAAAGAAAAGAAAGAGACTTCAAAGACTTCATGGAGATGGTAGAACTACACTACTTTCTAATAGAGACTCATTATTGCTCATAGTTTCAGAATAATTTCTTATTAACTGAATGTTCTTTGTGATGCTCCAGGCTAGGAAAGCTGCTGAGAACAAGTGGAACCTTTTGAGACATTTCCTACACATGCTCCTGTCACTCACTGCCCTGGGAGGTGAACATGCTTGCAGGTCACAGTCTGAAGAGCCTCTGCAGGACTCTGTGTCTTGTCTGTCTGACCTTTCAGTCTCTCCCTGTGAGAGCCTTCATCTTCCAGCAAGTGGCAAAAGTCAGAGGTTCTTTAACTTTTTGATGTCAGGGAACCTGTGAGCTCTTAAATACTGGCACTGTTATTTGTATGGGCAATATATGTTCATGTTTAGCATATTCTAAATATGAAAACAATATTCTAAATGAAAACAAATTGATAACTATTTATTGACTTTAAGTTAGAAGAATTTTCCCACTATGGGTTAACATAAGTAATAATTTAATGTGAAAAAATACCTTTTATAAAACAGATAAAACACAGAAAGACAATGGCCTGCTCTACAGCACCTGGCATCTCTAATGTCTTCCTGCCTGGGAAGTAGATGGATTTCTGCATTTGCTTCTTCACCCAGTCCTTGTGCTCATTCTACACGGCTTCTGGAAATCTCCATGACACTCACAGGATAAATAAGAGTAACCAGCAGCAAATGACATCTTAGTATTATTATGAAAATATTAATGATCAGAAAGAAAAGCATTTAGGGAAACTCAGAGGTTCCTACGTTTTATTTTGATATTAGTTATGAAACTGGATCGTGATCACTGAGTTATAATCAATGCAAAGCCTTCCTCCCTCTGTTTCTTTTCTAATATATTTCGCTAAAATTGAAACATAATTTGGGAAATAGAAAGGATGAACTCTTTACAACCCATTACCTGACATCACCCTAGGGGACATATTAAGCTGGATCTGCCTGTCAGGCTAGAGGGGACTGAGATTGCTCACCTCATCCACAACTCCATTCCGTCGCTGCCACTGTCTACTTGTTTTCTCCCTGTTATCTTTACAGACAGTCATGCTTCCTATTTTCTCATCCTTCTGCTCGCTAGCTTCTTGGTGAATCTGTGTCCCTGCAGCTGATGCTTCTCAATGCTTTCCATTTCAAATCTTGGAAGAGGCAATTATAGATTGGGGATACACAACACACACACACACACACCACACCACACACACACACGCAATTGACCACTCATTTCTATGAATATGTTCTTTGGTTTGGACCCTAACTGCAATGCTCCACAATCCCAGTGTTGTTTACTTTTCTGACTAAATATGAGTATTATTTCTTTAGCTCAATCCCTACACATCTCCACTCACAATCTCTCTGTCCAGCAACTATCATCAATTAATGCAACCTTCAAGTTTTTCATTAGTTTCCCCTGAGCCTCATCCCTCCCTCTATCCAGCTTATCCAGCTTTTATATCCAGCATCCTTGCTTTCTTTGAACTGTACAACTGATTGGTTGAACCCACCATTCTGCTTACTCTGCGCCTGCGCTGAATATATCTAGAGAAAATACCCTGGTGATATCAATTCAGATGCAAGACTGTCAATATGAAGAGGGGGACCAACACTGCCTTGTAATTGCATCAGATTTCCCTTGTTGTTAACTATTCCACTGTCATATGTGACTATTTCTTGCCTTCTTTTTCTTCAGATTCCAATACTTTGTTCATAAAGAATAGTTCTGTGTCCTCTGGGTAATTAACTGAAATAATTACCCACCCACTTACTTGTGTGTGCAAGTGTTTCACTTCCCTTCAAATATTGTTGTTGAGCTGTCTATGTCCCCCAAGACCAGCCTCCATGGTGAGTCCAAGCCCAGCCTATCTGCTCTGACCTACTTAAGCCATAACCACAGACATATTCCTTCTCTCCAACTACTCTTTCAGTCATGATCACTTGGCTTTATTCTCTCTCTCTCTCTGATTTAGCAAATGAGCTGCCTTTATCTGTCTGATTTTGTGTTAGCTTTTGCTGCTGGCTCTAGTTTGAACCCATGCTAATCACGTTTCATCAGCAATTTCCACATTGCCAAATCCAATGATCAATACTTAGGGCTTACCTTCCTTGAGATGTTGGCAGCATTTTCTAGAGTTTTTCTCTCTATCCTTAAAAACAGTCTTCACTTGGCTGCAGAACACTTTGCTGTCCTGATTATCCTCCGTGACAGCGCTAAGGGAAGAGGAGAGAGAAGCGTTGGCTGAACTGGAATTTCTGTAGTCACTGGGAAGTTAGGCCAGAGAGAAAAGCACTCCAACAGAGAAGACCTGGGCCTAAAAGGAAGTAGATGGCCTTTGTGTGGCCTAGTAGGATAACACTGTCCCTAGAAAATAGTCCAGGGAGCAGATGGAGGTTGACATTTACTCTCTCTGTCCCTGAAGACTAGAGATACAGGTAAGGGTTAAGGAAGCAGAGACAATAAGTAAGAATAAAGGCACAAATAAAAGGATTAGAAATCTCTGCTTTATCTTGGTAACCAGATTATACTAACACCACGCATACATCCATTGTATGTGTTATAACTTTTAATTAGGTGCTGTCACATTTATTCACATATTTGTTTACAATATCCTGGTTTTTATCCCAATTGTGTGAATGAAGAAATCGAAATTCACCAAGCTAACACAGTTGTTTAAGGTTATGCAGCATTTTAACAGAGCCGAGACTAGAACCCAGACTGAAGGAAATCACGAAGGATAACCGCAGCAGTCAAGTCTCCAAACAGAAATCCTTGGCAACAGAGTGAGAAGCACTAGATGATTTGGTCCAAAAAAATCAAGAGCTTAGAGCTTGGGACTGAGGTCCAGACATGAGCGAACTGAGGGCTAGCTGGTATGTCAGGCTGAAGGGCACACTGCATGTGTGGCGGACCTCAAGAAGCAAATGAGCTAAATTGAACACACGTGGAGGGAGCCCATACATTATGGAAAATACTTCCGTCTTTTTACTTCTGGAGTTAAAAGTACTCCACCCTGCCTGGATTAGATGTTAAGGCAGTCAACCCCATCCGCATGGGAGTTACTTGACTGAGGTATAGTGGCAGGAGAGACACTAGGATTTCTGTCAATCAACCCACAGATTAACTGAAACTCCAGTCTCTGTGGGAGATCTGGCATTACCTCCTGGAGTTGCATGTCCCATGTAGCAAAGAGGCAAATGCTGAACTTAACGTGATGGGCATGGGTGGATGAGTGGGAGATGAGATGGGATTCCATCTGAAGGGTTTTAAATAGTTCCTGGAAGTGCATAATCCCCTAGAAACCAAATTAAAGAATCCACATTTTGGGTTTTGTCCCCACTTGCCGTTTGTGATTTCTTGTTGGGTCTCAAATGCTTTAAGGTTCAGATATGGCAAGCGTTGAACATGCCCAGGGACAAAAGAGCATGCAGTACGAATCCCCTTCTGCACATGCGCCGTGGGGTTGACACTCCTTTGCTGGGGACTAAGCATTTAAGCACATCCCAGACCTTTACTTGAGTGTCTGGGACTATAGCGTCCTCCAGCCCCTTCGGTAAGGAGACTTAACTGCTTACTTACACAGTTAGAAACTGGAACAAATCTCCGGACTTATTCCTGCCGTTTGATGTTCCTCCTCTCTGTGGTCACTCACTCTCTGCACCTTGTAAACTGGGCTCTGATTCCCAGAAACTACCTTGAAGCTTACTGGTCAGTTTCTGAGTCAAAGCCAGCTATAGGAGTTCCTAAGATTACCTTTCAGTACTCTGGGCCTGGGCAATTGTTTAGAAATGAGTCTGTCCTTCAGGAAGCTTCCATGAGTAGCCTGCAGGGTCTCTGCTGGACTTGTGGTCCCAGATAGACCTGACTATGAAAGAGAAACGACAGGGAGCTGACCATATTGGATTGTATAGACAACATATCCCCATCTTAGACTTCGTGACTCGCTAAAATGTTTTCTTTACCGCCGTAAAGGTCTTGCCTTTATGATTTAATTATCTCCTACAGGCCTGACCACGTGGAACACACCCCAGTTCCAGCCAAACAGACTAGCTGGACATCTCTTTGAGGGGCTACCTGTGACTCTTTCTGAAGCTCTTAATCATCCAGTATCAATTTTAGGTCCTGGCTTCTGATTCTTTATCTTTCTAGGATACTATGAGCCAAATGCAGAACCAACCACACTGACTCGCTCTCTCAAGAGCCCTGGCCATTATCCAGAAATATCTCTCTGCCGTTTGAATTCTGGAACTAGAAGTGCCCCAGCCTGCTGGATTTGATATGTAATGTACTCATCTCCTTCTGAGGGGAAAAGCAGCTCTTTCATCCCCTCCTTTCTTCTCTCCTGGGAGATTGTCCTGGACTCTTAAGAATGGGCCGTTCCTCTGAGGTTGCCCTGAGCCCTGTTAAAATGAGTCCCTCCCTCTGAAAGTCTTCAGGGTGTCCAGTTTGGTTTTAGAGAAAACTATCACTAACTGATGTGTTAAAGTCTGCTAAATGGATTTGATGAGTCACAGAATTCCCTGCCTTGCTTGGTCTGTGGATACCTTTATTTAAAAAAAAAATACTAATGCTTCTAGCGATTGCAAACATAATAATATACAACAGTGATTTAAAATAAATTAACAAATGATATATTTTAGTAAAATAAGATTTTTTTTCATAAAAATTAAAGATAGTACTTTGCAGTTCACAGTTTTAAGGGTTGAGCCCAAGGCTTTCACACTTACTAGGCAAGTGCTCCACCCTTGGGCCACATCCCTTCTGCAGAATTTCTTCATCTGCTGTCATCATCCTCTTTAAAGCATGCTAGGCCCTGATCTTCTGAACCTTCCACCTATAAGAACCATGATTCAAGACCCTCCAAGAGGGTGCCCAGAGGTGTCTTGTTGCTAAGCCTTGGGTACGCTAGAATGAGAGAAACATTCTTCTCAACAATGTCTTCTCAATGCCTGTCTCCATATCACCATTTTCCGTCTTGAAAGTAGTTGTAGCCACTCAAGTGTCGGAGAGAAAGTTGTGTATGCTGCAATCTAGCCATGCAATACCGCATCGGTTCTATCTTGGTGTCTCAGTCTCTAGCTTTAATTTTAAAACTCTATTACACAAGAAACAAAATAAAAACTAACCCAGTAGGTGGCACCTGCAGAAATACATACAGAGCATGGGTGGCAGATTGTATTTTCCAAAAATGGCCATAGCAATATTTATGTTCCCACATATTCTCTCAGAGCCTTGACATCCTTCCATCAAGCAGTGCAATCTATTCTCTTCCCTCTGAATATGGAACACCCTGAGCACATACTTCTAACAAATTTCAGTGTGCTATAAGCGATATTGCCCAACTTCCTAGATATGGTTAAAAAGAAAATGTCAGTGTAGCTCCTGGGTACTTCTTTCCTTCCCCTTCCTCTTCCTCTTCCCCTTTCACTTCCCTTTCCCCTTCTTCTTCCCCTTCCCCCCTTTCCCATTGCTTCCTCTCTTTCTTAGTTATAGAATTAGTGGGACCCAGTGCAACCTGAGAATAAGCTTATTCATAATGAAGATCTCTAAGCCAAAGACCAGCTCAGGGTCTTTCCTCCCCCAACCTCCACATATAGAACCTATGTACCTGCACAGGTCACAGGTCACAGGTCACAGGTCACAGGTCACAGGTCACAGGTCACAAAGCTCATTCCTTCTTTATCCTCTGACCCTGGGAACTCAGAGCTAGGGATTCCAGCTGATATCTGTCTGCCAGTGAACTTCATAAACAAGAGCACCTTGAACAACATACATCTATTTCTCAGAGTTCTGACACTAATGGCTTGTTTCAGGGTACCCCTTGGGTCGGGTTCTGCTGACCACCCTATTTTTGTTTTACATTTTGCTGTCTTCTTGCCCTGCTCTGTCATAGAGAGCAAGGGTACAGGGATGCTTTTTATAAGAGCATTAATCTTTTCATTAACTCTCCCCTATATCCCCACTTGCACATGCCTTGATTTTGAAGGTTGGGTTTGACTTCGGAGCACGAACATTTAGTCCACAGAACACCCCTTGAATTATCCCTTAAGCACCAGTATTAACTACCATACATGTAGGTAGGAAAGCATCCAGATGAGTCTAGACTCTGTCCATCCAACCTTCTAAATTAAATCCAGACTTCACCAAACAAACAAACAACACACCTTCACTATGCATTGTCCAGAGAATCTATGAACAAATTCTTTTTGGTGTTTGGTTGTTGTTGTATTTGTTTGTTTTTATTCCTGGCACTATGTTTTGGAGTTGATACCAGGTAGACATCACAACCCAGTCATATTCTCTCTCTCTCTCTCTCCTCTCTCTCTCTCTCTTCCTACATCTCTTAGAATAACACCTGTATTCTTCCCAGGGTCAACTAAATAAATAAATAAATAAGCCCATGTGGTCTACACTACAACCATCACAACTCACTAGCAAAAGAGTCCCATGCCCATCCAGTACCGTTGCTTCCTGGCCATCCACTGAGGCTTGTACCAGCATCTAAATCTTACGTAGCATCCATTTAAGTTTGGCCCTCAGGACCTGGGACCTGTTGAGACTACAAAAGCAGTTTCCCAGTCACATTCACAATGAGAATGGTCCCCAATTCAGATTCAGGGTTACCCTTCTGAGAATTACATCTATAAAAATCCCCAGAAGAATAGACTCCGAACTCATGTATCCTTTATATTAGGGCTTCTATGAAACAGAAACCTGAGACCTAAACCTCCAACTGATGAAACCCTACATTTTCAGTAATACTAGTCATGATCCATTCTGCAATCACACACAATCCCTCTAACTTAATGGCTGCTGGAAACCTGTGACTCTGTCCTTTCTGCCGCTTATTCGAGTGTCTTTGGGAGCAGTATCTCTTGGAATTTAAAATGTCCAACCCAATGTAATTTAATATGCCACAGCATTCTAGAAAAGAAGTATAAAAATAAAAACTCTAACTAGAAGGTTAGGCTTTTTTTGTTAGGCTTTACAAATTATGAAACCATGACCACTGAAGCTCATCCATTATACAAAATGATATGATGAGTTATTTTGAACACGTAGGAATGTTCTCAAACTAAACAGTCTTCTTACCATAGTGAATTTATTCCGAACAGAACTTGTTGAATTATCTCTTCAGCTTTTGTTAGTCCTCTACTTTGGCTGTTCTAACTGAAGTCATTTTCCCCCTGACTTCACTTGCAGTTCTATATTAATACGGGAACCACTTCAGAGGCATGCAAACATTAGCTTACATTATGCATACTCTCTAAGAACATAAATAGTCCCCTTTATTTCTTTTTGTTATCCAGCTGTCAAATAAACGTTAAATTCTCATAAACTTGTTTTCTATATTAAACCACATAGTGACTATTTGACAAACATAAACCATAATAAAAATGAAAATGAAAAATGGAAATAAAACCACAATGTATTCCCCAAAAGAATCTTGTCAAATAAGGCTTTTTTTGTTTTAAAGTGCACAAATGTTTTTTTTTCCCACCCCTTTCTTTTTCCTGAATCATGTCCAATCTAAACCAAGTATGGTCATAAAGAAAGGTTATTAAAATACATTTCTGGTTCCCTAAAGGACCATTCTTATTGCTAGGATGTTACAATGTAGGACTAGAAATGAGTTATATGGAAATATAAATTCCTAACCAGAAAACCCCAAACCAGGGTTTAAGAAACTACAGAAAGATGACCTGCCTACTTAGTGAATATTCTAAGATATTGGCCTCCCAAAGCTAAATAAGCTGAAAGTTTTAAAAAACATTTTTGGAATATTTTGACAATCTTCAGCTCCATGTAACCACCCAGTTATGTTTGTGATATAAAATGACATGACTTATCAACTTTTTTCCCCTCTTCGACAATTTGCAAGACAAGCAACATTATAGCCATTACTCGGGAGAAGTCCTGACGTTATAACACTGTTCCAGGGTTCTTCTGATATTCCATACCAATCCATTTGTGACTTCTTCAAAGGGAAGCTTGTGGCAAATGTAATTCAAAGTGAGAATTGGGCAGGCCAGCACACAGGTAGTTCAAGCACTGTATACCACAATAAGTGGTATTATAGAAGCATACTGATTAAAAAAAAAAAAAAAGACTCCCTAGTATAGCTGATACATAGCTAATTTTTAATTTAAAAGTCAGCTAATTAAACTGCAGAAATCCGCTTTCCCCAAGCTAACATTTTTCAAGCCACACACCCAAAAGTTAATATGAATGGCAATAACAATATGTGTTGTAAGGATGACAGAGTACCCCAAACTATAAACAGGGCTATGAGGTTTGACCTAGTACTTCCTTCAAATATCTATTATTTATATTAGCCTATTATTGCACCAACAAATCTGTTGTTTGACCCTCCAGAAGTAGCCTGTCCACAAGACTACCAAGGTGGATGGTAGGTCACTATTGTGCCTTGTAGGCCAAGAACAAGATTAAAAGAAATAGCAACTATCGGACACCAAATCACATCATGAACCCTCTCCCTCCCGCTTCTTCTCCCCCTCCCTATCCTCCTGCAGAATAGCTACCTGGGGTGGCTTTTCTTTCATTGTTTTAGGGGAGGAAAAAGACATTCTTTGGATGGACCTAGTGGGTGTGTTTTTAAAAACAAACCAGAAGTGATAATAAGATGGGCCACCTGCATTTAAAAAACCAACACCCACATAAAGGGCCTTTCAAGTTGTACAAGGCAAAATCAACTCTGCACCAAGGTGAGCCAAGTAGTCCATGATGTGGAAAGTCTCTCAGCACCCACAGTCTCTGGGAGAACAAAGGGATGCCAGTGGGATGCCTGTTTAAAGTTGATAATCTGAGAGGAGAAATGGTGAAAGCTAGAATCAAAAATTAGAATTACGTTAGTTAAATAAATAAATAAATAAATAAATATAAATAAATAGAACGAGCAAGAAGGAGGCTTTCCAGGAATCTCCCATGGTGCACAGCAGGCAACTGGGCCTTGATATCAACCGTGAGAAGATTGCTGTCCTTTGTGGATTAGGTATTTGGCAGCAACCTACACAGATCCACCATAGTCAGTGTGTTTCATATCTTTTCTCTGGATGTCTCCAATTGATGCTTGTAATGTCTACTCAAATTGCCCTCAGTAGAATGGTCAGGAGAATTCATTGTAGGAATTTCCAGTATATTTATGCTTGTCATCCTTTTAAAGATCTTATATGTTCAGAGTAGAGGTGTGCCATCTTTGACATGACAGAGTCAGTCTTGAGCCTGCTCTAATCAAAAGGGCCTCTGACATCAAATAACAAAGAGTGTGTGTACTCTAAATCTGTGGTTCTCAACCTGCGTGTTTCGACCCCTGGGGGTGGCAAATCAGATATCCTGGATTATGATTCACAACAGTAGCAAAATTACAGTTCTAAAATAGCAATAATTTTCTGGTCGGGGGCTCACCACAACACGACACACTATATTAAAAGGTTGCAGCACTGAGAACCACTGCACTAGATGGCATTATTATGCACAAGGACACTGTGCAGCTTGTCTATGTGAACACTGAGACTCCTTAGGAAGGAATCTGAAAGACAAAATAGCAGATAAGACGTGTTGTGCCTTTGTCCCTATCTGGCTTTACACATTGGTTACTGGTGTCTTGTCAGAGCAGAGGAGCCCTTGATTTGGAAGTAGCAAAGCAATGACACTGTGCCTAAAGATCCCCCAGCTTCTGACTCAGGGCACTGCCAGGAACTGTTGTGCCTCTGCCAAAGTTCCAATTCCCCTTCTATATCTTGCAGGAATGTGACTACCCTCTCTCTTGTTCTCCGGCATCCATTCAAGGTGCCTTTTGTGCTTTGATTACAAAGGAAAAGAAGGGAGGGAGAAAGCAAGAGACGAAGAAGTGTCCTACTTGTTGGCTGTGAAGTTTTCTTCCTTGGAAAGAATACAAAGTACAGGAAATGTGGCTTGTTCCTCTTTTTTCTTTGTCTTTCCTTTTCTGTTTTGTTTTTTGCTCTTTTCCTAAAAATCATCTATTGGCTACAAGAGAGTGCAGAATGGACTCAGGCAAACAATGTTTCAAGGAGGAAAAAAAGAAAAACAAATGATGGTTGCTGGAGATATTAGAGCCATGGAAACGGAAGAGTCACATCAGGGAATAAACCTAGATGTCCACGAAGAGATGGATGAGGAAGAAGATGTGGATACATGCACAATGAAGTTTTGTTCAACCATGAAGAGTAGAACGGTGTTTGCGGACAGTGGATGAAGAGGGAAGTAATGTTATAGAAATGAATGAATCTCACAAAGACAAGTGTGCATCTCTGTGGTTTCAATGCCCATAAGCTCACATGAGGGAATATTCAATCCTTAGCTGGTGAGGCTGTTTGTGGAAACTTTAAGAAGTAAAGTCTCTCTTCCTGGAGGAAATGGGTCCTTTAGAGCCTGCCTCACTTCTGTTCCGGTGTAACCAGCTTGTCTCTAGTATGGCCACGATCTTTCTATGCCCACTGCCATGTCTTCCCCATCATGATGGACTATAAGCTCACATAAGCCCTCTCTCCCTTCGGATGCTTTTATCTGGGTATTGTATTAGAGTAACAGAAGAGACACTGAGATTCACGCCTTCTCTCAAATGTGGCCCTTGGAGGGGGGGAAAGACACTAAAGTAAAGGAGCCTGTGAGGCATATGGAAGGAGAAAGGGAGGGAGAAGAAGACAAGAAAGCACAATAGTGGTTGAGTATAATAAAAGTGAAGTGTGTGCATAAACAGCAATGTCATAATGAGACACACTACTTCTGTGATCAGTATATGCCAAGTAAAAATGTGCATTTAAAATCAAGCATAAAAAAGGAAGCAGAGTACTTCACGCTGGGATAGTAATAAAGATGCCTCGGGGGCCTCTCAGGAATCGGAAAACCTCATCTGCTACACTGTAAAGGCATAAAAGATGAACTCCCTTAGGGATTCCTTCAGTCAGCAGTACCCACAGGGTTATACAGGAAGTGTTTTCCTCAGTAATAGTTCATCATGCTCATGTGCACTTTGCATGTTGCAGCCATGTTCCAAGAGTGGTAGGAAAGGCTGAGATCTCGTATCATAAGCAGGAAGCAGAGACCACAATGGGAAAGGCATTTTTAAGCCTCAAGGTCCACCACCCCAGTGACACACTTCCTCCAACAATGGCACAGCTCCTAACTCTTCCCAAATTATCTCACCATCTGGGTCCTAGTCTTCAAACATATGACCCAACAAGGAGGGGGCATTCTCACTCAAACCACTACACATGTCAAGGAAAGCATAAGATGCTAGGCAATGTATAGCAGACAAGCCTCCAAAAGGCTCTGTCATTAGAGATTCCCGAAACATGACTCTTCTCTGAGAAACTCTGCAAGCAATAGTTAACCCAAAAGATGGGTTTTCTGGGCTGACACCAGTAAAACAACAGAAAGGCGTGGCCAAGCCCTGTGAAGCTCTCACATCGTGTTAATGTATTCCTCAGATACCAACCACGAACTTAAGACTTGATGTTTGTGCTAGTGTATTTCAGTTTCAGGTTGGTCCCCTCTTCCTTTGGGTTCTCACTCCTGTCTTTTCATTTTGGAATGTTTATTCCATGCTGTTAGAATCCTCAAAGAATCCACTTTTAAAAAATGTTGTCTATGCCTTGAGTCCCAGAAACACCTTTACACTTGGACTTTTGAACAAATGATAAGACTTTTAGAATGAATGGTTTTTGTATTGTGAGTTAGCCATCGGACTTTCGAAGCCAGAAGATGAAATGTTAGGATTTGAATATAAAATGTCTTCCACAGACTTCTGTATTGAACATGTGCTGTCATTCTCTGAGGACACTTGCCTTGACCTAAAAGCAATAAATCTAGTCAGCAATGGACCGAAACCTCTGACACCACGAGCCAAATTAAATCGCTTATGCCTTTAAGTTGTTTTTCTAAGGTTGAAGTAAGGAGCCGTGAGCAACACACTTAGTGTTAACTGCATAGTGACTGACTCTGGCATGATATGGAAGCTTGACTGGTCTGGTGTTCAAGTTGGCTTGTTTTTTTTTGTTTTTTTCCATACTGGAATGTGTAGACGTAGCTGGAGCTATCCACACAATCTCTCTTTTATCTCCCTCTCCCTCTGTTCCTTGTTTCTTTCCCTCTTTTTTCCACTCTTCATTCTAGACTGTGAACACTGTGCACATAACTGACTAGGCTTACTTAAAGGCAAAAGTCCATGTAGTTAGATGTCTTCTAAATTTCTACAAGGCAAAACACTACTAGTTCTTTTATGACCTTGCCCCAGAAATCATAGAGCCATATATCCATTGAACTTTATCAGCTACAGAGGAAAAAGTCAGATTCCTGAGGAGAGATGACCAAAGCCATGCATGCACAAGAGACTAGTTTCTTGGAAACTGTCTTTAGAACCTAGATTGGATACAACAAGGGAGGTGTCTAAACTCAAGAACTTCAGAATGGTTAATAAAGCTGGGACTATGTATTGCAATCTGATTATTGATTTTGGCTTTACTGTGTTTGTGAATGTGATGTCACCTTTAAATATCAAACAACAAAACCTAAAATCACTGTTGGAAAGAATAATAGTATGTGGCTGAATAGAAGTGGCCCCTCCCAGACTCATGTGTTTGAATGCTTTGCCCATAGGGAGTAGCACTGTTAGGAGATGTGGCCTTGTTGGAGGAAGTGTGTCACTGCAGAAGTGGGCTTTGAAGTCTCCTATGCTCAAGCTATCTATGCCCTGTGAGGCACATAGTCTCCTTCTGCTGCCTGTGGATCAATATGTAGAACTCTTAGTTCCTTCTCTAGTATCATATCTGCCTGCATGCTGCTATGTTTTCCACTATGACAATAATGAACTAAACTTCTGAAAGTGTAGGCTATCCCCAATTAAAAGGTTTCCTTTATAAGAGTTGCTGTGGTCATGGTGTCTGTTCACTGCAAGGGAACCCTAAGACAAGTAGTCTTATAGAACCAAAACTAGGCAGCAGTTCAAAAACAAACAAACAAACCCTCTACTTCAAAAAGTCTTTTAAAGTGTAAAGGGTTCAGTCAGAATGCAGAGGACAAAACCAAATACTGTATGTTGATAGCCAATACTGTTTTTCTTAAACACACATATATGTACATATATGTTCGTATTCATATAAACTCATGTACACAAGACTAGAAAGAATCCTATGAATATGACCAAGATTGTTTTTGTCTTCTTTATGCCTTTCCAAATTTACTGTAATCACATGTATTCTTTTGTTATTTTTTTTTTTTTTACCTCTAGCATGTATAATGAGCACCTGTAATGGAAGTGAAAAGTTAATCTTTATACTCATGTCTGGGACTAAGGCTTTCTAAAACTACCATAAAATGAGAAACATGATCTTCTACAGTGAGACTTGGTAAAAGTGAAAAAGAAAGCCTTCTAAATGGCTAGAGATGTCATTCTGTGATCTCAACAATGACAACTTTGTAAGCATATGGTGACGCAACAGGGAATTTTCTAAATTATTCTATGGGTAGAAAGTGTAACTCAGACAACAATGAGTCCAAGAATGAGTAACTGGCCCAATACACACACACACACACACACACACACACACACACACACACACACACACACAGGGGTGGGGGGAAGGAGGGAGAGGCAATGTTCTGACATAGGTAGTGTTGAACAAAGTTATATGATCAGCAACAGTTCATCCCTGCAATAGTCCTGAAGCACCAACATTTATTTTTGTGGTTTGCTTTGGTTTAGTTTTTGAGACAAGGCCTCACAGTGTAACTTGGCAGAGCTAGAAGTCACTGTATGCTAGGTTGACTTTGAACTCACAGAGATCCACATGCTTCTGCATGCCAAATACTGGGATTAAAGGCCTATGTTCTGATACATCGCTTAGCACTAGAAGTTGCCTAATCTCCTCAAATATGAAACAAAGAAAGGTGAAAGAATAAATATGACTAAAACTCCACATCACACCACATTTGAAAGTGAGAGTTCAGGCCGTCCATTGGAAAATGAAATATATTTAAGCATACGCAGACACAATATGCTTTCCGATTTACAAGTACATATAAATGGAAGAGAAAGTACTTCACTGGGAGGTGTGTAGAGTAGCAACCAGAAATAGATGTTTAATGACCTCTGTAGCAACAAGAGGAAAGATGAACCATGCATGGCTCCTGTGACTGAACCTCATTTCTATGTCATAGCTAATATAGTATAGATCACGATTTTAACTCAAGCTATTCACTTTTTTCAGGTAGAGTTTAAAGTATTTAACCATATAGTTCACAATATTCCCTTTAAATCCTCTTCGTTTCTTGAGATGTCTGGTATTCATTCACTTGGTGTCCTTTCTTCTTTTCTTCTCCAGAAAAAAACAAAAACAAAAAAACAAAAACAAAAAACAAAAACAAAAATTCTTCTTAAACAGAACACTCATCTGGAATAAAGCAAAACATTGTCCTGTGGAGCCATGGAAGTAGATTGTCAGCAATGATTTTAAGTGAAAGTATTGGAGTGTCTCCTGGGAAACATCTAAAAAGGTGTCAGCAGTTTCTTTGTTCGTTCCTTCCTACAGCAATAATGTAGATGATTTGACCAAGCTGAAACACCTATTTTGATGCCTGAAGACCACACCCACAGAGGTGGAAGAAAGCGAGGGGCTTAATCCAAATGCTGTTGACCATGCAACTTCCCTAGCAATTATTAACACTGCCTGTTCTAGATCATTGTGCGAGTGTACGTGTGCGTGTTTTAAAAACAATGCTGTGTATTGGGTCAGTGACTGTTATTCAGATATTGTTCTGTAGTTTACAGCGAAACCTAATCTCACTGATTAAAGAATAAATCTCTTATGTGCTATATGTCTCGAGATTTTCTGTTTCTAAAACTCCTAGAAAACCTCTCTGCTTATATCCTCTAAAACAGTGGTTCTCAACCTTCCTAATGCTATGACCCTTTAATAACACAGTTACTCATGTGGAGGTAACCCTCAACAATAAAACTATTCCTTTGCTACTTCATAACTGTAATTCTGCCACGGTTATAAATCATATGTAAATATCTGATATGCAGGATCTGATATAGTGTGTGACCAGCTATGGTGTGTGACCAAAGGGGGTCGCGATCCACAGGTTGAAAACCACTGCCCTTAGCCCACCATTCGAGAGGGATTTTCTTTTCTCATTTCTGCAGGCAGGCTTCTTGTCCTTTTTTCTCTCCCCTCTTCCCTCCCTATCCTTCTATTTCTCGCTGTCTAAATTCTAAAGCACCCCCTCTAATGACTGTGTGCCATAGTGGAACCTCTTTGGAAGATAAGAAAAGTAATCAGTAACCTTTAGGAGGAAAAGGGCGGGGGAGGAGAATCCAATTAGAAAGCTTGTGTATTATCATTTTTTCTATGTAGCATAACTCACAGTTTTCACAAGCCTTGAATCCAGGGTAGGAGTTCAGTATAACAGTGATCCTTCTTGTTTGATAGGTCAGCATTAAGGAAGAATTCTCTTGAATTTGATCCCCTTACCTATTCCAGAGTACTAGATAGCCAGGCACTGCCTTAAAAGAGCGCCTGTTACTTAAGACTGTTATTATAGGGAACTGAAAGCAAGAAAAGATCTCTAACTATGCCTCTTAAAGATATTCTGCCATGGTTTCTGGGTGGGGCATAGCAGTGAGAGGGTCAGTAGAGACAGATGTTGAGGGGAAGACCAGATGCAGAGCTTCTGTGGACAGTGCAGTAACCTGTAGCGCTGCCCTCTGCGCAAAGGTGCAGGCCCATCCTCTGTAGATCAGAGAACTGGAACGCTCTGAGCTTATGGCTGGAGGACGGTTTGGCCTCACAGACTGCCTGCAGTCTATGTGGAACTCGCTGCTGGGAGGAGTAACTGAGCTCTGATCCACTCCCAGCAGATCAGATGTTTCCTGCAGGCTAGTCTCTCCTGAGGTGGTTTCCTGTTCAACAGGATGTGAAAGCCTAGAGACCAGCAGGCAAATTATGATTCCTTCCGATCAGTATCCACAGCACAGAATCCTAGGGCTTTGTCTGCATCCTCAATCCTCCACAACACTCAGGGAACACCGGAGCTCACAGACTAGAGGCTTCTGCATTAACCTGCAATTTACTGAGAGCTCAAAGCTGGTTAGAGCCAACAGCAAAAGTGGGTGGGGGCGTGGGAGGAGAAGGGACGAAATCTGAAAGCAGATGTAGCTCTGATGGTGGCAACATACTTTGGCCAAGTCCTTAGCCCACTTGTACAACCAATTGTTAAGGTACGAGAGACACAAGTCAAAGCTCACACTACACACATCCCACCCCCGACGACCAGAAACTTCTCCAAGTCTGTGATTAAAACAAAACAAAACAAGCAAAAAACAAAACAAAAAAACTGCTAAAAAAAAAAAAAACCTCAATCTATTAGCATTGTTTTTACTTTATTTTCTCATTTTTAGCTTTTTATGTTACATTTTTATTCCCTTTTTATTTCCATTTAATTTTATTTGCATGTTTTTCTTTAGTTTAGAATTTTTAAATTTTGTTTTCTTTTTTCTTTTTTTCCTTCTTTATTTCCTTATTTTGTTGTTATTACCATTACTAATGATAGCTTTTCATAGTATTTTTTCCACTTCCTTTTCTATGATTGCTGGTGGTGAACTAGTGTCTTGATTAGTTTTTATTGTGTTTTTCTATCTGGTTTGTTTTGGTGGTGTTGCCATTACAGTAGCTTTCGTTCTTCTCGGGGTGTTGTTATAGATTGGGTTTTCAAGGGCGGACCACTCACCAAAAAATTCAATGTAAAGGTGTCTCCGGGAGACTAGACCAGACAGAAAACTGAGTACTGGGAGTTGAAGATGAGATTGAGAAATTTATAGTCAAGAAACAACACAGAAAAAATTCAATCAAGACCTTTGGAGCATAACTAGGGGATTAAAATCTCTTAATCAGATGTGTGGGTTAGGGGAGGGATGTGAAAGGAAAAAACCTCGGACACTCAATCAATGAAGTTATAACAGGGAGTTTGCCACATCTAGGGAAAGAAATGGATGTCCAAGTACAGGAGGAACCTAGAGCCCCAAATAAACATGGCTGGAAAAGAATCTCTCCAAATCATACCATGCCGAAAGTATAAAGCTACAGAACAAAAAAAAAGAATACTGGGAATATTTCCTCAGATTAGCTGCCCAGTTCCTCCAGTACTAAATGAAAAATGCCATGTTCTTTAAACTATCCTATAGAATAGACAGGGAAAGAACATTTCCCACCTCATCCTGATAGAAAGATCCTGAGATATTAGCACAACTAACCCCATGTTGGAATCACCATTGTGACCTTAGAACCAAGCAGGTCACTGGACCACCTTTCCTTCATTCTCTGCTCCATTTTTGTTCCTGCATTTCTTTTAGACAGAAAAAATTCTGGGTCAAAAAAGTTTGAAGGTGGGTTGGTGGCCCCATCCCTCCAACTTGGGATCCATCCCATGGGCAGAGACTAAACCTTGACACTATTACTGATGGTACGTTATGCTTGCTGACAGGAGCCTACCATGGCTGTCCTCTGAGAGGCTCTATCAGCAGCTGACTGAGACAGATGCAGATACTTACACTCAACCATTAGACTGAGATCTGAGACCTCTATGGAAGAGTTAGCAGAAGGATTAAAGGAGCTGAAGGGGATGGCATCCCATAGGAACACAACAGTGTCAACAAACCCAGACCCTGGAGCTCCCAGAGACTAAGCCACCAACACGGGCTGGTCCAAGGCCTGGCACAGATGTAGCAGAAAACGGCATTGTCCTCAGCAGGAGCAGATGTAGATCCTGTAGAGGCTTGATGCCTAGGGAAGAGGATACTGGGGGCTGGGGGGTACCCTCTCAGAGGCAAAAAGGAGGAAGAATGGGATGAAAAACTCTGGGAGAGGGACTGGAGGCAACATTTAGAATATAAATTAATAAAAATAATTGAAAAAAAAACCAAGCAGGTAGGCCTCAATATCTGCCAAACCAGGAATGAAGACCTAATCTATCAAAACCTAGTCAATAGCTCCAAGATCCAAAATGTCCTTTGCTTTTGAGCTTCTGTCGTTTTGCTTCTGGCTAACTCTTCTGGATAAATGAAGTGTGTCAACCAGGGTGTAGTTTTGTGCATGAAAAACAGAATGGTGAGGTTTTGGGCTGCATGACTGGGGCAAGTTCCTCATGTAGTTACTTTAAGAGAGTCTGTGTGTTCTCTAGAGAAATTACCTTGGGATACTGAGGCCAGCATCACCTTTTTCAAAACCAGGTGTGGATACACCACAAAAACTATAGACCAATTTCCTTTATGAACATAGGCACAAAGTCCATAAAATCCTTGCAAACTGAATTCAACAACACGAAAGGATCATAATCACAATCAAGTTATTCTCATTCCAGGGTTACAAAGATGGTTAATGAATGCAGAGGAATAAATATATAGATAAATAAATATAACAAAACAAATAGGCAGGATCGTGGGGCAAATTCACACATTTATCATAGAGGATGCAGAGAAGGCCTTTTACAAATGTAACATCCCTTCATGCTAAAAGCATAGCAGAAGGAACATCTCAACATAAATGTAAGTATGAGAAGACCGTAGTCAATATCATATTGTATGGAGAAATATTTTTACATTTCAATACAAATGAGTCAAGGTGACAAATTTCCTCATTCTAATCCAGTATAATGCTTGATTTCTTAGCTTGTCAATAAAGCAAGGGAAGTAAATAAAAGTGACCCAAGAAGTGAGAGACCAAGGATGATGCAATCCTGTATCTAAAATATCTTAAAGACTGTACCATCAAACACTTAGGTCGAATTAATGTTGTAGCAATGGAGCAGGATTATAAAAGTCAAGAGAAAAATAAATAACTTTTCAACATAACAGTAACAACCCTATTATATTCTATGAGTTAAATGCAGTTCCATCAAAATTATAATAATACTCTTCACATTAGCAAGGAAGACACCCTAAAATTCACATGGATGCTCAGAAGAACTTTAATAGCCAAAGTAATATTTAGCCAAAAGAGTAGTGCTGTGGGTATCACAGTACTTGATTTCAGTTCTACCATAGATCCATGGTAACAAAACCAGCAGGTTATTTTTACAAAAACAACACAGAGACCAACAAATGGAAGTATCAGAAAAACGCCAGGCAGAGGTAGACACTGAATTCTTCACAAGGGGACCAAAAACATATGTTGGAAAAAGAAAGCAGCTTCAAGAAATTGTGCCAAGATAATCGAATATTCTTTAGAGAAGACAGAAACTAGATACCTGCTTCCTCATAGAAAAAGCAACTGGATCAAGGTCTTTACTGTAAAATCTGAAGCTGCTAGAGAAAACAAAGGGGAAAGATTTCAGAACAGAAGTATAAGCCAGAAGTAATAGCAACAGACAAAGGGGAATCACATGATATATTGTCTGCACCGCAAAGGAAACAATTATCAAAGTTACAATACAGCCTACAGAATGGGAGAAAATGTTTCACAGCCATACATCAAACAAGCTATTAATACAGATATAAATATCCATAACACATAAAAGAAAACTTAAACACTAAAAGACAAAAGGTTCTCAAAGGAAGTACAAATGACCCAAATACACACAGATAAATGTTCAACATCTTTTCCCATCAAAGAAATGCAAAGCTACGGTGAGGCTCCATATCACCCAATCAAAATGGCTGTTATCAAGAGATCAAAATATGACAAGTATTGGCCAAGAGTGTGGGAGAAGTGATGTCATTATGATCTTACACACACACAGATAGAGCTAAGGCATAGCGTGTGAAGGGACTTGCTCAAGTTTATATAGCATAGCAAGCTCTGATAAGGGTTTTTAGTACTGTTCATAGCACAGCAAGAGAGAACTGACCTTGCTACTACACCTTGCCTTCAAGCTTGGAAATGTGACTGGCTTCTGCTACTGATGTGTGAATACAAGGCTAATCCCTGATATTAAATTGGTTTTAAGACAGGTTTTTTCTATCTCATCCCTGTCAGAAGGCATGCATGCTCCAGGATCAAGAGAAGTCATACTTAAAGAGTTGCTTAAAGAGTTATTCAGAGTTGATCGTTGTACAATGGGCATGTAATATGAGAAGAACTACACTTTATATTAGAGCATTTACTTTTGTCATGCAAGTCTAAGATAACTGGTTAAGTGGAAGTAGGAAGCAGCATGCAATGTAAGTGAATGGAAAGCTAATGAGTTTTCCCCCATCCCAGGGAACTTGTTCAGTCAGCTTCTTTGCCCTCTGGCAGGGACTTTATGGGAAGTCTTCTTAGGTTTCGCCATCTCTCAATTCAAACTAGCATGGACATTACTGCTCATACAGAGAATCTGTTGCCAGGCCACAGCAGATGTAACTTGCACAAAGCACTGTGTATTGCTCCTCTGTGCCTCAGCCTGCTTCATGCCTTGACAGGGAATATACTGGGCAAATACACAGAACCAAGGGGCTCTCATTCTCACTGTTCCTTAACCTCAGCTTGTGCTTCCACAGATAGCTCAGAAGGCTAGGGGAGGATCCTGATGGCTCTGTCCCTGTTATCATCCCTGATACAACCATACAACTTTGCAAAGGCAAGGAGAGTCTGTATAATTAGATATATTATTGAGGTTCCAACTGAGCAGCCACTAGGAAAGTCTCATAGAAAAGAGTCCTTAAACCTCGGGTAAACTAAAGATCAGACCATGAACTATGCCTTATGAGTTTTGAACTAGAAGATAAGTAAGTCATAAAAAGATATGGGTGGTTTGAATAAAAATGGCTCCCATAGGTCCTTAGGGTTTGGCACTATTAGGAGACGTGACCTTGTTGGAATAGGGTGGACTTCTTGGAGGAAGTGTGTCACTGGGAGGCGATCTTTGAAGTTTCAGAAGCTCAAGCCAGTCCCAGAGTGTCACTTTCTCTTCCTGCTGTCTACTGAAATGGATGTAGAAATCTTAGGTCTTTCTCCAGCATTATGTCTGCCTGTACACTGCCATGCTTCCTGCCATGATGAAAATGGATTAAACCCCTGAAATTGTAAGTCAGCCCCCAATTAAGTGTTTTCCTTCATAATAGTTGCTGTGGTCAAGGTGTCTCTTCATAGCAATAAAAGCCCTAAGACAGGGAAAGACTGCCTGTACATCAACAGCAACTCTGGTAACTTCTAGGGAAAACAAACATACAACAAACAACGAGCAAAACCAAACAACTGAAAAAAACTAGCTTTAATTACAATGGCAGTCACCAGCTTAGGTGTTGGGAAAGGGGGTTGGGAGTCTCAGACATCTCATCTCTCCAAGACAGTTGTGGTCTGAGAAAGCACATTTTCTACTTCATTTCCACAGCACACTCACGGTATTTCTCAGAGCAATTGCTTCCTTGCCCAAAGTGTCATTCTACTAATGACAAACTTACGGGCTACTCATCCCTTCCAGATGTAATTATCTCCTCCCACCTCACCAACCATGGCATCATGGTTGTATCCAGGAGAGGGCAATGGGTAGCTTTCAACATCAAGAAGGAAAGTGCTAACCCACGCCTGTCATGGTGCGCATAAGGAAACTGCCTGTCTTTGGGTTTTTTATCAGCAGCACTGGCTATCTTGGCAACCTCATGTAAGAATATGAAAATAATATTTGCCATAAGCCTTTAATGAAATCTGTAAGAGTTAATTTATTAAAGAAGATATCTTTACAACAGGACAAGCCATGTGAGGGAATGTGGGAAAAGACAAGATGATTTTTATTTGATTTTTAAAATTACAATAAAAAACAACCAATATCCTTATGTCATTTTTATACCTACTTGATTTAGGTTAACTCTACACCATGCTCACAACAGCTCCTTTCTGTCATCTTCAATTTTCTCTTGGCCTCTCCTGCATTCTCTTCCACATAAATACGAATATCCGAAAATTAGAAGCTGGGACTCACACACGAGAGAGAAGTATGTCATTTACCTTCCTGAGTCTGGGTTACCCTCACCCCAACCCTGTACTGTAATATTTTCCAGTCCCATGCACTTTCCCGCATACTTCTTAATTTCATTTTTCAGTATCCTGAATAAAATTCCATTGTTTAGGGGTACCAGATTTTTATTACCCATTCATCAGTTGATGGGCAGATAGGATGATTCCATTTTCTTGATATTATGATTTACCGTAGTAACAAACATAGGAATCCAAGTATCTCTGTGGTGGACTATATATTCTTTTGAATATATGGTCACCATAGCTGGACCACATTAGGTACTACTAGTTTTAGGGCTTTTGGAGAACACTTTAGACTGATTTTCAGAGTAGCTATAGATGGTTGCATTCTCACTGGCAGGGAATAAAAGTTCTTCTCTCCCCACATCCTCACCAGGATTTCTTGTCATTTTTTTCTTGATGAAGGGGAATTCTGCTGCAAATCTTAAAGTGGTTTAAAATAGTATTTCACCAAAGCCAAGATAACTAACAAGACATCTGTATACTCATCAGGTATATTCTTTCCTAGGAAGAGAATCTATGGTTTTGCTCTTCTGTCCACCTTCATCTTCATCTATCTTCATCTTTGAAGATAGTGAGGCCTGAGAGAATGTGAGGAAGAATGGCTCAGAACACAGAGTTTGAATTGAAAGCCCGAAGTGGAGCTGTGGGTGGCAATATTCTGCACAGGCTTACCTTGCCGCACATACATGATAAGGAGGTCAGTTGAGGCCTTGTTTACTTTATTTGAATAAACCCAATGTGTCTTGCAAAAAGATGTATCTCTATGTTTCTTGATTCTGTACATTTCTACGAACTCATGTGAGCATGTGTGTCGTACACATTATTATTACACAAAACACATCAGTCATCAATCGAGATAATTTCTTACAGATTATTATGAGTGAAGTAGTTGTTCAGTTAAATTTCCCTCTTCTCAGGTGACTCTAGATTAGGCCAAATTGTCTAACCAGGACATTGTATAAACCCATCCTCATAATAAATGTCTGCCTTCATAATCAACTTCACAAATCCTCTCAGCTTGTTTCCTCCCCTTTCACGCATGTTTCATATGTGCAAGCTTCCCTGACTCATTCCCCACTTCTTTGGGAGTCCCTATTCCTCTGAAATGACCCAGCTCTAGGGCTCATCTTTTGTGAAGCCAAGTAGGATTCTTTGCCCTTGCTGTTTATTTATGCATCTAAATGGCCAGTTTGCATCTATAGCTGAGGAGGAGAGTTGTGACTTCCTGACCAATACAGGCTGTGATCAGAGTTGCCTCACCCAATACCCTCCCTCACACTTCTCTCTCTGAGCATGCTTCCAAGGCCTCACACGCTGGATTCAATCAAATGTCAATAGGAAGAACTATGATTGTTGATTGTATATGCTAGCTTGACAGGGTTATCATTTCCGAGTGTGTCTGGGAAGGGATTTCTTGGGGAGACTAGCATTGACATCAATAAGCTAAATCAAAGAAAGTTACCCTCAGTTATGTCTAAAGTGTTGAGGACTTAGATCTAACAGAAAGATAGATAAAAGAGCTTTATTTCTGTCTATCTGGTTCGTGAGTCTCTCTCTGTTCTTGTACAACTATCCTCCAGATTCTTACATCTTCAGAAGGCAGACAGGGACCTATGACTGCAGTTAATTTGATTCTTGGGTCCTTAAATTTGGATGAAAACTGTATTGCTGGCTTTAGGGGGGCGGTCTTCGTTTTGCAGACAGCGCATCATAAGGGCATTTAAATTCTATGATTGTGTGAACCAATCCTCATAATAAATGTCAGTCTGTACATATAAGTAGGGATAGATGGTAGATAATAGATAGATGATAGACATACATACATACATACATACATACATACATACATACATACATATATAAATGATAAATAGGTAGAACAGACAGATACATGCATGTGTCATGTTTCTCCACTCATCTGAAGAACCCTGGCTAACACAGAACACCTCATACAACTTTATATAAATTAGCTTTCAGGAAAAAAAACAAAGCAGAAAAAGGTTAAAGTGCACATGGGGCTGTGAATAAACAGTAGATGCTTTATGTATGCTTTTTATGAGATTTTATGCTATGGGCCTGTTTTCCACAGGTTTTTTTGCCCTGAATTCTTTATTCTGTTTGCACTATGTCCATCTCTGCATGGGTAAAAGGTTAGGACAAAGTTAGTTACTCGTATTTGTTGAATTAAACAATTACTGAGAGCATGGTGTAGACATTTCAAGTGTAAATGATGTTCTTGAGTATTCCTCAAAATGTATTTTTAAATTTTTTCTAGGCAGTTTCTTGATTTCTATCTTCTGAGTCTAATATTCTTTTCTGCTGTAAACTTCTGTGGTTTTGCATTCTAAGCTCAGTAGCTATTGTATTGTCTTTTTGTTTGTTTGAAATTGTGTTAATGAGGTTTTTGTTATTTAGGCCAGTTAAGAATACATCTTTGAGCAAGTTCACTTTAGTCTGTTTTATTTTTGTGTATGCAATTTTGGGCAATTTAATTTACTGGAGAGGGTACATTTCTAGCACATAGTTTAAAATTTCCCCTTCAATTTTTCACTGATTTTCTAAATTCCTTTACAGAATTTATATGGATCTTGTCAATCAAATTTATTCTGTATAAGAGATTAATAGAGGAACGAACATTATAAGGCTTCCAATTTCCTTGAATGATTTTAGTATTCTGTAACACTTTTTTGTAATTAAGATTTAAATACCCAATCCCTCAAGACTTGCCATACAGAGAGCTGTCAATCAAGGAATTGCAGTCTGTATGAACCACATGATGAAATCTTTATCTTTCCTCGCTGGTGCCTTCAAGACCAGCTTTCCCGAGCTGATCCTTCATTTCACATGTCTTAGAACTCGCTCACACTTCTTATGCTTGGAAATGTAACACACAAAGTGACAACGTAATCCACAGCTAATAAGTTAGCGGCTATAAAAATGAACATCCACGCTAACGTGCCAAGCATGGAGGATGGAGGTGTTACACTGTGCTCGTGTATACATGTCTGCCAGGGCAGTAGTACATATGCCTTTGTGGATGCTTCTAAGTTATGCAAAAAAGCCGACAATAATTCTTGAACTTTCTCGTCAGGATCCAGTTTCATTTAGGAGTCAAATCAGCTGCATCAAAACACTTGGCCACCATTAACCATACTTGAGCCTTCAGAGAAAACATGCCACAGTAGCCCTTGGGTTGGAATCTTTGAGGAAATAGACTGTCCTGATATACTCTGCAGTTTCCTACCTTAGGGTTTATGCACTTCTGGAAACAAAACAACAAAAGAACTTGGAAGCCCTTCCTGCCTATCTCTTAACTCACTGAACAGTGATGTAAAATTAATAGTTACTACAATTATTTAGAGGAAAGATTGATTCTATAATGTATGCCATTAGTTTAAGTAAAGGAATACTAAGAATACAACTCCTAATTTTCCATTTTCATTCAGAATGTCAGGTTTTAAGCACTGAAACAAGGTCATTTGGAAATTAAAAGCTAAAGTCTAAATAGCACTGACCAAGGCTGGACATTGCTATCTTTCTTTTCACAGGAGTGGGAAGGATGAATGTTACGATGGGTTCTCATTTAGCAGACTAGGCTAGCCTGGAACTCCCTATGTAGCCCAGGCTGGCCTCAAACTCTTTACCACTGTCTCATCTTACCAAGTACTGGGATTAAGATCATGAGCCACCATGTCTAGCTCAAAATTCAATTGTTTTTTGGCAGGGCTGCAGCATGAACCCAATACATACCAGGCCAGTGAGCTACACCCCAAGCTTGAGATCTACTTATGATGTTTACTTACACAACAAGATAACTATAGATATGCTCTGCAAATATTTTACATACATTATAGATACGCTTCACAAATATACACACACACACACACACACCGCACACATTCTTTTGACATCACATTGGTTTTGTTTTTGAAACAAAGTCTTAATATGCTGGTCACTCCAAAGGTGTGTGCTAAATTTACCTTAAGTGAATGTGAGCAGCTCTCCATATTCAATGTAGGTTTAAAATTGTGTGAGCTCCCTGTTTTATAAAAACAGGAACGGTATCCCTAGTCTGCAGACTAGGTAAGCCAAGTGGTAGGAGGTAGGAAAAACGTCAACTTCTTTGTCCATTAGAGTATACATCATTATAATGCTTCTAGCTTCAGTGATGGTATGTATCTTTTGTTTCTATGCTGATTCATGTGACAACGTTTAGGAAGATTGAATAAATTACCTAAATTGAAAGTTTGTAAATTGTAAAGTTGGGACATTAACTCAGGTCTAATTAAAGAGTGTGTTTATTTTTATTATTCCCCGCAGTTTTGTAATATATCAAAAGTAAAAACAGGCCACATATTCTTTCAAGATAGAAGCTCTACCTAAAACATAGCTGCGTGTTTCTCTGTGCTTGTCTATTTCTTCATGTCTTTACTCACTCATTAGGCATAAATGCATGTAGTGCTTATTCTGAGTAAGGCAGTGTGTGATCAAGATAGACTGGGGACCTCTTCCTCAAAGACTTGCAGAGAAGGCTGAGTTTCAGATAAGCAAGAAGGCAGTGGGAATATGTTGAGGATAGTATTTAAAACAGTGACACCCAGTCTGGCTTGTTCTTATGGGGCCGCCATGTTCCTGACTAGACAAGGCCTGAGGCCAAGAACAGCGGCATGCTCTTGCAGCTGTTCAGCTCTGATCGCTGCTCAGACAGGCCAGAAGCACCAGCCCTGGCACCTACTAGACGCCAGCGTGGTGGCTAGATCTGTCAATCCATCACACTGTCCACAACGCTCGACTGAACCCCAAATAATACCCAACTCGCATGTGGCTCCCAGTAGAATGAAGACTCTCATGCTTAAAAAACTATCCAATGGCATTATATATTTAGAAATGATCAATTAACAATTTGTCCACACAATTAGAGTTGTTTCCCAACATCTAACCTTAAGATATAAATCGTTACCCAGGACTGTTCTGGACCCATGCGTGGTTCTCCATGACTGCTACATCTCTCCTCTCCCCCTCGCTCCTTCTCTTCCTTCTCCTCTTCCTCTCTTTCTCTCTCATCCCTCCTCCTACATTAGCTCCTCCCAAATTAGCTTTATTGTAAAATGGGGGGGGGGGGCGTGGAATGTCCTGCTACAGGAATATAGTGTGGTTAGTGATATAGGGATAGAAGGATTCAGTTACCAGAGAAACAGATTCTGGAGAGCAATCATAAGTGAAGGCTCTAAGATGAGCAGTTAGCCATGAGTTAGAATCTTAAAGCACTGCTGGGAACTTTTTGGAAGGAGTTCTAAGTGAACAAAGGGTGAGAATAAATGATGGGGACACAAGGAAGAGGGGATGACAAGGGCATAGAAGTGTCATTGCAAAGAAACTTAGGTGTAAACATATGCAAGAGAGTAGAAGCCAGAGGATCACACCTCTCTGAGCAGAGTTCAGAGAGATGATAGAGGTAGCGAGTGTGGTGGTAGATGAGGATCTGAAGGCCAGGAGCTTAGCTCAGTGGCAGGGTAATATCAATTAAATAGCACTGTGGACTGGGACATGGAAGGGCCAACTTTGGGGACTGGTCTGAAGACGGGAAAACACACTAGATAATAGTTACCAGTAAGGATGAATTTTCTATAGGCACCACCTCTATGTATCCTGTATCTGAACAACTGTCATTGTCAGGACCATCCTGTGATGCACCACTGGAAAACTATTCCAGATGTCACTCCCTGATAAAGACAATTGTGTATTTTCATAAGCCCTAAAGGGACAGCTCATTCTTTTTAAAACCTTCAACATTTAGAAGAAAAATATCTGATAATAAGGCAACTAGACATTCTAAGGTGTTTATTTCTGGAAAAAAAAAATAATGGCCATTGCCTGACAGTGTGGTATCAATAGTGAAGCCGTATCTTTCTTGACAAAATACAGCCATTCTACAGTATTGATTTTATTTTTTCCTTTCCAAAAGAAAGGAGATTTACTCTGGGATGAGTGATACTGTTAGGTCTCTCCTTATGTTTGTGCTGCCCCATGCCACCAGATACTAATTAGTTTCTTTATTAAGACTGTCTATTAGATTCATGGTAGCTGAAAGAGAGTGTTAACTGTTTTGGTTAATTCTGAGTTGTGAATAATTAATGAACCTGAGACCCAGATATAAAATGAGGAGATGACTTTTGGACAGTAGCCATAACCCCCAAATGTCTCGTTGCTTCAAATTCTCATTATAACAGTTAATTACAATTATTATCAATCATATTTATTAATGTTGTATGCTATTTTATTCATGTACAGGGCAGTATAAAAATGTAAAACATGTCACGTGTATGTTGTGGGATGTGTGCGCCTCTGTGTGTGTGTGTGTGTGTGTGTGTGTGTGTGTGGTGTGCAGATGTGTACATGCATGTATAGATACTCATGCACATACACATGTGTTGATGGAAGCACATGAAGATGTCAGAGGAGGTTGCTGTGTGTCTTTATTATTCTTTATCTTGGAGTTTTGTTTTGTTCTTTAAGACAGAGTCTCTCACTGAGTCAAAACTCACTGTTTCAGGGACTGACTGACAGAGAACCTCCCAGGATCCTCTTGTCTCCATCCCCCGATGCCTAGTCTATAAGCACAAAAGGCCATACCCAGCCTTTGCTTGGGTGCTGGGAATTTGAACTCAGGTTCCCCTGTTTTCTTGGCCAACTCTTTTACCCACTGAACCATTTCCCATGCTCCTAAAACACTTCTTGTTGAAATAATGCAATGAACTAAATGTTTGTGTCTACCAAACTTTATATCAAGATCTTCATCTTCAGTATTATATGTTTGCAGATAAGAGTTGGTGAATATGATTAAAAATGAACTAATTTGTGTCCACTAACATGAAGAGAGATCCCGGCATCTCTTCCTACTGTTTGAAAACACAAAAGAGGGTAACTCTATAGAGGACCCTTATCCTGGCTTTGAACTTTCAGGGTATAATGACCTATAAAGGTACCCAGTCTATGGCACTTTATTTTGGTAGCACAAAATGAAGACAATCAAGCATTCTCCAGTTAGACCATAGAAAACTCCCGAGCCTTCAAAACACAACTCACCCATTGCTCAAAGAACATAATAAAGGTTTATGTTGTAAAGTGTTATTAGCATTAAGTCTTATAGAAAACTATGATATTTCGTATAACCATAGGATCATATTTAGTTACTGTGTGCAATACAGAATAATACGGTCATTTTTTTCATCCATCATTGGTTTACTATAGGTCTTTAAAGCTATATTAAAACAATTTTCAAACTTAACTGTACTATGCCAGGATTATAATGCCAAATTTATATTTGACATAATGTAGAGTGTGTTGCCTTCTGAATAAGACTGACACACGTGGTAATTGTACTATATTAACCGTTCGTTTTGGTAGACCAAAGGTGTGTGGGGGCAAACAAACAATTTCTTATCATTCAAATATACTCTTTACTTGTATTTTTCCTGTCTTCTTCTTTTTTTTTTTAATCTTCAATAGAGATTAGCAATAGTAAGACAAATCGTTACTGAGTGCCTGAAGCAAGCAGTAACCACATAGTATATATTCTATTAAACACTTAGTCAAAAGTATTTACCAAGCCACGGCAATGAACTTTCAAAAGGATGACTGGGTGGATGAGAGACTCGGAACTACAACTCTATATGCTTGTGATTTTCACCAAAACAATAAAGACTGATTTATTTTATAGTATAAATAGCAAAATTGGACAAACTTCAAAGTACCTTGGAGTAAACAGACTATTTGAAAGATTGTGGATAGTTTCAAGTAAACTTTATTTGAAACTAAATAAAACTTCAAAGAGAAATCACTAAATATAAATGACCTATTTGTTAATCAATGCCTTTCAAGAAAATAAGGAGGAAAAGCTGTCTCAAATTTGTCCATCAGCAGTAATGAATAGAGGAAAACTTGGAATCTTCATGGGAAAAAAAGGAAAGTGAAGTGCAAAGGGTTGTTTGGAAAGTCCATTGTGTCAAATGGTGTTTTTCTGGGACAAACATGTAAAGGAGTGTTATCCTGAAGTGGATACAGGTGAAAGACTAAGTCAGACTCATGTAGGAATGTTTAGCTGAAGCAGACACAGGAGAGAAGATGTTCTGCTAAAGCTAGCATATGAAAGGACACATGGTGAACAGAATTTTTCGCTAAAAACAATCACGAATTGGTTCACCTTACACTGTAGTTGAGCTGCATTTGTTGAGACTCCATAGAGAGAATGCACTAAAAAAACCTTCTGTTGGTGTGCTACAGTTTCTTGCCACTTTTGTGGACTTGGGCTGATTAGCAGTGATGTCAACTAAGAAAGATTCACATGCTGAAGCAAGACCCCTGTAGAGCACATGTGATGTTTGGAGGGCATAAATAGGACTCAGTGGACAGCGACAGAGGCTGAACTTGGCTTGCTTATAGAGCTAGCTATGCAACTCTTGTTGGTCTGGTGTCTTCACAGATGTCTGCTTCACTGAGAGAGTCACAGCCCAGAACTTCTCCTGGCATTCCTGTTGGCCTTGGTCTCTCCTGCTGACTTGTGCTGAGGCTGAGGCCTGGATGTCTCTGCGAGGTCATGCCACCACTGCTGATTCATGTTTGCTAACCCAACTCTACCGAACTGGACTGCTGGTATACCCGTAAAGTGTTTGCAAGTGGATCAAGCTGCCACTGTTGACCTGTGAACTGAACTGCCAATTTTGACAACACAGAGGGGAGTTGCTCCAAAGACCCTTTCTAAACAGACCCACTCTCCTCCAACGATCCTTTCTTTTCCACTATTTCTGGTGGGTGGTGGGTCACGAGGAAGTTAAAAACATTTAAGAACCATTGTTAAAATAGGATTAAAAAAATAAAGTTAAAAAGTTTTGAAAAACCATCATTAAAAATAGGTTTTGAAAACATTAAAGCTACAGGAAAGTTTATGGACTTGAACTGGAGGACCTTGCCAATCTAGGTGGTTCAATTTCACTTTCTGTAAACGTGAAAAAGCCTACAGCAATTTAGGAACGGTTGTGCATGCGCAGTGTCTTTGTGCTTTCTGAGGAGAGATCTAGGCTAGACACACTGAGGGTTTAACAAAAGGTTAAAGCTTTGTAACTATTTCCCAGAATATCCAGCATATAACTTTTATAATAAATAATATCGATATAAAACACTACACACATATCTTAGTTTGGATTTTATTTCGATGAAGAGACACCATAATCATGTCAACTCTTGTAAGAAAAATACTTAATTGGGCTTGGCTTATAGTTTCAGAGGTTTAGTCTGTTGTTGTCATGGTTGGAAACATGGTAACATGTGGGCAGGTCTGGTGCTGGAGGAAGGAGCAAAAATAGACTATGTACCACAATGGGCATAACTTGAGCATAGGAGCCCTCAAGCCTACCCGCACAATGACACACTTCTTCTAACAGGGCCACACTTATTCCAACAATGCCACAACTCCTAATAGTGCCACTCCCTATGGATCCAAGCATTCAAATACATGACCCTGTGGGGACCATACCTATTCAAACCACCATAACATGTTTATCAATACAGGTAACTTAAATTACTAGATTTCTTTTGTCCATACATGCACTCTGGGATCCTATAAACTTTGGAAAGGAGTGTTCACAAAGAGAAAGTAGAAAACAGCTCCCTTGCCCTTAAAAGGAATTCATTCTTCCTGGGCTGGAAAGATGACTGTACACAGTGTAATCAGAGAAGATACCTCCCATAAATCCTTTCCTCCCTAAGCATACCCATTATGGCTATACACACATATAGCTCCTCCATTTCCAATAGTCCGTGCACCAGCTGTAGAACAAACTGTTGAATAAATGCTCTTCATTGTCCCCTTTGACAAGAGTCTATCTGGGAAACCAACTCTGTCCTTTCACTCTAGTCCAAAACTTTTCAGACTTTAGACGCTATCTTGATGTATTTCTTTATTCATGATGCAGCAAGACCTTAGAAATAAAATAAAAATAATGAATAATATTCATAATAATAATACAAATGAATATTCCACTGTTATTCATGAAGCCAGCCACGTATCCTTCGGGAGATCTTACCTCTCTGTCTCTCCAAATCTTAACTGCTTGCAGGGGATGGGTTTGAAAAAACAGGGAGGCACAGTTGAAACAATTCACCAAGGTCACAAAGCAACAGGTGCCCCGGGAACCATGCACTGGTCTGTTACAGCAACACGATTCTCCAATGCCAGTAACCAGATCAGCCGAACTGACCACCTAAATGGCATATGGACATTATCACCCCAAATCTTCCAATGTCTACTATAGAAAGATTATAATATTTTTCAGATGTACTAAGAGTTTTAACTGTTCATTTGTAAAAGAAAAATATGCAAGGCACACCCCCATCCCCTCCCCAGAAACTCTGCTATTACTGGTGTTTCTCTCTCCTCCTTGCCTGGATCACATGGAAGTGAGGATTCCTTTTATAAGTTTTAGCTTCTAAGCCTGCTGTCCATTCCTCTCTTCTGTGAACATCTGTCTTCTATCCTCCTAAGGGAATCCCATCTGTACACAGCCCTTCAGCACTCTGCAGCCCTGATCCACCTGTCTTTTCCTTTTCAAAAATCCCTGCAATTATTTTTAGCCTGTGAGTTGCAGTTTTCAGCATTCAGTCTTGTGTGTGTGTGTGTGTGTGTGTGTGTGTGTGTGTGTGTGTGTTTCTATAACCTCTACCAACATCTCCGTGTTGTGTGATATTCGTGTTATCTTTTTCCAAGGAATTCAAAGAACGTGGTGACGCAGCCCTCTGCCCACACATTCACAGGAGGCAAAAAGGTTTCCTCCCTGTTTTCTGAAGTATGGAATTGTTTGGCTCCACAGAAACTGTTTTTCCAGCTGTGAAGTAGCAGCTGACCAGATGTTCTTTTCTGCACACTGAAAAGTGATGAAGAGTCTAGCATAGATGGTGTGCTCAGCAAATGCAGACTCAGAAGAGCACAAAGGCAAAGTTTGTGAATCTTTGAACTGGTAGATCTTGAATAACAATGAAACTAGAAGCAAGATAGGTTTAAAAATTTAACATTTTTGTTTTAGAATGTGCTACGGGCTACATGCTGAGAAGAAACAAAATAAAACTCCAGTACCTCCCCTTTGGGAAGGAGAGACACAAAGGAGCCAGCCAGCATCCAGTGCTCCTGGAAACATTTAATAAGCAGCTAGTGTGTTCCAATCATTATTTTGAGTGTCAGAAGTACATTGGTAAACAGATTTAAAAAAAAAAAACACTTTGAGGTTATAAGAGACAAAAATGGATAGCAAATAATTGTGTGTGCTCTAGATCTGGGTCCAAATTCGATCTGTAGCATGCAGGGAAGGGCAGCCACCTCTTCGTAACACAATTTCCTCTTGTAGAAAGCAGGGAGGCAGTCAGCTTCTGCACAGTGCTGTTATGTAGATGAAAGGAGATAACACTGTATTAATGACTTTTCTCACTGCTGTGACCAAAGACCTGATAATAAACAACTTAATGGGAGGTGTATTCTGCCTTGTGGTCCAGGAGACTTTCAGGGTAAGGAAGACATGGCAGCAGGAACAGCCTACACCTTTGGCAACTGAAACTTGCTCAGATTTAGAGAGATCAGGAAAGAAAGGCGGGGGGGGGGGGGGGGGAGGGAGAGGGAGGAAGGGAGGAGGAGGGGGGGAGAGAGAGGTATGCTGGGACTAAGCTGGCTGTCTCCATTTCCCATTTTTATTCAGTCCAGTAGCCTACCCATGAGATGGTGCAGCTTACATTCAAGGAGACTCTTCTTTCTTTGGTCAAACCGCAGAAAACACCTAAAGCTATGTTAAGTGGGTACCTTTAGGGGTTTCTTAATCTAGTCAAACTGGCAGTCAAAATTGACCATCACACATACAAAGTGCTTGAGTCTAGAACATAGCCCTGTGTCCATGAATCTCAGCCATAGTTTTATTAATATCATACTCTTACTTTAGAAAGGGATACTTTGCCGATGGTATGTGCATTTTTATTCTGGAACAAGACTCTCTGGGTACAATGAGGCAAAGCATTCTACTAGGACATACCTTCTTATAGGAGATGACATCTGACTCCTGAATGTCTACCAAAGTAAAAGGAAACAGAATTCCTAGTGGGAAGACATTGCACTCTAAAGTTCTGAAGCAGAAGGAAGAAAGGCTGCACTTCAGTTCTTAGAAATGCCAGTAGCTTAGGCTATGCTCTGGACACAGGACTTAATGTAAGAAGTGGGAGGGTGGAGAAAAGACGATCTTGAGTTCAAGGCTAGCTTCACCTACCTTAGAGTTCCCACATTCCACTATGAGGCACAGTCTGTCCAGAGGCCCACCAGAAATAGTTGCCCCTACAATGAACAAGTGTGTGGTGGTGAGATGGGGGGAAAAAAGAGGCAGAACAGCTTGTGTACTATGAAAAGCGGTGGAACTGGAGATGCAAGGGTGGTGAGGATGTGATATACTAGCCTGATGTAATGAGCCTGAACTGCCACCTGAGGCCATGGTGATGTCCCAAGGTCTCTGTAGAGCTGGCACAGTTCTTTACCTGGGCAAAGTGGGAGCGCCCACAGTGGGCTGAAACAGCTCAGCTACCTCCCAGGCCCACATCCAGTGCTTTAGTTGGCCCACCCCAACATCTACCCCGAGGATTAACTGAAGCTGAAGTTCGTGAAGGGTCCAGTTCTTCAGAACCAAAGTGATAGGATCTTCTTGACACAGGACAACAACAGGATATCCAAGAGGAGTCCCCATGAGGATCCAGTATTGATAGTATAGCAGAAGCCAGAGGCATTGGACCAAGCCAATGACTCATTGCAATGAACATTTGCAACCAAAGCTGTTTAGGCCAAAGGGTGTAGTGTGCAAAACACTGTGACACGCCACAGCTTCCATGGTGAGATTTCTTTTCTTATTTATTTAATTTTGCTTTGTTTTCTTTCCTTTTGTGGGGATTAGGTTGCAAGAGTGGAGATCCGATGTGGAGAGACAGGGAGATTAATGGGATCGGGGTCCATGATGTGAATTTCACGAAAAAAAAAAAAGAATTCAATGAAACGTTAAGAAAAATGTTTGAAGGGCCTGAGCTACATGTGTTCTTGTCTCAAAGGAAGGATAGAAAGAAAGAAGGAGGGAGGGAAGGGAGAAGGGAGGGAAGGTGGGAAGGGCAGAGGAAAGGAGGAAAGAAGGGAGGGAGGGAAGAAGGAAAGGAGGAAGGGAGAGAGATGGGGGTAGAGAAAAAGAGAAACAGAGAGATAGAGAAAGAGTTAGAGGAGGCAGAGAAGATCGCAGCCCAGCAGAGGTTGGGAAGAAACAATGAGGAGAGTTGTCAGACTCAAGGGATTTGAACAATCTTTTTCCTGCAGGAAATGATGCTAGTTTAAAGCAAGACAGTGACAGAGGCAGCCTTGTAGGACACTCACCAGTCCAAAGGGGTTGAACAATGATCCTGGCTGGGAGAGAGGAAGGCCTGAGCCAAAGTGAAGGTTTGGGGATGAAGCAGAGGTCCACTTGTGGGGAAGGAGAACTGCCAATCAAGGAGATCTGCTGAGTTTCTGGCTTGGGCGTGTCCAAGCAGTTCTTTCATCAAGGGGATGGGGACATATTCTAGGAAAGAATCACATCTGATAAGTGGAACATTGCACTGGTCATGATTACATTGCACTTGATAATCCTCTGCGTCACCTAGGTAGGGACCTTTGGAGCTTGGAATCCACCAGAGATACCAAGCAGAGAGCTATGCAGAGGAACCATTGGTGCCTGGGGGCATCTGAAACTCGGAGAAGAGCAAAGATGACTCAGGCATCATTATACCTCTCTAACTCTGGGAATTAGGCAATAAAATGTGAAAGCGAAGGGCAGATAATTGCTGAGTGGCAGAGCCAAGCTTGTCTGACTCTACAGGCTTCACTTCTTTGCTTCAGTGCCTTCCCGGTGGCATGATGATCCATTGGAAGAGGCAGTTGTCTCTATATGTTGGCAACATTGGTTGTTTACTCTAGCGCAGCACTGGCAGCCTTTCTAAAAATACAAACATTAATAAAGCATGACTGTCATCCTGGAGGAAGATAAGATGGGCAGGAAGTCCACAGACTATTTCCATAAAATACACTCGGCGTAGGGAAGGAAGTTTGTGCAGAGTATGTTTGGCACAGGGTCTAAGAATGAAGAAGGGCCTCTGAGCCAAAAGCATGGTCAGTCCTATCTACCTCCCTCAGGCTTGTTTGTCACAATTGATGTGATTCGAAAGTACTGAAAAGGAGGAAGATATCCTGTCTTTGCAGAAGACAAATGTCTTACAAAAGAAGATCTTCAGCGTGGGAGGAAGATTGAAAAGGAGATAGCAAGAGTTGGAAGGGAAATAGAAGGTGAGGCACTTATTTTAAGGATCCAGAAAGACTACCTCATTAGAATAGAACAGTAACTTCCCAGCTCCCCACCCCTCGGAAGTGCTTCATGGTGACCAGTAGAGTTTGACTATTCCTGGTATTTGGTGTTGGGTTTTGTTTGCTAACCTCAGGTAAACTAAAATTCTAAGTTGGCTGGTAAACCCTTTGGTAATAGGAACATGCCTGACTCTTCTTGAGATCCATACACTACCTGGCCCAGTAGCTCTTCAGCAAGTATGGAACATCCCTTGTGGGCAGTTTCAGTGTACATGCCAAAGCATTCAGGCTGATGTATGTAACAGAAAGTCTTAACTATAAAGATGGAAAAGTGTCTAATGAAATCTACAAAAGGATTCACCAGAACTGGGTTGTTGGTTTTTTTTTTTTTTCTTCATGACCTCCTCAATAATAAACTTTTAACAAATCCAGTAACATTGTCTTTTTGTAAGATTGCTTTGGAAGACTTTTTACCAAGTATTTTAGCAATGGTCTAGATGTATTATCAGAATTATTAAAAGTATGGTAGGCTGGAGAGATGGCTCAGTGGTTAAGATCACATTGTCATTGCAAAGGACAGATTTAGTTCCCACCACCAACACTGTGTCTCACAATTATCCCTAACTTCAGTTCCAGGAGATCCAATGCCCTCCACAGACATATATGCAGGCAAAACCCTCATACACATAAATTAAATTTTAAACACACACACACACACACACACCCTAAAAGCTGTGCTCACATTGCTACTGATTCCCATTCATGCTTCCTCTTCTCCCCCCTCACACACACAGCTTTTTGGGTGATTAAAGGAAACAGAGACCAAAGAATGAGCTTCTGAGTTGCTCTTTCTGCTGAAAGAGAAGTGTCATCAATGGTGTCTTAAAATACATAAGAAAGATTCCCAGAAGCTGAGCCCTCACTCTGCACTGTGGAATAAATGCTGAACACCAAAATGAAAACACACAAAGCATGTCTTTTCACAACTTATTTTCATGTGGGAATCACTCATCATCCCATGGGACCTGACAAAACTAAAAGCAGGCAGGAAAGTGTGAACGTTTCATAGTAAAAATTAGAAAGGCTTCAGGTCTTCCCTGATGGAGCCTGTTGGCACAGGAAAACAGGAAGTAGGAAACAGCATCTTACAAAACTGAGGTTTGTTCTTCCGGAACTGATGCAGTATTCCCATCATGCATATGGAGCCAGTCATCACACAAAGCATTATTCTCTGATCTAGAGGATTGGAGTGGTCACATTGAATCGTATGTGCATGTTGAGAATGCATGAGTAAAGGCAACTTCATACTGGAAGTCAGATTCTTGGGGGGCAAAGGAAAAAATTCTTATTTTTGTCTAACAAATACACATTTTTGTGATATGTGCATTTACTACAGTTATTTCTAAAAATAAATGGCGGATTTATTCTCTCTATTCCAATCATTAGCATGTGCATTTCCCTTATTTTTGTTATTTATAAAAGGGCAAACAAAATTAAGAAGCCTTCTTATAAATTATGCGACTTACCACTTAAAATAGAAAATGGTCCCTTCCTCACCAGATTTGAGATTTTTTATTTTTAAGTCTAGTTCAGGCCTTCAGCACTGTTTCCCTGTCCTTGCTATTTCTCTTCCTAAGTCATAGGAGCCACAGCCCATCCCCCACCTCAGCTCTAATGCCAATCCATAAACATCTCATAAACGCCTCCCATATCCCCTGTGTGCTTACAGCCCAGACAACAAAAAGCAGGTGCTGTCCTCATAGCTACAACCACTTTAGAGAATCAGGTTCTAAAGACTTAATATATCTTCTCATGAATCATATAATTATTTCTTAACACAGAGGTTGAAATGAACAAGTTCTTTAAATTAAAAAAAAAAAAACCAACAACAAAAAACCCACACAGCCTCCAAAGAGCACCATCAAAAGACAAGCACAAAGGTCTCTGGAGACTGGTTGGTAGCTGGTTTAACAGGTATTTACTGAGCACTTGAAGGTAACTGGGGAGAAGTGAGCTTTGATCTGAGATCCACAAGACTTGTGCTATGTGGCCCAAAAGCAGCAGGATCTGATTCTCACAGGTAGACTAGAGTGCCCTGCTTGATGTCCTGTGGTGTCTTTGGTGTCCTCGCTATGTTCTGTCCCTCACTGCTTTCCCCCACCCCTGCAGCCAGATAGACTCTTCCCTCACTTTTTCGTTCCAGAATTGCCTCCCAATTCCCTAAGAGCACACAGAAGAATATGATGTTATTATTTATTTATTTTTACCTTTATTCAATGACAGTGCTTACTGATGTGCCCCAGTTACTTTACTAGCAATGTAGAAGAATGGGAGGAAAAGGTAAAAGAAAGGTGAGACATTTCGACTCTCCATAAGGAGCCGGTTTAGAAAACAATAAGCCTTTAGCCTGGTTTCTGCTGTTTATTTGCTTTATTTCTATTTGGGTGCCTGCCCAGCCCTTTAGTGCTACCATTAGGCAAATACTATTGTCTGTTATCCACTCTGTTTCACCCTTGCGCTTCTTGGTCTCAGCCACAAAGACACAAGTCATTTAAAGGAGAGATGGGGTTGGGGGTCAGAGAGTGGGGGGAAGGAGGGAGGAGAGAGAGAGGGAGAGGGACAGGGAGAGGGACAGGGAGAGGGACAGGGAGAGGGACAGGGACAGGACGGACAGGAACAGGGAGAGGGAATAGACAAACACAAAACCCTGTAGTATTCATTTTTTTTGGCTTTACATCTGTTTTGTTGTTTATTCTATGAAACCCCAGCTCTAGGACTTAGGCTCTCCAAAGGCGCCATTAACACAGTAGTTGCAGGAACTGTGCTGTTCCTGCATGTCTGGCCTATTAAAGTAATAATTATGATAAATGGGCCACCATTATGGTCATATGTAGCTTTCTGTCACAATAGCAAAATAGTAGAAAACTTTCTGTTGGCTCACAGTTTTGGAGAGTTGGACCCATGGCAAACAGCCCTATTGTTTTAGCCTGGATGAGGCAAAGTATCATAGCAGGGAGACTTAAGGCAGAGGAAAACCACTTCTGTTATTCCTAGGAAGGAAATTTTAAAAGGAAGAATTGGAATCCTAAATCTTCTTTGAAGTCATCACTCTATGACAATGTAAAGACTCTAGCGAGCAGAGCCTTATTTTACTGGACACTCCTTGAGTGAACCACAAGGAGAGGAGAAATAGCTGCAAGAAGCAAGAGGGATTTAATGTTCCAGCATGCTGGGGCCATCCTGCATCCCAAAAGAAGAGGCAACCCCATGCAACTCATTCAGCAGCCTTTTATACAGTCTCTGGGGGTAGCAGCCACTAGGCACAATGTGATTGGCAGAACATTGACTTTTTAAACTGATTGGTCTTTAGGGAATGCGGTGGCAAGGACCTCCCTTGTCTGTGTTCTGTATGTGGCCAACTTCCATTGTCCGCGTGCTCTGTCCTGCCCCCCTGCAGGTCAGTCCCCAACCCCTGTGGTCTGAGGAATGTTAATTTGCCTCTGCCTTCTGGAGGGGAGGGGTCCTAAGCATTCTACAACCTTTCTTTTCCAGGAGGAGAGGGGTCTGATGGGATTTTCCTCTTCAACATGAGTGACTGCCACAGAGTCACACTGCCTAAAAGGTCTATGACCTCAGTAGTGCCACTCCGGGGACAAACTGCTAAGAGTGGATCTTGGGAGATATTTAAACCTTGACAATGTGGCACTTAACAATGGAGTCAGTAGTTGGTAACGTTTTAACTCAAGCAATTAGAAAAAGTCAGAGTCTGTTAGGCAGAAATCTGACCAAAGTTTCTGCTACTGTAGCAGAGTACCACAGACTCCAACCTGTGTCAGAGAATGGTGGTACCCATGTGGTAAGAGTGGGAAAGGGAAGAGAGCAGAACCTCCCACCCACCTTTATAATTAGTGAGCTCATAGCAGCTAACCTCTAACCTACTCCCATAATAATGGCCTCTTATCCATATTCATGAGGGCAGTGTCCCAACAACCTAATCACCTCCAAAATGCCTCACCTCTGAACACTCATGATACCAATCATATCTCAACCAAGTTTTGGAGAAAGAAAGCACTTGCGTCACGGTAGTCTCTCATTAAGTTTCAGGCTCAAGACTTCACAGGCCCTGGATGCCTGGTGGAAATAGATCTCCTCAAAAAAGATTCTGACCCAGGATGCTGTCACTATACATACCTTAAATACTCTTCCAAGCCTTCCTCAGTACACGTGAAATTTGGGATGCCCTATGAAAAGGGATAGACAGAGCATTCAGTACCGACCCTGAGTTTATATGAATTTCTCTGGAGTTAAAACACTTCCATGGTAGTGAACAGATGACTCAGTAGTTAAGAGTACTCACCCTTGCAGAAGACCTGGGTTCAGTTCTCAGCACCTAACAACCCTCTTTCTGGACTGCACAGGCACTGCTGCAAAATACCCCAAACATAAGATACATCTCTAAAAGCAAAATGACAGTATAGTCTGTTGATATGACCATAAACTGAGTTGCTTTGTTTATGCATTTGCTTGTTTGAATGAGCACACAAAGCATTAGGCTTCCTTATGGCATTTTCAAAGAAAAATTGCTTTTGTTGATTCTCCTCTCCACCCTTCACCCCTCCCCTACTCTGTTGTTGCATAGCATAAATTCACTATAGTATAGTTCTGGAAGATGGAAGTCTGAGACAGTTTCTGCTGGGATCATCAGGGTATCAGAAGGACTCTGCTCCTTCACAGGTTGTTTGGGAGCATCTGTTTCTCATTTGCTTCAGTTTCTAGAGACTATCAGTGATTATTCTCTAAACTAGGAAGATATATTAAGGAGGATGAGCCTACAGGGAGACTCTGGAATCATCCCTTCACACCAGTAAGGGGATTTGAAAGCACCTTCCCAATAGATAAAGCAGCACAGATTGTTGTCATTATCTAAGAACCTCCCTAACTCTAAGCCAAAAGTCAGGGCATCCCTTCTCATTTGGGAGATAAGTCACTACAGCCCTTATATCTACCACAAGGAATAGCAGCTCACCAGAACTGTGGATTTTGGAAACACTGTGCATGGTAATTGGGTGCGCTTCTCCACCCCTTTGCTTAGTGATCTGTGGGGCTGCTTCTTCTGAATACAACTTGGGTGAGAGGAGGATTTGCAAGTCTTTGCTATTACACAGTTTCTCTGCAACTTGACTTTTATGAGCCACTAAATGCAGTGCTTTGTATGAAATAGCTGAAGCAACCAGGTCTAATAATAGAGTCATAAAAAGTGCCAGGGGTTTAAGAGCATCTTCATCAACTTAAGAAAAAAAAATGTATATTATGTGTCGAGTAGTTTGTCTGCATGTATGTCTGTGCAAGATGTGCATGTCTGGTGCTCAAAAAGTCCTGCAGAGGATAGTTGTGTACTCCCAAGAACTCAACTCAGGTCCTCAAAAAGAGCAATAAATGCTCTTAACCCGTGAGCCATGTCTCCAGCCTTGGTCTCACTATATATAGGCCTGATTGGCCTGGAACTCACTATGGCATCGAAGGCACAGACGTGCAACAAGCATGCTTCTACCTCCTCAGTCCTGAGATTAAGTGTATGTGCTACCATGTGTTCCACCAATGTCTTAGCTATCTATTAGTATAATTAATTATGCCAAAATCGGGGACCTTTTTGAAGGTGGCTATAATGACAAATGACTGCTCTCTATTTGAATTTCAGCAACTACCCTGCTCCCAGGTTCTAGAGGAGGCTGAAGGCACAACCATGAAACAGCAAGTCCACCAGTTTGCTAGAACTGCTGTGGTTAAAAACTATAAGCTGGATGGTTAAAAAAAAAAAAAAAGTCATTTGTTCCCTAGTTCTGGAACCTAGAGGTATGAACTCAAGGAGTCTTACACAGGAGGTTCCTTCTGAGGGCTAGCCTCTTAAGCTTGTAGAAGCCCATCTTTCCCCTCTGTGTTTTATGCCATTTTCCATCTGTGTAGTCTCTGCTTCACCATTTTATAATGATAGGAGTCACACTGGGTTAAGTCATCATAATTTAACATGCAGAGGACCTATCTCCAAATGAGAAGATCCAAGAGTTAGGGTCTTCACTTTAAGAGATATCACCAACTAACTACACAAATGAATTCTCCACAATGAACAATTAATCATCCAAATGACAAGTTGGCATATGTGAACACATTGGACTTTATGAAGGAAATGGTGTGTATTTGTGGAAGAGACAAGCTTCACCAGATTCCATGAGGCAAAAAAAGAACATCAATTGAGAGAACTTGGATTCTGCCATGCCTTCTCCCACTGTGGTAGTGTCTCTCCCTCAACACTTTCCCTTAGTGACTTTATGGAGAGTACTCTCTAACCAAAGAACTGTGGAAGGAGAAGCATCATTCTTTAGCAAAGGAAGATGGCACAGCTGTGAGGGAGCTGCTATATCAAAGCCTGCTCAGGAATCTCCGTAAGGAACAGAACATTCTGTGTGGGAAAAGAAATGATGGGATCGGGTATCTATGCCAACTCAAGTGGTAGCTAATATATTGACTTGCCGAGTCATTAAGGATTTATTTAAAACACCATCAAAAGGCTGATACATGAAAACTCACAAACTTGCACATTGTGGAAATAACTGTATAAATGAAAGACTCATCCCAGAGAACAAGATGATCTGTTCTGTAGATGCAGTCAATGACCCTTGGTGTGGTTATTATTTTTGTTGAGAGCCCGATGGCTGACAGCAATGGGCAGCAATGAACCTTCTGATACATTGTTTCCTATAGGTCTTTTAGACTGGCTCTTTAGCTCTGGCTCAAGACTGTCTTGAATCAGGGAGACATAATTAAGAGGACCCCTCTCTCTCTCTCTCCTCTCTCTCTCTCTCTCTCTCTCTCTCTCTCTCTTGTGTGTGTGTGTGTGTGTGTCATGTGTGTGTGTGTGTGTGTGTGTATGTGTGTGTGGTGTTTGGGCTTTAGTCTATTTGTGTGCCATGCCACAGATGATTTATAAAGAAATACACTTCCTTAAATTGTGGAACATGAAGGACTAAAGTTCAGTGTCTTTAGTATTCTATCAGTGTCCTGCATTCTTAATTTAAGCTCCATAGTGTCATGGCTGAGTGAGTTGGTGGAGTGACTTGATGTCCTTGTGTAATCTTCCTCCCTGTGAAATAACACAATAATCGTGTAAACATGCTCAAAGTACTTCCCTTAAGAGTGGAGCGTTACTTTTTTCTGATGAGAAGATGCCGCAAAATAAAGTGGAAATTCCCTGGGGAGGATTAATATGGTATACTCAACTGAGGTGTCATTCAAAAGTGAACAATCACCTTTTCTCTTTCTTGTCAGCCAGATAACATGGGACACTCAACCCCTTTCTCTCAGCCTGACAGACCTCTCAGGGAAAGAGACAAGAACTGGCAGTTAGTTTCTGCAGTGAGCTGTGAATCTGCCAAACTCCATGCCCTCTTGGACCTCAGCTGCCTCGCTTATCCACGCAAGGGAGTAACAGTTAAACCTCAATGTGCAATGTCCCTTTCGGCAAAGGGGGTTCGCTGTACCCCGTGCCCGCCACTCACGGGTGGGGGTGGGGGGATAGGGACCTGCGTGCCACTCCCTGGCTCTCCTAGTGGTCCTTGCACGCTGGGTCGACTGACCCGCGCCCACACTGCGCACCGAAGCCCGCCTGGTGCTAACTAATGTTTAACTCGGGCCGAAACTTGGCGGCGAGCTCAGGGTGACTGCGTGCAGAGCAGCGGCGCAGGACGTCAGTCTCCGCGGTGACTTCTGTCTGCTCTCAAGCCTCAGAGTTCAGTTTCAAGGAGCCGCCCGACCATGAAGGTGAGTGCACCCCGCGTCGCACCTCCCTGGACCCGGAGTCGGGTTGTGGGTGGTGTTTCGACAGATTTTCCCCTAAACTGCCCTAGCTTTCCTGGAGGCAACCAGGAGCTGCCATTAGGCGGAAGCCACGGGGCCACCCTAACAGGTGAAGGAACGTTTGTCCCGTGCACTAGCTTAGATCTGTGGCGTGTCGTACTGGGACCCAGGCATTGAGCCTTGGAAGTCGGGGACAGCCACCCGTGGAACGCGCACACAGCACTCTCATTTGGCTTCAGACGGGTGGGTGGGAGGAGAGAAGCCAACAAGATCATAAGATCTTGCTCGGGGCCAAAATTCAAGGGTTTCTGCTGGAGTGAGCTCCAAACCCCTCCAGTCTACTCGTGCACCTGCAAACCCCTCTGCCGCTGAAAGGGCCTGCCTAGGTCCCAACCCTCTTTGCAGAGGAGGAACAAAGGCGTCTTTCTAATTGTTTACAACCTGACCTGCTTGCAGACACCGTGGAAGGTTCTTCTGGGACTGCTTGGTGTCGCTGCGCTTGTCACCATCATCACCGTGCCAGTGGTTCTGCTGAACAAAGGTAGAACCTTGTAACATCTTAAAAAGAGAGGGTGGCTGGAGATGGGGTCAGGTGGCATTGTGAGCTCTCAAAGCCGGCTCAGTTTATTGGGGGCCTTGTCCCCTGTGCTGGGCTATGACTGAAGAGACTGGTAAGTCTCTAAATGCATTGCTGTTTCTGGGGGCTTCAGTGTTTAGGCCTTGAGGCTTCCTTGTTTTGTTGTGTATAACAAATACACACTTCCTGAAACTGGGAGAGAGACGTGGTTTCTTTTTTATTAAATGTAACGGAAAGTATCTTAACTTCAAATTGATTTTAGAAGACTGTGATTGTAGAGCTTCCAAGGAAGTAAGGCAGCTTTTGAAGATCCAAAACATAGCAATGAGGCAATGAGAATGTCTTAAGTGGAGTGGGAAATGAGAAAGAAAGAAAACAAACAAACAAACAAAACCTCAGGAAATCCAGAGATTTCTCCTTCAGGCACGATGAGAATTCGCCAGTTGGAATATTCAGTTGTAGAGAAGTAATTATTAGACCATTTTTGAAATATTACATCACTAAATCGCCTCTGTGCCTAACACAGTGACCTGGAATCAGTCAGCTTCTACTGGCTTGTTTCCTTGAAAGTCACCAGCATGCGTTTTTCAGCTTGCCAGAATGTTCCAGTTTAGCCCCAGCTTTTGGTACAAAACAGAGAATGGAATGGCACTATGGATGCAAGCAAACGAGAATAGCTAATCTAGGCCTCCCTCCATTCCTCTTCTCATGTGAACCACTATGAATTACACACTACACATCGTGCACATTCTAAATCAGTCATCACCCAAACCAGTCTCTCCCGGTGGAAATGTAGTCAGGAAGCCTTAGCCAAACTTTGAGGCAACAACTGAGAATTAGCATATAGAGCTATGAAAATCATTCTGTTTCATGATGGAGCCAAGATACCAAAGGTTAATCAGTGAACCCTCTGCTGATGATATTTAATTAAGACACCAGTGAGTATTACTGTTTTAAGCAAACTTAGTTCTGTTGTTCAGGATCTAAGGAAGGTCAGAAGTTCAAGGCCATCCTTAACTACAGAAGAAACTGAGGCCAGCCTGGAAGACAGGATGCCCTTTCTCGAAGTACATGGGGGAAAAAAAGGAAAATTAAATAACATTCAAAAATCTGGGTGAGGAAAAGATGACCCCTATCTAGAATCAAATAATCTCAAAGTATAGCCTAGATAGACTAGTTTTTCTCTACAAAGCCGCAGAGACATCACAGATTCCCAGAAAAAAAAAAAAAGGAACCACAAAACTTCCCTAAGGGAAGCTTGTGGGATCATGGCCTGTGAATAAACCCACTTGAGATAGACAAAGAATAAACTTGGGACCCAAGTCATAATCTTGTTTTCCAAGGGGCTTGCTCTAATTATTGTTAACTGTAAGGATTCTATTTTACACAGAGCATGCAGACTCTGAAGGGCTTGTTCTGTCCTTTCTCAGGAAGAGCACTTACTCTCTTCCCTAAACAAAAAAATCAAGGCTGTTTCTCTTCAGAGAACTTCCTGAGAGATGCCTTTCACTGACTCTTAGGATTTAACCTAGAGGGGCTTGAGGACACTGCTCGAAAGACAAGAGGATCCCGTAAGAAGTCTGGAAAAGCTTGAAGAGTTAGAAAACATGAGTGTCTTGTGTGGCAATATACACAATGATTATATTCTGTGTTCTGGGATTCTAAAGGTCTCAGAACCAGAGAAGAATGTGGGTAGTGGGATCAAGGAGTGGTTTTTAACCCATAGATGATATAAACTTATGGAAAATGATATATATTTAGATTTATATATTTTAATATATGTGTGTGTGTGTGTTTGCCTACTCCCGGTACTATTTGGAATATCTGGTGCCCATGGAAGTCAGAAGAGGGTAGTGATTCCCTGGAACTGGAGTTACAGATGCTTGTGAGCCATCCTATGGGTGCTGGGAATTAAACTCTCATCCTCTCCAAGAGCAACAAGCACTCTTACCCATTGCGTAGCCACGTCACCCACTTCCTTTAAAATACATGGATGGGAGAATTTTGATCATGTTTGGGCACTTGGGGTTTGTAGTGGGAAGGAGGGTAGACTGGAAGGAAATGCAAGGAAAGTGACCCCAAACAAAGTGCAGTTTCACAATTTGGAAGCTGGAAGCTTCTCAGATGTGAATGGCTGTACTTCTGTGACTGGTTAATCTTAAGGTGTGGGGGAAGGGTAGCAGAGACTGCCTCCAGAGAGCCGGTAGAAATCTGGTTTCCTGGTAGCTTGTTTACACTTACATTGCTCTTTCTTTTTACTTCTGAATTCTGTGTGTTTAGATAGGAAACGAAAGTTATCTTGCTTCATCTCTTACCTTATCATAAGGGGATGAGATGACAGCCTAGTCATGCTGCATTCCCACTATGTCAGCAATACCTTTCCTGGGCTGTGCCACACCAGCAGGGATTCTTACAAGGACCCTGTTTCATCCTGAGGAGATGAGGAGATGCTCTCCTGCCCAACCCAGAGGCACCCAAGGTTTAACAACATATCAGCTCAGGCAAGGAGGAAGTGGAAAGAGCTGGGTAAAGGAAGGGAGACAGGATAATTAAAGGGGAGGTAAAGAAAAGAGGAGAGGGAGATTAAATTGAAATCAAAAGAGACCTAGAATTAAATTCTCTGCAAAGCAAAGAATTAAAGAGCTAAAAGGGACCTGGAAGAAAAGAACAATCCAAGTTCTTACCCTGAAAGGCTAGTTTTAAGGCGAGGTCAACTGTTTCCTTATGAAATGCTGATGTCAACAGAACCAGAGGCAGTAAACACAGGACAGGGAGGAGTCTTCAGCATTGTCTTTTTAGTTGTAAAGATAAAAAGCTTTCGGAAGCCAGAAGTCAGCTGAGAAGCTTGCCCTTCTCTAGCAACAAATAAAACCTCCCTGCTACCCTTTACACGTCCCCTTACCTTGTTAGAAAACATGTTGTATTTCACTTCCCAGAGAATCATGAGTGAAACACAGCAGCACACGTTACCTGTCGGAAAAGCCAATGGCCAAATGGAAATGAAGCTTTCTCATTCAATTTGTGTTTACTTTATGGTATGATATTTGAAATACTTAGTGATCAAATGGTTTTATCATTCAGCCTAATTATGGAATAGAAGAAGTATCCGTCTTTTGTTCCTTGCTCCACAGTAATTTCCTCAATACTTTCCCTCTCGTTTATAAGAAACATGTACTTCTCATCCACCATCAGTACTAAAGAAACCCAAATAGAGGAGAAAGGAATCACCAGGAAGAGGAAAGATAGCATCTGTAAAGTTGGCCTGAGAAAGTCTAGGATCCATTCCCAGTTGAAAGAATAGAGATGAGCCTGAATGAAAGCTTTGTGTATGTCAGAGGACAGTTTCTCAATGGCTTGCCCTGTAAGAGCTCAGTTGACTCTTGTCAAACACCGCCCCCCCCCCCATCAGGATCTTATTTGGGCCAGCAATTTGGTCTTTCTTTTCCCTCCCTATAACAAGTGCTTTAACTTTCTTTGCCTTAGAAATCTTTTTCTTGCCTCTCAAAAGGGACCAGAGACTGAGAAAGGAAGGTTGTTTGCCTGGTTAATAGTCAAGAGTAACAACCTAAAGTTGTTTGCCTGGTTAATAGTCAAGAGTAACAACCTAAAAGGAACTGACTGGACTGGCTGGGTGGGCCCTCAATGTTAAGTACTAAGGCCCCAGGGGAAGGTGGTTCCCGAATAACACAGAAGCAGCTTGCCTTGTGGGGAAGTAGGTACCTCAAGGATAAAAGAATGATCTGCTAGTGTTTACTCTGTGCTTGTATTGGGATGAGGTATTCCTCATTTAATCCTTAAGACAACTTTTGGAAAAAGTACTATTATCATTTCCATCTGAGAAAAGGAAATGGTTGCATCTTTACTGTTGCAGAAGGAATTTCTCCAAAGCTTGAGGAAACAGAGATTATCTCCTAGACAATGGGTGAGGGATTTGGTGTAGATTACCTTGGGATTCTGTTCTGGTTTAGGGTATCTCCTGAGGTGTGTCACCTGAATGATTAACTGAAGACGGAGGATCCTGTGCAAGGTCATTCTTCTAGTGTTTAGCTACAGACCTAAGTTTCCCTGATGTGAGCCTCTTAAGTCAGCAAGGCAGATACAAGAAGGTCTGATGCCTGCCATAACATAGCTTCAGAAGTGGCCATCACAGCATTAATTCTGGTGTTTGGTATTAGCAGTACCGAACAACCCAATACAACACTGGGCACTGAAAACACCAGAAGGTGCATATCACTGAACTATCTTGGAGGATGGATGACAAAGAAATTAAGAAACTTCCTCAGTGTTCTATAGAGTAGATATTCACACATAGACCACATGACTCCAGCTGATACTTGATACTGTTAAACACCACTGTCATTTTTCTTAACTTGTGATCAAATATACAATCAGCTGGGTCTTATTAGCAAAATTGTTACAGCTTCTAATTTACATAGTTATAGCATAATGTCCTGACTGCTAATCTCTATATTCTAAATGTTTTAAGGAAACGAGCCTGTTCCAGAGACCTCTATTGCTATCTAATACTATATACTGGCAACAGCCTTGAGAATTTATGTTCCAGGCTTCCCTACCTCCTCCTCCTGTGTCATGTTGGAGAATTCTGGGGATTAGGTTGAGGGATTCATGAGTGCTGGGCACGTGCTGTAACCACTGGACCACCCCTAGGTCAATATCTATCTGTGTTTTTCAATGGTCTTATTGACAGTGGGAGTGAGCAAGAGCCAAGAGTCACAGTTCCACCTACAATAATCTGAGATGTTCCTTAGAAAGCCTCCACTCACTCAGGTGAAGCTGGGATTCTTGATTTCACCACAGAAAAGAATTTCAGGGCAACTCTAAGCCAGAATCTCAAGGTGATCCACATCCATATTCCTCACCTACAGTTTAAAAGACAATGCCTGTCATTCAAGCTGTGAGGATATTTGTTCAAGCTTTGGAGATATTTGTTCTATAACAATGAAGAAGTAATCTTTTTTTTTTTCCTCAAATGGGATAAGAACACTTTTGAAAGTTGTCTTAGGGATTATATAAAGAATACATGGAAACCCTCAACCCAATCCAAGAAAAAGAGTTGGAGCTTATTACCAAGAGATTTTTAAATTAAAGGGTAATGGAAAGAGGCAAACAGGGAAGAGTAACGTACATCTAAACGTCTAAACGCAGGTATGAACTTCTCAAGAGAGAGTTGGACGTACATGTCCTTACAGTAGCCTTAAAAAGATTTGATGTTGGTGCCTCCCCAAGTTACATCTCAAAGAGTCTCTAAGGAACTCAGTGAGATCATAGAGCTGTTTCTGGGTGCCCTGGACAGGATTTCAACTGATAAGATAAAACCCAGTACAAAAGGTTGCTCAGGGAGTTAAACCCTTTATAGGCTCAGTTGAAAAAAATCCAGAAACCTGTAGGTTCTCACAAAAGCTAAGGTCAGTTTAAAAGATGTATATGCTAAAAACCTGAATGTGGTTTGTGGCTATTTAAAATTTCTTATTTGAAAAGAGGTCTACGTAAAGTGAATATCTCTGTATAGTCAAAGTTTTTGGTAAGCTTTGTTAACTATCTCCTTGACTCTCACCTAGTGAGTCTTCAAGCAGAGGCCAGTATTGGGGCTGTGGAAGATGTGTGTGTGGTGTGTGTGTGGTGTGTGTGTGTGTGTGTGTGTGAGGTCTTTTCCTTCTCATGTCTCTTGTTTCTGTTTTTCAGCTCCTGCCTCATTAAGTAGTATTAGTAGTAATAGCTTATTACGATTTATCACCAACACAATACTTGCTTTGTTTCTGATACAGGTTATATTATTCCATCTAAACCTCACAGAATAGTTGATTTTGGAGAGATTCTTATCTTTCTTAACTTAGGGTCATTATTATATGGAAGCTCAAGGGCTTGCAAGTAAGTCCTAGATGTTGGGAGCCCAAATCCTTTGCCTTATAGCCTGAGCCTGCCTGTTGGCTCTCAAAAATAACTGATTTGAAGAAGTGCTTTGACGGCTAGTTTTTCAGAGTTAATGTTTAACTATTGCTTTATGGTCGAATGCTAATCCTTTCGCTGTTGTAAATCACTATCTTGTAAAGATTTCCACTTTTAAACTTCACAGTTCCAGCCTGACCTCTGCAAAAAGGTGGCCTTTCAATTTGAGAATAACCTGAAACCACAAAATTACCACTTCTGAGCTGTTTGATTAGTTTCTAAGTATAGGGTTTCCAGTTTTACATTGTAATTCAAAAGTATAGTTTCATGTGAAGCTTTCTGTAGCTTATAGACCTGACCTGAGTGTACAAGTACATATACACACTGGTGTACGCGTCTCTTCAGTATTTGGTTCACTGTGTGAAAAAAGTAGATCTGTGGGGGTATATTATACAATTTACCATCTTAGGCCTGCAAAAAAAAAAAAAAAATTAAGGCTGGACAAAAGCCTGAAGTGATCTTGTTCCTAGTTTTCTGGAAGCTCTGGTGTCTAAGGATGTGTAGAACAGAGTGTATTATGGGAATACAACACATGCCTTCCCTGACTTCACATTCCCCAATCTGAGTTAGATGGTCCTCTAATTATACCCACCTTACTCAAGCTCAGTACCATATCTCATGGGTAAGTCTTACTTTTTTTTTTCACTTGTTTATTCTTTTCTTCCATATAATATAATTACCCAGTCACGAGAGAATTAGCATCTCTTTAGGGCTAAAGTTCCTAGAGTAACTACAGCATTATTTGTCAACTCAACCCTTTTTTTTTTGATGTCAAGAATTATTGTGAGTGTGGGGACTACGGTCCTGAGAAATATGCACGAGAGCCACCTCCCCTGGGCCTTAATGGTCTACTGCAGGCACATTAGAAGCAAGTGCAGAACTATGACAAAAGTAAAACGGGAGATTATGAATACAGAAGGGAGCTGCTCTTTTAGTCCAAGTACAATTTTGAGTAATTGGAGGGTTTACATACAAGTACAGCATGATATTAAGTACACTGAAAAGTATGTCTCTGACTCCTGTGTGGATCGTGTTTTGGGGCAGGGGCTAGTTTGTACCAGTGGGAGGGAAGATGTCAGTGTCCTGGGGATGAAATAAGTTTGTTTGCTTTAGTGAGTTGTATTTCAGAAGTAAGACAGTGAAACATGTGAGGAATGAGGGAGGAGAGCAGAGGATTCCTAGAGACACCACCCTCATAGCCCAAGTGGAGATGTCTGCTAATCTGCAGAGATGTCTCTGGCCGACTCCCTTCCCAGAGCCAGGCTCTGGGCTTCCTCTGCAATATTCTCCCTGCCCAGCTTTGCAGTTCTCCTGTTCAGCAAATATCATTGGAGCATATTGTAAATGGTGGCACTTTGTACTAAGGAATGGAAAGATGATAGCTATGACCTCTGTCCTCAAATAGGTCACAATATTAAAAGGAAACCTGAACATTAACCACAACAAGAGACCTAAGAGCTCTTCTTGTAAATGATCAAAGTGCTATGGGAGTATCCAAAAGCCAAAGTCAAGTACTGTCCAGGGAAGTTTGTATAGAAACTAGCCAAGCATGAAAGATTAATGATTACTAGGTCTGAATATAATCCTTCTAGTTCCCCAGGCCCCATGCTGACTCCAGACATGCAGGTCACACTACTATGTTCCATTCCAAGCAATTTACAGCCCCAGAATTTGGTATAGAGGTCATATTCAGTGAGATATTCTTGTCTACAAGAAATCGGAGTACCTAGCTCGAACTGTTTAAAATGCAGAGTCTCTCCATTGTGTTATCACCAGCATCTTGCATAACTGGGAGTCTAGAAGTAAGGCAGCATTTCAGTTCATTAGCATCATGACCAGAGAGCATTCTCAAAGCCCAAAGTCCTTTTGTCTTTCAGATCTATCACCCTCACACTACATGGCAGTTTTCCCCAAGTGTGTCCTCTACAGGATCTCTTGGGTCCTTTATCTTTGTTGAGCATAGCTACTTCATTTTAGAGCATCATCGACTCACAGGGCTCTTTCAGGAAGGGAGGGGAGGCTGTTCCTATCTATGGCCTAGTGTATCAGAGGAAAACTATTTCTAGAAATCTCCTGACCTGGGTGGACTTTCCTTAAATTTTATTGTCTAAAATGTTGTCTCTTCTCTATTTCTAAATTAATTATTAGCAAGGAAAACAGATCATCATTATTTGACTAGACTAATAAATACCAACCTATCTAGGAATGAAATGGAACATCCTTCTTTAGTGCTTGGAAGAGGGATCATTTATGTTGAGTTGAGAATTCTGAAAGTCAGAAGAGAGAGAGGCTGTGCAGTTGCTGTGTACCTTGTTATTGTTCCCTTTCTTTGTATTAAGGAGATGTAAGCTCCCAGCAAATGACAAGAGTCAACCTAGCTCTGCTCTTTTAAGTTACAAGAGAATTGGCTCTTGTAACTCTCTTATGATTTTTCTTTCCTAACTCCCTGAGTCTATTGTAAGTCTGTATTGTGATGTTTCTTTTTTCCAAGGACACATTGACTCCAGCATTTTCCTCATCTTGGCCTCCAAAGAAATTATAAGCGGGGAGTGGGGGGGAAATACCTGAATTTACAACACTTTAGATACAAATTTGAGACAATAGAAGAAGTCAGAAACATTTCAAGAAAACTACTATACAGTTTCTCATATGACTACACAGAAGCTATCACATTTTATCCAATTTGTAGCCATAAACCATGACAAAAAGAATCAATATAAAATGAGAAATTATATTTATTTTCTTTGTCTGGGTATGGATGTTTTGCCTGCATGTGTATTTTTGTACTATGTGCATTCTGTGCTCAAAGAAGTCAGAAGAGGGCATCAGATCCCCTGGGACTGGAGTTAGAGACAGTTGGGAGCTGCCTTGTGGGTGCTGAGAGTAGAGCATGGTCTTCTGAAAGAGCAGCCAGTGATTTCAACTGCATAGCTGTCACCATCCCCTAAAAGAGCATATTTTAAAAAGAGATGGTAAAAATTAGATCTACAAAAATTACTGCAGGAAAAGTAGGACTCCAAATAATTAATGGCCACAAAAAAAAACCTTATAAAATAAACAAATGAAAAGCAAATGAAACAACCTCAAATCCCTAGAAACTGACAATTTAACATGGACAGAAGAATCTTGCTGATGTTTCAAATCCTTTAAGTTTTAAGTGTCTCTCTGTGTGGGAGACTAACAGACATAGCATAATTTTGTCTGAATGGAAGTAGCTTGATCACAACAAAGAGAATGTGTAGAACCTAAGACAGAGTGGCCCCTTGTTCCTGATTCATAACTCACTTGTGGTCTATTATGTCAGTGGGGAAAACATTTCTAGAAATCCCCTGATTTGCCTACTCCCTTAATGGAGGATTCCTTGCATAGCCCACCCCTCAAGCCTCTACTGTATGTCTTGCTCATTCTCAAATTAAGATCCTTTCTGATATTTTAATGAGAAGCCAAAACCACGTGAAGATAACTCAGTTCTTACAAGTCCATCCATGCATTTATTCTGGGTGCTGGACCAAGTCTCCAGTTCCTATCTGAGGCCAGGCCCTTCATTTTTGCCATGTATCCCATCCCTTTGTACTTATCCCAAGACAAAGTTTCAACTATTCCTTTGTCTATAGGGTCATTGTCTTGCTCATTTTTATTCAATTACAAACATGTTATAATCTCTCACATCCTCAAAAGAAAATCTCCCACCCCCTGACCCTTGACTACCAAACCCCATAGTTTTTTGTTGACACCATCTGATTTGTCACAGAGTAGAAAGTTAGAGATCCTAGTTACAGGAAGATTTCTTTCTGCTGTTGCTGACTTGGACAAGGAAGAATCCAAGTAGTTAGGATGTGTGCATTCTCTAAAAGGGGAGAGGAACACAGGCTTGGCAGCAGTCAAGAAATAAAAATTCCAGTCTCACAATCCCAAAGAAATGAGCCTGATAACATTGTAATAGACTTGGGAGCAAATTTCGCCCCAGAGCCTCCAAATTCAAACCCAGTCCAGCCAAATTTTGATTCCACACCCATTATACTCTGAGGAGACGCGCCAGCTGTGTTAAGCTGGACTTGTCAAACTACAGATTCTGAGCTAATAAGCTGGGATTTGGAGGTGGGGCTGGTTACTAATCCACTGAGATTGAGGTAATTTATTAAATGGCGGTAGAAAATAAATTCAGTGGTCATATTTGCACACAGGCAATTCATGTCCTTCTCTCCTTAGAACCATTCAGTGGCTTCCCATTGCCTAAAATGAAAGCAGAGCTATTGGCCAGATGAGCTGGCCATGAAGTCTGAGCCCCACTTGTCCCAGCTCCCTCCTGTCACTCTGTAGCTCCTCCCACTTGTTCCGGAGTCTGTATGGTACCCACTTGTTCACCTTCAGATCTTATCTCAAATGTTTCTTACCCATCAGCCTTTCAAGCTCCCCTGGTAAAAACAGAAACAAAACGGACAGTCCTCCCTCTTCCCTCCCTGCCTGTTTTCCTTCATGGCACTCACTACCACCTAATTGGCACCACTGCTGACTTCTTGGCTCCACAGTCCCTCCTTTTGGGATATAAGCTTCCAGAGAACCAGTTTTTCATGTTTTCTTCAGGTATATCTCTTGTTGCCCAGAACATTGAATAGTACTGTGTGTGGTAAATCCATACTCATTAAAGCAGAGTGAGCAAAAGAAGAAGATTCTTTTACTTTTAACACTTGTTTATTTGTGTGTAAATGTTCACGTTACAGCCTGTACATAGAAGGCAGAGGACGACAGGAGGTAGCCAGTTCTTTCTTTCCATAATATGTTCATAAATACAAGTTCAATCATCTACACTAGATCATCTAAAACTACTAGTGTACAGTGCTCATTGGTTTGACAAGGCACATCTACGCTCTTGGTGTATTTATAGTCTGATGAAGAAAGAGACTTCAGATTGTGTGTTCAACTAGGATATAATGTCCTGATCAATTGGCCAAATATCTGGCACAGAACAAGAAGCATAAGAGAAGATGAGGATGAAGAGGTTTATGTGGGCTGAGCAGTAATGGACTGATGAAAAGGCAGGAGGACAGATGAGAGGGAGGACTGAGGCGATCGATGCAGACTGTGTACTTGTGGAGTTCTTTTAGCACAAGCGAACAGGCAGATGACTCAAAGAGGTGGCAAGGTCTGGAGAGCACTTCCTCATGGGTGACCTTTCTCATGCACACTTAGACAAGGAAGAGCTAAGTAGTGAGAGAAACTGAAATACTTGAAAGGCAGAGATGAGACGATGACCACGCCCTTTGCAAGTCAGGGAACCAAGGATGTGAGGCACAGGATGGCCAGAGGTTGTCAGAGAGGAAGGCTCTCCATCCTTCTGAGCTCTAAGAAAAGGATTAGGTAAACAGGAGGGCCAGACACACAACAGTGGTAAGCAAGGTACAAAATGAGTCACTGTGTGACTTTGGTGCAGAAGTTGTAGAATTTTTAATAAGTAATTTTATTTTCTTTAAAGTGTATTATCACAGGGCATGCATTATTTAGCATTTTATAGTTTGAAAATCTGGGAAACTAAAAAACAAACAAACAAACAAAAATTCTTATTGAGCCCTACCTGACTAGTTTTTGATGACAATCACATGGAAGAGAGAAGCAGCTGACTATTTCAATTAGCTGTAGGCATTAGATTCACATCTCCATGAGGCTTAATGCACCCTCCACTAGTTCATAAAGTCTGCTCTTAGAGCATCTACTATGTGCAAAGGTTTAGAGAGGTTTTTTTAAAAAGTCACATCTAACCACAGCCCTTGGAGACGATTGCCTGTTCAGGTATGGCTTAGGTGTTTATTAGTCATGGCACTTTGGTCACAACTATCTGTATCTTGGTCTACTTATCTAGAGCATGAAGAAAGACTAATAGATAAGTGAGTTAATGAGACACACATGCCTAGAACTAGCCAGCACACCAAAGGAATGTGAGAAGGCTTATAAATGTGGTTTTAGTTACATTTTCAAAATGTTTTTGTTTCTTAACACTCTCAGAGGCTAGAAACATAAAAAAACATTTACCACGTGGCTCATGGTGTTAAGAATTTTGCCTGGTAAATACTGGAAAAGGGACCATTTCTACGGGACATTTTCCAGTGATTGTTTTTCCTTGTACCCTGGACTAGGAACATCTGTCCCAAAGAAACAACCTCGTTAATTACGCTTAAAAATGTTTCTGGAAAGTTCTTCAGTGAGTCAATATTAGAGTTTTTCAGCTTTCCTAAATGATGATATTCTTCCAAATACCAGCTGATCGTTCTCAGCTTGAATGCTAACACCCTTCATCAATGTCTCTCCACAATTATTTTCAGCTATTTGTCATCAGAGAAACTACCCCTAGGCTGGAGCAATTTGATATGGTCTGTGGGTCATTTGTCCCTATATTATCTCCATCACTGAGTCCTTATATCTTCATATTACACTGCTCCCCACTGTCAGGCAGCTTAGCAAGGCATAACGCACCTGTTATATTAGTTTAGGCCTTTGGTTTTTATGTCTTGTTTATTCCCAAGAGAGTTCTGTCAAGGGGTGAGAGAGTAGCTATAATTAGAATAAAGGTTATTTTTGCTTCCAAAAGCAAGCCTCTGTTCGTTCCTCTGTAGCATCCTGGACCCTCCCTTGTAGCAGTCAACATGACTCATAGTTCCACACCAATGACAGTGTTGTTTCATCTTGGCCCAAATACGGGACCCATTTGCCCTCTGCTGCTCTGTGGGATCAAGTTCTTATTGCTTCCTGGCCATCCACATGTCAATCTCAGTGTCTTCTTGTTAAACTTAATCTTGAGAATTGTGTGCTTTTTATTTAATTGCTCACAGGTTTAAGAGATGTCTACGTACTTATTTAATACTCCACATTGACCACCTGCTTTTGTTAATAAAGTTTGCTAGAAACATAGCATTATTCATTCGTTAAGTTATAAAGGCTGACTTCGAATAGCTACAACAAAGGCCAGACAACATCTGAGCCACAAAACCCAAAATAATTTCCATCAGTCACCCAAGAGAAATTATGCAATTCCAGATCTAATTGTTGCAATTTTACAACTGGTGTAGACTTTACTTCTAGGCAAGAAGAGTAAGTATCTACTAAGGTTTCTTGACAACCTAGAGTCAAAATTGGTGTTTAAGAAGAGAGATTTAGTATAAAAAATCAGTTGTACAGCTGGAATATGGAGGAGAAAGTCTAAGGAAGTCCTGAGTGTAGGGAAGAACTGGGTCTAAGATTTGGGAGCACAGACACTCTGAACTCAAAATTCTGAGGCAAGTATTTAGCCTAACTGTTCTGGTTCTTTTGGAAAGCAAGCCAACACAAATCAAATTGGTACCGTAAAGGAGACTAGCGGCTGGATGGGTGTGACTACTGGCAAGGATCAACCAAGGACTAAGTGAGTCCTTCCTGACACACGGTAGGCACTCAATACACAGATGTTGAATGACAGGATAGAGACAAATAATACCAAGCCAAGAAGCAGGAGCCATAAATACCAATCAAGGCTTCTTCCTGGTGCCTGGTCTTTCTCTAAGTTTTCCTATTAGTGGAAGCTAACAGGAGTCCTGTAGACACCTAGATCCAGGAAACACAGTGTAAATCTTCTCATTACTATAAAGCGAAGAAGGCTAAATAAGACAGAGAAACTGGTGCAAGCTTAGAGAAATGGGCCTTTTGGAGGCAGGGGACAGGCTGGATTCTGATCTCTTACTGACTCTACTTAGAGCCTGTTTTGTTCTCTATCTCACTGCCTCTTGGAAGCCTTGCATTGGTGTTTACGACTATTGACTCTTGACTTGGTATTATCTGTATCTTTCCTGTTATCCAACATCTGTATATTAAGTGCCTCCTGTGTGCCAGGTATTGTTCAAGTATAATGGTGTGATCAAGAATGAAACCCAGTGAGTGCCCCCATTGGAGTTTCCAGTCAACCAAGTGAGGCAGACAGCAAACAAGAGGATAAGAGACATACATGGTGTTAGATACTGCTAGGGCTAAGAAATAGTAGGAAGGAACACCCAACCACATGTGGCATCTTCTTTTATCTAGACTCTTTTGACTCTGGTAAATATCCATTATGACTTTGGTTACTTCTCAAATTGAACATTTGAAATGTACTGAATGGTAACATTTTTATTTTTTTTAGTGTTTGGTATCAAACATGGGGTCTTAGATAAACCAGGCATGTGATTTACGACTGAGCTAGATCCCCAGGGAATGGCTACATTCTTTATAAAAATTTGTTCATCCAACTCTCTGATCCTGGGGTAGACATTTAGAGCACTTGGTTCCATAATTTCAGAGGGCCTGGTTAAATGTCAACACCCCTATCAGATGCTGTTTGCTGCTCCTGGGATGGTTCCTTGATTGAGAAGGAAATCAACTGATTGTGACTATCTTCCAGCCTCTTGTATAACCAGAAAAACATCATTCTTTACTTATCCTTTCATTCCATTAACTATTGGGTTTCCTTTCCTTCTCCATACTCTTGGCCTGTACTATGAATTCCTCAACATAGGAAGCCGATGACGAGCTAGCATATATCCTATGTGTTTTCTCAATATCATGAACTCTGACTATCATACTGTCATTAATTGGGATTATGTTACCCATGGTCAGTATCTAATCCAGGTGTCTCCATGGACTTGATGTCGTTTTTTATGCTTAAAGTTTCATGTCCTACCAATAGAAGTGGGCAGGACAGGCACACACACAGATTACAAATTGGCAAAGAAACTTTAGGCTTCCTAGAGAGATAACTGGCCTCCTAAGTGAGAGAATGCTCTAGAGCCCTGCTTACTGTTTGGTGTTATCTTTTCATGGCATTTAAAAGAAGGAGCTAGCTACTAGGGATTAGGGAAGATGGTTTTATATTTTGATAGACAGATTTAGGTTATATAGCTTTTTGTCTACCAAGCTTGCTTCTTCCTCTGTTTCTGATTTTAATCATGTGCACAACTAATCACGGATAGGCAGAAGATGCTAATAGAGCACTTTTTCCTAAAAGTTCATTAAGAGGATATAATATTTGTTTCACATGCCCCAGACCAGTCAGAGCTGGGGTCATCTTTCTCATTCCCATAAAGATATGCAGTAGCATAACACTGTCCATAAAAGGGGAATCACTGATGGTTGTTTTGGACATAAAAATATATTCCATTGTTTGGAGTGGGGGGTATGCAGGCAACTCAGCATAGGGTCTGGGGTTGCTAGGTGCACTGCTTAATGTAGGGTGGGTATATATTTCAAAGCAAGTATGGTTGCAGGTTTCTAAGCTGTTCTGTATTATTGCATACCCAAGTTATGAACACAGGGACATTTAATTCATTGCTACTTTCTTGATGTTGAATTATTGGTGTCAGCATCATTGCTAGGTGCTCCAGAGAAGACATTTTTGTTTGGTTCTTTCTTTGTTTGTATCCTGACTTTCTATGGCAGGCTTCAAGCAACACAATAACACATACTGTAGCATATCTATAGAATTCCAAAACCTTGATTCTAGGTCTTGAATAAAGCACATTAGATATGTTACCTCATCTCATATTGAAAACTCCCCTAGGGGCTGTCTGCAGACCATTCCACCTGGGTATCCATCCCATGTGCAGTCACCAAAGGTAGACGTTGATGTGGATGTCAGGAAGTACATGTGACAGGAACCTGATATAGCTGTCTCCTTAGAGGTCTTCAAGAGTCTGACATATTCAGAGGCAGATGCTCACAGCTAACCATTAAACTGATCATGTGATTCCCAATAGAGGAGTTAGAGTGAAGACTGAAGGAGTTGAAAGGATTCATAACCCCATGAGGAGAACAACAATACCAACCAACTAGAGCCCCCAGGGTCTAAACCACCAGCCTGGGAGTGTTTAGGGAGGGACCCATGGCTCCAGCTATATATGCAAGGGTGTTATAGGTGGGAGAAGAGATCCTTGGTCCCATGAAGGCTGGACGTCGTGGGGGGAATTTGAGGGTGGGGAGGTGCAGGGTTGGGGTGTAGGTGGGGGGACACCCCCATAGAAGCAGGAAGAGGGGGGATAGGATAGGGAGTTACTGGGAGGGAGGGGGGAAAATGGGGTAAGGGGAGAACATCTGAAATGTAAATAAAATTTCCAATAAAAAAAAAGAAAAAAGAAAACTTCCCTAGGCCTTACAATGCTATTATGTTAATTTTGTGAATTAAAAATTTAAGTCTTTAAATGTCGGTCTTAGCCATTTTGTGTTGCTATAACAAAACAGCAAAGATTAGATAATTAATTTAAAAAATTAATTTTCTTATAGGTATAAAGGATGAGAAGTCTAGGATCATGGTACTAAGTAGAATTTAGTGTCTGATGAGGGACTTTGTGATGTCTCCTCAATAGCAGAAAGGCAGAAGGACAGACGGACATATTAATTCATTCAAGCTCTTTTATATAGTCCTGATCCCCCATGAAAACAGAGTATGCATGACTCAATCTCTGTCCTACAAGCCTGTCTCTTATTTTTTCTTTATTAAAAAATAGATTCCTTTTTTATACAATATACCCTGACTATAGTTTCCACTGTCTCTACTCCTCCCAGTTTTTCCCACCTCCCTTCCTCTCGAGATCCACTCCCTTTTTGTCTCTCGTTAGAAAAGAACAGACTTCTAAGAGAAAACAACCAAACATGAGAAAATAAAATATAATAAGATAAAACAAATCCCATTATCTCCAGGCAGGACAAGGCAAACCAACAAATAAAGAATCCTAAGAGCAGGCACAAGATCAGGAACTAGACAAGGCTGCCCACTCTCTCCCTACCTATTCAATATAGTACTGGAAGTCCTAGCCAGAGCAATTAGACAACAAAAAGAAGTCAAAGGAATAGAAATAGGAAAGGAAGAAGTCAAAATATCACTATTTGCAGATGATATGATAGTATACTTAAGTGACCCCAAAAACTCCACCAGAGAACTCCTAAACCTGATAAACAACTTCAGCAAGGTGGCAGGTTATAAAATCAACTCGAACAAATCAGTAGCCTTCCTCTAAGTGAAAGATAAACAGGCTGAAAAAGAAATTAGGGAAATGACACCTTTCACAATAGTCACAAATAATATAAAATACCTCGGGGTGAATCTATACAAGCAAGTGAAAGATCTATATGACAAGAACTTCAAGTCTGTGAAGAAAGAAATTGAAGAAGATCTCAGGAAATGGAAAGATCTCCCATGCTCATGGATCGGCAGGATTAATATAGTAAAAATGGCCATCTTGCCAAAAGCAATCTATAGATTCAATGCAATCCCCATTAAAATACCAACTCAATTCTTTACAGAACTAGAAAGAGAAATTCTGAAATTTATTTGGAACAACAAAAAACCCAGGATAGCGAAAACCATTCTCAACAATAAAAGAACTTCTGGAGGAATCGCCATCCCTGACTTCAAGCTGTACTACAGAGCAATAGTGATAAAAATGGCCTGGTATTGGTACAGAAACAGGCAGGAAGATCAGTGGAATAGAGTTGAAGACCCAGAAATGAACCCACACAACTATGGTCATTTAATCTTTGACAAAGGAGCTAAAACCATCCAGTGGAACAAGGACAGCATTTTCAACAAATGGTGCTGGTTCAACTGGAGGACAGCATGCAGAAGAATGCAAATCGATCCATTCTTATCTCCTTGTACAAAGCTCAAGTCCAAGTGGATAAAGGACCTTCACATAAAACCAGACACACTGAAACTAATAGAAGAGAAGGTGGGGAAGACCCTCGAATACCTAGGCACAGGGGAAAAGTTCCTGAATAGAACACTAATGGCCTATGCTCTAAGATCAAGAATTGACAAATGGGACTTCATAAAATTGCAAAGTTTCTGTAAGGCAAAGGACACTGTCAATAGGACAAAACAGCAACCAACAGATTGGGAAAAGATCTTTACCAATCTCACATCCGATAGAGGACGAATATCCAATATATACAAAAAACTCAAAAATTAGACTCTAGACAACCAAATAACCCTATTAAAAATGGGGTACGGAGCTAAACAAAGAATTCTCAACTGAGGAAATGCGAATGGCAGAGAAGCACCTAAAGAAATGTTCAGCATCCTTGGTCATCAGGGAAATGCAAATCAAAACAACCCTGAGATTCCACCTCACACCAGTCAGAATGGCTAAAATAAAAAAGTCAGGTGATAGCAGATGCTGGCGAGGATGTGGAGAAAGAGGAACACTCCTCCATTGTTGGTGGGATTGCAAGATGGTACAACCACTATGGAAAACAGTCTGGCGGTTCCTCAGAAAATTGGACATATCCTACCTGAGGACCCAGCTATACCACTCCTGAGCATATACCCAGAAGATGCTCTAACATATAACAAGGACATATGCTCCACTATGTTCATAGCAGCTTTATTTATAATAGCCAGAAACTGGAAAGAACCCAGATGCCCTTCAACAGAGGAATGGATACAAAAAATGTGGTACATTTATACAATGGAATATTACTCAGCTATTAAAAACAATGAATTTGATAAATTCTTATATAAATGGATGGAACTAGAAAATATCATCCTGAGTGAAGTAACCCAATCACAAAAGAACATACATGGTATTCACTCACTGATTATTGGATTTTAGCCCAGAAGCCTGAAATACCCAAGATTCAACTCACAGACCACATAAAGCTCATGAAGAATGATGACCAAGTAGGGGGGGCTTCAGTCCTTCTTAGAAGGAGTAATAAAATAATCAAGGGAGCAAATATGGAGACACAGTGCAGGACAGAAACTGAAGGAGGGGCCGTCTACAGACCATTCCACCTGGATATCCATCCTATGTACAGTCACCAAAGGTAGATGTTGATGTGGATGTCAGGATGTACATGCTGACAGGAGCCTGATATAGCTGTCTCCTTAGAAGTCAGCAAGAGTCTGACATACTCAGAGGCAGATGCTCACAGCTAACCATTAAACTGATCATGGGGTTCCCAATGGAGAAGATAGAGTGAAGGCTGAAGGAGTTGAAAGGATTTGCGACACCATGAGGAAAGCAACAATACCAACCAACCAGAGCCCCCAGGGTCTAAACCACCAGCCTGGGAGTGCTTAGGGAGGGACCCATGGCTCCAGCTATATATGCAAGGGAGCTATATATAAGTGGGAGAAGAGATCCTTGGTCCCATGAAGGCTGGACTTTGTGGGGGGGGGATATTCGAGGGTGGGGAGGTGAGGTACAGGAGAGGGTGGATGGGGGTACACCAGTGTGGAGGCAGGAGGAGGGGGGAATGGATAGTGAGTTCCTGGGAGGGAGGGGGGAAATGGAGTAAGGAGAGAACATCTGAAATGTAAATAAAGTTTCCAATAAAAAGAAAAACAAAAAAAAAGAATCTGAAAGCCAAGTGTTTTAACATACCCAGGAGTCCCATTAAAGTGTTAAGCTGAGCCTAGCCTCGCAGAGACTTGAAATGCCAGGGTGGTGGATATCTGAAAAGCCTGTCTTTTACCACTACAGCAGAGAGCATGATTTTTGAAGGGCAATCAGACCAAGGCATTCCACCACCCTAAAATTTATGACCTTCTCACATATCAGATACATTCAGTACCTCTCTGTTAGCACCTGAAGATAATTTTAACTCCCACTCAAAAGTACCAGCTGAAGATCCCCATTTAAATCAGAAGTGAGCGCAACTCAAGAGAATACACATCCTGAGATAGGTTTTCTCCAGCTATGAAACTGAAAACAAGTACATCACGTGCTTTAAACTACAATTGTGAAAGATGTTCTTATTTCAAAGGAGAGAGAAGTGCAAAGAAGGAATAAAAGGTCCTTCAGTGAGCCCCAAACCCAAACTGGAAAGCCTCATTAATTCTTTTGTGTTTTGAGACAACACTTAACTCAAATGTTTTCCCATCTTGGCCTAGTTCTAGAATCTCATGAGCAGACATGACCCCTTTGCTCTACTGAACTTTATCCTTTTGAGGCTTTCTAGAACATCACCAAGGTAGGAGTTCTCTGTCGCTCTTCAACAAGCTCTATGGCTTGCTGAAATAACCTTGAGCCTAGGTGATAAGTAATTACTATATCTCCAAAATGACCAGTGGCCACCGTGACACCCCTTAGCCCTACTAGAGCTGCACATAAGGCAACAGAAGAACACCACACCAGGAAGAACACCACACCAGGATTTAGGGAGTATAGATTGAAGGCAGCTCTGAGATTCAAGGCAGTGAATACTGAGTTCCTGTGGGCATGTAGTCCTTCTATTTTGGTATGGTTCCTTGTCTTGACTTGCCCACATCTCTCTAACATGCATTTAAAGTCATTCTTCCAGTCTCTTTGTGAGTAATGCAATGGTTTGTAATCTCTGAACATTATGTGTTGAGATTTTAACTCTTAGTGCAGAAGTGTTAGAAATGGGCCTTACAGCAGATGTGAGGTGGTGTGGGCTCCACTCTTTAGAGTGGACTATCGTCATGTTTGCAGTAGTGGGTACATTATAAAAGCAAGTTACACCCAGCCTTGCCATTTCATGCAGACTTTGTTGCCATGTGATGCCTTATGCCTTTCTATAACTCAACAGCAACATTCCTACAAGACATGAACTAATGATCTTGGACTTTCCAGTCTACAGAGTTATAAGCCAGATAAATTTTCACTGCTCATGTCTTACCTAGTCTGTGGTATTCATCTGGAGCACAATAAAACAGACCAGAGCACAGGTCTGTGCTCCTTATATATTAATCTCCATATCAAATAATTACTTGTCCATATTGATATGTTTTGTAAAGCCAAGGATATGTTTTGTAGAGTGCCGTATGGTGTGGCAGGAGGGGGTGCCTCACAGGGCCCATGCTGAGGTACCCCTCACACCCTGAGGTACCAGCCGTATACTAGACCTATACTGAGGTCTACTATAGAATAGAGTTTATTTGAGGACATGGGAAGGGGGGTTGAGAAGGGAGTAGAGACAGAGAAAGAGGGAGGGGTAGGAGGAAGGAGAAAGAAAGAGAGAGAAAAGAGAGACAAAGAGGTCAGAGAGAAAAAGGGGTCAGAGTGTTCAAAGAAGACAGGCCAAACTATCTATTTTATAGTAAGCCAGGCCTACCTGGCTGTTGCTAGGTAACTGTTGGGCAGAGCCTAGAAGGAATGCTAACATGCTAACACATACCCTTAGCATTATTTCCAAATATGCCATTTCATCTTTATGACCTAGTCAAACTGAATTTTTTCCAAGTATTTAAGTTCTGTTTGCCTTTTGATTATCAACTCTGTCAGTAGTTCATGTCTTTATTCTTACATTTTACTATAAGCAGTCAAGAGAACCAACAGAATACTGTGATTGACTTGTTCAGAAATTTCTTCTACCAAATTAGGATCGTGGCTTCTATATTGTCCTTTCCAGAAAGCCTTAGAGCATAGACACAAAGTTCTTTGCCATTCTAAGAAAGGATGGCCTTTCCTCCAGTTTTCAAAAAGATGGTCCTCATTTCTGTCTAGGACCTCACCAGAAGGTCTGCACCATCGTTTTCTCTCCCTACATTCTTAACATGATCACTTAGAATAATTTCAAAGAAGGCTGAACCTTTCTCTGAAGTCCTATTCCCTGGATCCCTTGCTAACATTGGCTGCAGTGCTACATTCATAGAAACAGTATGAAACACATTTCGATAGTCGCTTCCAAACAGTTCCAGGTTCTATCCATTACCCACTTCCAATGTTGCTTAGCAACTCTTTGCTTGTCCAGTATCAATTTCTGTATTGGCCATTTTCTGCTGCTATAACAAAATATCTGAGGCTGGGTAATTATAAGGGACAGGAAGTTATTTTTCATAGTTCTAGAACCCAGGAAAGCCAAGGTCAAGGAGCCAGCTGGTTCAGCATGACAGAAGAAATTGCTTCCCTGATGACATCTGCGAGTAGCATCCTCACGTGGTGGTCCATGGTGGGGGACACTCACTCCTCCCACCCATTTCACAAGGCACTAATTCATTCCGAGAATGGAACCTCCAGGACTTAGTCACTCTCTCCAAGCCTGCACCTCTTAAAACTACTGCAGTGGGTTAGATCTGAACCATAGCAAGGGTTCAGTAATTCCCCAAAGCAAGTCTGTGCTCACAACTAGGTCCTTGGCTTTCAAAACCACCTGCAACTCTCTTTTTCTTGTTTGCTGATTCAACAGAGATAGGAGGTGACTGTGTGATCCAGCCTCAGGGACCATGAAGCCTGTGTGTTAATTGTTACTTCCTTCTTATTGAATATGTTTTCTTTGTCTGTCAAGGCTGTATTTTACATGAGTGAATTCTGAAGTAACACCTGTTTTATTTCTTTGTACTCATTGTAGAAACAAAAATTAGTGTGGAACGTTGACTGGTTGCCATATGGCACCCACAAACTACAACCAGATACCTCTTTTGCCTGTTTTTTTTTTTTTCCTTTAAAAAAACAACTTCATGCATTTGTGAGCCTTAAGAAACATATTTCTTTTTAGAAATATTTTGTGAGCTATTTAATTTCCAAAGCAGTTTATCTTTGGAAAGTAGAAATGTTACAAATCAGTGTTTAAGAGTTGAAAGATTAACGATGAATGAGTTAATGAAATATACTTTATGCACAGAGTGACATTGGTCAAAATCAATACTACTCTGGAAGACTATATAGTCTCTCTTATCTAGATTTTATCATCTTGGGATTATGATTGACTACAAGTGATTCTGACCTTGAAACTAGGATTTGTTATACCATAGCCTTTGGTGAGAGTTCATTATTAGGCTGAACCATTTTGGATGCTGCTCTTCTGATGTTTATGACTGACAAATGTCATTTTTACATGGTTCATCCTAGTTCTTTAAGCCATGGAAATAAAGCAGAATACAGCTAATGTCTTCCCTGAGATTTTAAATTCAAGAGATTGCATTTGTTTATGAGCTGATGAGTACCATATGATGAACTGCTCTCCTTGGCTGGTACAATGCTTTGAACCAATAAGTCAAATGAACGGCATGTCCCAGGTCGAACCACGAAAACCAGAGAAGCAGCCAAGGACCTGCATCTGTTGCTGCAGCAGTGCCCTGTCAGGGAGCAAGGAACGAGGAAGAAGAAGCACAAACATGAGGGTGCCTTGTAAGAGTTGGACGGGTGTACCTTGGCAGCAAACTGTGAAGCTAATAAAGGTCAAAACCTGGACTTGGCACTCAAATCTCACAGAACTTGCTTATCTGGATGTTTCCAAACTGTCTTCCAATGTGTCCTGCTTATCAAATGGCAAGACAAAAAAAGAAAAAAAGAAAAAAGAAAGCCAACCCAAAACAACCCACAGGGAACATTTGTTGTTCTACTTGTTCTAGTGTGGTCAGGCTCTGGGACTGTTGATGAACATATAGAAAGTGGTTTGCATTCAATCTGCGTAGCACCGAAATGAACCTAATGCAAGGCAGGTATAGACCCTGAAGGTGTTTAGGAGCATTGAGTCGTCTTCTTTGATCTGCATGGAGATTCACAAGGAATATCAGGGGGCTGGAGTGAGGCACAGATGAGGGGCTTAGCAAACTATGTGCTGATAAGAGACCAGACTGAACAGTGCCAGAGGGGAGCTAAGAGGTAAGCATTTAGTGGGGAAGGCAGCATGTAGGAAATAATAGCCCACTGGAGGATAATAAGGTAACCTCAAGGGGGGTTTGGACTCAATTATTAATTTTAATTAATTATCAATTAAAATTATTAGAATTTTAAATGAGAAAACGTGGGTAAACAAATAGTCCATACAATATCATTTAAGTAAAATAGGGCCAGGTGACCTATTACCTTGATTCATCCATTTCCCTTCCTACAAAACCTAAGAGCCAATGGTATATGCTCTACCATGATGTGGCTTCCATTATAGATCCATGTGTGCATTCACATAAAAAGATATCTTCCCTTTTATGGATAAATTCTAACTCTATACCAGAAGAGAATAAGACTGTAATGCCTATAGTTAGTATATTTCAATTTCTATAAATTTGGGTGTGTTTGTGCTGCTAGTAGACGAGTAGCTTTCGATTAGCTGAATTTATGTCCTCAGTGTATTTACCAAATAAAACTTCCTTCTTAACTATTTGAGGTAGGACAGAATAGCTGGATGGACTCAAACAATTGATAACATTAGTGAACAAATCCAGTTGTGTTGCTCGTTCCTGCTGTAGGAGTTTCAAAATACTTTCGGTAGCACAAGACTTAGCTTCTTGTTTGAAGGAAACTCAAGAGTGGATTTGGCTCCTTTGCTTTCTTTCTGCTCATAAACATTCATTATCTTAACAACTTACAGGGACACACAAAACACTGAACTGAAAAACCAGTGGGCTTGTACATCTCTTCAACCTATCTAACACATTGGGTTTAAACAACGTCTATGAGCTAACAAGGAAAATGTAGCAATTTTATCTATGGAAGCAGACGGTTCAATAGACAGTTATTATCAGGTTAGCTCAGAAGGAGATACTGTTAAAAACTTCGTTTGAAAGGACAGTTTCTATTAAGAGAATCACTTTCCCATGGGCTTTGAAACAAGCAACAGGAAAGTGAAGTTTTACTGACACCCTTGTGATGTGGCTGAGCTGTGGGAGGTGTTTCATGCACATGGAAACGTTTGCAATGTGGAGACAGACGTTAGGCTTTGTGTGATTAGTCTCTGGGGTCAGGGAAATGAGTAACTTAACTTCGTGTGTAATACTTGTGTGGTGAAATCTTACATCAAGTAATAAAACTTCTCTCTCTCCTCTCTCTCTCTCTCTCTCTCTCTCTCTCTCTCTCTCTTCTGTCGTTCTGTCTTTCTTCTTGTGTGTGTGTGTGTGTGTGTGTGTTTTGTGTCCTACTATCTCACTGAGCTGTGCCAAACAGAGTTGAAGCAAAACAAAAACAAAACTACAACCCTCCAGTCCTGTTCTTTAAAAAGCACATGTCCTGGCTGAGAAACTGCACAGGGCACATAGAGGTTGTTCTCACTGTGACAATGATTCCTTTTACAGAGACGCCCCCTTGTGAAGGATAAGAGTGGATTTGTGGCTGTGTGTATAAGAACGGGCATTTAAAGGCAGTTTTCCCTCATGTCAGTTGAACTAAACAACAATAGTATGTTACCCAATAGGGTCTGTGACCGTCTCAGCTATGGGATTTACCAGGTTTACAGTATCAAACATGAATTCCTTCCTGTGGACTGGTTTTTGAATCAGACAGAATTTAGTTAACCCCCGTAACAAATAACTGTGCCACAGTGGTGAATTCAGGGTGAAATGAAGAATAAGGAATTTTTGAGTCTTTCAACCTTAAATCACAACATCTGTGCCATGCCTTTGAAGGCCTAGGAAACATTGTGAAGAGCCAGAAGATAGGGAGATGGGTTGCATAACACAGTGACACAGCTATTTCAAGATTGAACTCACCGTAACTTCAGCTGTCTACACAAGACTGGACCTGCCAACAGTCAGTTCATGGATGAAAAGGCAACTCACGGGCCCTACCCATCCTGGCTACTGGCAGATTCTGAGAGAGAGGAATCATTATATTGAGCTTGCAACCACTGGTTTACCCACCAGCCTCCAGCAGAGAGTTTCATATTCATGTTCACTTAGATGGCCCTCTTCAAGTTTGGCGGCTCACAAAACAAAACAATAAAAAACATGAACTTGGAATAAGGACTCGTAGGGAAGAGTAGGAATTGACGGGGGTGGTGCACTGCACACATATATAAAATTTTTAAGGAATACATTTAATTTAAAAAAAAAAAAAGCTCTCAAAACAAGTCATAAAGTGATATGAGGAGCAAATTAGAGAGGGCAGAATGGAAACAGTTGAGAGACAGAGAACAAAAGCAGGTGAAGTCTTTACAGGGAAACGGGAGAAAATGAGGAGCAGAGATGGGAAAGGCAGAGATGATGCCCACATTCACTCCCAGATCACATGGCAGGCTGAGACCACATCTGGAGGCAGCGGACATGAGCTGGGAAGAGAATGCTGTATCTGACAGTGGAGGCCTGCTAGTGCCACGAAAAGGCTTCCAAATGCTCCTGGAAGTAACAAAGAAATGCAGGGAGCTTTTGAGGACAGTGTCAGCAGGCTGAAAGGCATTTTGTTGGTAGTATGGGGGAGGGACAGCAATTGAGAAGTTTGAAGTCACAACATCTAGAAAACAAGTACCAACGGGTACTTGTTTCTATCTATATGGCAGTGGAAGGAAATAAACGAGATCATAAAAAATGATTCCAGAGACCAGCAAGATGGTTCAGTGGGTAAAGGTGCTTATTACCAAGCCAGAAAACCTTGTTAGATGACAGATGCAGTGTAGAGGAAGGCAAGGAGGAAAAGGACCAGTTCTTGCAAGATATATCCTTACTTCCATTCATATTCAATGGCATGTGTGTGGTTTTTTTCAAGCAAACACACAAACACACACACACACACACATACACACAGTATAACAAAAACCATGTTTTTGTTTGTGTGGTTGTTATTGTTGTCCTTTGTCGAGACAGACTTTCTCTGTGTAGCCCTGGCTGTTCTAGAACTCACTCTGTAGACTCAGAGATTTGCTTGCCTCTGTCTCCAGAGTGCTGGGATTAAAGACATGTGACACCATTGTCTTGGGTGGGGGATGGATTTTTAAAAAATGATTTGAATTTGGGTCCCTACTAGCAGAATAGAGAGCTCCACTGATTCCAGCAAGTACAAGAATAGTGATAGAAACCAAGAACTGAATACGACAAAGGTCTCTGAAGAACAAAGAACTTGGGGTGTCCTGAAGGCCTCAGCAAAAGTTGATCTGGCCCTGCACCGTCTCCTACAGTAGTCACTGGTCTCATGTACTTATGGACTTGAAATGACATAATTAAAATGAAATGATTTCTAACTTCAAATCTAGGTACCAGATTTGAAAGAATTAGTGCAAAAACAATTATAGAAAGTCTCATTAATAACATTTAAATATTGGTTACAGGCTGAAATGATAATATTTTTGCATGTTGTGCTAAATACAATATGCCATATAATTAAATTATCTTTGTCTTCAACTATGGCTGCTAGAAAATGCACTGATTACATTTCTGTTAATATTGCTGCTCTAGATATTCTCAATGAAACTTGCTTCTATAATATTAAACACATGATCGATTTATCCTTAAAGGAATTCTTACTCCACTGACCAACCTGAAATCTTTCAAGACATATTTTGCATTCTGTGAGCTTATTTTAACGTTTTGTGCACAGGTATATTATTTTATCTAGATCTGAGCTACTCTATCTTACTGAATATTTTCCTCTTTTTATTTTCCTATCAATAGATGAAGCGGCAGCTGATAGCCGCAGAACTTATTCACTAACTGACTATTTAAAGAATACCTTTTGGGTCAAGTCCTACTCCTTGCGGTGGGTTTCAGGTAAGGCTTGTGTCTCGCCGGATGAGAATGTTATGTTTGCTACTCAATCTAGAGAGCTTGAGTTACTATGGGCTACTATGAGAAGATACAATCCTTTCTTTTAAAACTGTGCCGTATTTGTTCTTGCTTAGAGTGTAAAAGGGAACCTGGTGGTGGTGGCACAACCTTTAGTCCCAGCACTTAGGAGGTAGAGGCAGGCAGATCTCTGAGGTCCAAGTCAGTCTTGTCTATAGAATGAGTTCCAGGACAGCCAGGACTACACAGAGAAACCCTGTCTGGGGACTGGGATAGGGGTAGTGTAAAGGAGAAAACAGGAGGAAAGTAAGGTGTTTCTTTGCTATATACTGTAAAGAGTTAAATGTGAATTGAAAGTTTGGCATTAATGGTGGGCATATAGATGAGTTTAGTACGATGTTCTTTGTTTCTGTTGGCACATAGTATGTTTATGTGCCCCGTGTGTGAACTTAATTTTTTTAAAAAAATGTAGCTTATGCAAGTGTTGGATAGCAACTTTAATACTCTATTTTTTCTCTTTAGATTTTGAATACCTCTACAAACAAGGAAACAATATCTTGCTATTCAATGCTGAACATGGAAACAGTTCCGTTCTCTTGGAGAACAGTACCCTTGTATGTTTAGTCACACACTTAGTTCACGTATGGAATTCGGGGACTGTTTTCATTTCCTTTCCAATTATGAGGACTCATTTCCTCATCCTGTTGGACTCTGCAGCCCACGGCCCAGTGGATCTTTCTCTCCTTCTTGAAACGCTCTCCACCTTGGCTACTTTTTAGTCTCCTTTGATGATTCCTCCTCTCGCTGTGTGCTTGAATGTAAGTGTTCTTCCTGCTTTGTCTTCACTCACTGGCCCTCCCCACACTTGGAGTGCTCTCCTTGGGTAAACCACACAGCGTCCATGGCTCGGTGTTTGTCCTTCATGGCCTTGACTCTCATACATCCATTACACTAATCTCTCAAGATCTGAACTTCACTTTCCACGACTCTACTGCTCCTCCACAGCTCTCGTGGGCATATGCAATGCAGCTCAGCATCCCAAACTCAACTAGAGATTTTTTCCTCTTCAGTGCCCTAGTGCCTCAAGCTATCATATTTTTCTGGCTCAATTCCTAGTCTTGGAAATGACTCACTCGGATCTCCATGTCACTCTACTGCCTTTCACTTTCCCTGTCTTTAGCTCTGCAGGTTTCTATTGACTTCCTTCCTCCTCTTCACAGATTTCCCTTCTGTGTCTCTGTTTCTGTTCTAGAGACCAGGCTGAGACAACACCCCTCTTTTCCTTCTGGTTTCAGGCATATGTCACCAGGGTATCTTGGGAAAAAATAAATAATTAAACACAGTACATTCACCTTCATGTACAAAAAAAAACCAAACCAAAACCAACAACAAAAACCCTTAGTTCATGACCTGTTTGGAGGATTTAATGTCCTCCCATGTTCTCCCACGTTGGCATAGCTATGCTGTATTAGGGTTACAGGCAACCCTCAAACATTCTAAATATGCACATTCTCTCCCATACTGGCTCTCCTCTCATGCTCCTCCTGTGGGCAGAGTTCTCTCTATGTCCCTGAACCATGCCTCTTCGGCTGATCCTTCCCTCTCTAGCTTTCTAACTGTCATGGTTGCCCACCTTACACCACTATCATTTGTGTGGGTGACTGTGCTATCTCTTAGTGACTTGACATCCCTAAGGCACAATCCATATGTGTAGGGTTCTCTCGCCCCGTGAATGATCAAGAATCATTTGAACCATCTAGTTTTCTCTCTTCCACTTGATCAACAGGAAAGCTTGGGAGTAACTGATTATTCAGTGTCACCTGATCGGCTGTTTGTTCTCTTAGAATACAACTACGTGAAGGTAAAGAAAATGCTTTCTCCTGTGATATTTTAAAATCCAGCAAATATGTTATTTTCTAACTGACTTCAAGTATATGCATACTTAAGGATAATATGTAGTAATGCACTGCAGAAAAATTCAAATATCAAATCTATGTTCCCTTTTATACATGACAAATTTACTTCATATATCTAAAGAAATACATTTGAAAGATTTTCAGTACGAAAAGGCATAATTATTACATTGGAATAGTAATTACATAGCTTAATAAAATTTATCATAGGAGTTTATGATATAATTTTAAAGTAACTTTGTGTCTGACTTGAACACACAGGGTCTAGTTCTCTGTCTCTCTCTTCTCAGCCTATGTATATAGTATGACCTTCAATAAGTACTTGCTTTTAAGATGTTATCACCCTCGAGGATCTCCCAGAAGAGCATCTTGATAAAGCCCAAGTCTACATCCCAACCTTAATCAAGCTAATCTTGAAATGGAGCTTAGCTCTAGTCACAAGGTTCTACTGAGATCATTCAGTGTCTCCCAGTCACCTATAGAACATAGAGTTCTCAGACATTTAAAAAAAAAAGAGTTATTATCAAATTATATTTCTTCTTTTATGGTCACCAGGAGTCACTTTAGTTGAGCTTTTTTTTTTTGAGTTGATAACAGCTGTCAACTATAGAGACATTTTTATTATTTCAAATTTTGTTTGCCTTCCCTGTCTCCCTCCAGACTCCTCATACCATTCCCCCTCTCCTTCGCCTCTAAGATGGTGCTCCCCCACCCACCCACTCCCACCTCTCTCCTCTACCATCCTCCTTCTCTGGAGCATCAAGCCTCCACAGGACCAAGCACCCCCTCCCACTGATGCCAGATAAGACAATCCTCTACTACATATGTATTGGGAGCCATGGACCAGTAGACCCATGTATACCCTAGTTGGTGGTTTAGTCCCTGGAGCTCTGGAGGGTCCAATTAATTGATATTGTTGTTCTTCCTATGGGGTTGCAACCCCTTCAGCTCCTTCAGTCCTTCCCCTAACTCTTCCATTGGGCCCCTGACTCAGTCCAATGGTTGGCTGTGAGTATCTGCATTTGTCTTAGTCGGGTGCTGGCAGAGCCTCTCAGAGGGCAGCATGCTAGGCTCCCTTCTTGGCATCAGCAATAGTTTTAGGGTTTGGTGTCTGTGGATGGGATGGATCTAGACATTACCCTCCTTGGTATCCATCCTATCCTTATAGAGAATTTTAAAGTGGGTTCGAAGGACTGAAACCCTTTAGAGATACTCTATATGAAAACAGAATACAAAGGTGGTGATTCCTACTTTTGATTTTTTTTGTCTACTGGAAGAAATAATGTTGAGTGACCTTATCTCACAGACCAACCTAGCTGGACTCTGGCCAAACCAAACACTCCCTCCTCCCTTTGACACCTTGGCATGGTGCCGCCTCCATCATAGTGTTTACCTTGGATCCACCACGTGGGCTTTATTTCCACATTCTGCTAAACCCATCCACTCTAAGCCAATTAGATATCTGTGTCACTTTGACATCTCTTCTCAGTTATTGTGTGCATAACACAGAGCTTCTTATTACAATCCCCAAAACAAATTTAATTGAGAAAAAAAATTAAAGTCCTGGTGCCCACCTTTAATCTTGCCACCAATCAATTTGAGTTGCTGGGATTAATTTGCTATCAGAATTTTCTATTGGTCTAGATTATTCTAACAAACAACTGGGGGTGCAAACTGGTGGGTGACAGTTATGAATGTTAAAAGCTAATCGTGTATGAAGGTAAAGCTGAAGCAGGGTGAGAGAACCAGGTCAGTTCACTGTTCTCTCTTGATTGACAGGTCTAATGTGGTGCAGTGTGAGATGCAGCTCCCTGGCATAGCCATAGACATCAGCACCAGGGGTGTATGTTGTCATCCTTGATATCATGTGCTTTCTAGACCCTTCTAGTCACTCCAGGGAGTAGTCAATATATTTCCTCTACATTCATTCAAGTTGTCACATCTATGGAAAGCAAGACCCTCTAGTGGTGTCTCTTACACAGAATGAGGCAGCAGCATCTCATGGCACTGTAGAGCCGCTGTGCATGGATCTCATTCTGGATCTCAGTCTGTGTGCTGACAGAGCACTCTGTCCCACACTCATGGTGGTTGAGGATCACTTCTCTTCCCTGCCCCACTTCGGAGTCACATGGCTCTTTGGTTTTCTCGAGCATCGCTCACTCTCCCATCCAAGAGCCAAAGCACTTGCTCTCTCTTTCCTTCTAGAGCCTTCTTTCCCAGCATCTTCTGATCTCTGTCTTTTTGCTTCTTTCCTGACTTGTCTCGGATCATTTTAATATGGCTGCCCATCGTTCCAGCCATCCTACAACCCTCACATCACTCCGACACATCACCTTTTATTTTCTTCCTAACATTTATGCTGTTTTGATATTTTTTGCTTTATTTATTGCCTGTCATATTTCTTGAGAGTTTCCCTATGTTTTAGTCTCTACTGTACTGGACCACAGAGGTACATGCATGCTTTGTTTCAGAACATTAAATTGTTATGTAGCTGCAAACAAGGGACTGTATCTTCTGTCTCTGTCTTTGTCTCTGTCTCTCTCGATATATGTATATATATATATATCATATATATTATATATATCATATATATATATATATATAATAATATAATATATATATATATAATATATCATATTATTAATTATAATAATATACTTATATATATATATATATAATATTATATATATATATACTTCTGAGTGTATCTAATTTGGCAATACACTAACGCCTTCAAAAAATGAAAATTAGTTATTGCATTTCCTCCATGTCTCAGATCCTCTTCTATACTCTGCTCGCTTTCCTAAATTGTAGATGGAACACTGTGTTTCTCTGTCCCATGCTGATCATGCATCATGGTCTTGGAAGTACTTCACATGTAAAATTGAAGTTAAGAAAGCAGCATCTCCGACCTTGTAGAGTGAAGACTTTGATTTCTAGGGTGGGGAACGCCGGAGCTTATGATCTTAAACATGGCTTTTCTTGTCTTTGCTTTTCAGCTTTTATTTAACAGTCCTTTCTCTTCCGTTCTCCATGGCAATCATCCACTAAGAACTCAGCCCTAGGCTCTTCTTCCTCACTGCTTTCTCTCATGCTCTAGAGCTAATTTAGGACTGCACATTTGCCTTGCCTGCCTCCATCATAGCTCTTGGTACATTTTATTGTGATTTCTGTGTTGTAGTCCATGCTCTGTTTAGTTAGCAGATCTTCAGTGGAAGCAGGTAGGGGCACCACTGTTTATAGACAAAGGCGATTGATAAACCTAATTTATTTTATACCTCATGAGAGTTTTGTTATGATCCCAAGATGATCTCAGTCTTTCTTAGTATTTCTAGATTTTACCACACCTTTTGGCTTTGGAAAATATTATGTTCTAGGTTGCCAAGAAACAAACATGGGGTGTGTTAGTAATCCAGGATCCAGAAAAGGAATGTATGACATACGAGAAACGGGAATTTAATAAGTACTTGTTGACATGAGGGTGTAGGAGACTGAGAAGTGATAAGTAGGTAAGTTTAGGAGCCCTGACTTCCCCTCAGCTTTGCTATCAGACAGCCAATCTCCTCCTCATTGACAAAGCTCGAATTTTATTGTAGTTTGTTTTCTGAAACAGTACTGCATTGTTTGTACTAAACCCCAGCTATCAAGTAATAAGACTTGCTATTTTTTTTTATTTAATTTTTTTCTTTTTACACTCCAGAGTTTATTCTCTTCCCAGCCCACCCACTGACAGTTCCACATCTCACACCTCCTCCTCCTCTTCTCCATCCCCATCCCCACGCTACCAGACATCCCCACCCCTGGGGCCTCCAGTTTCTTGAGGGTTAGATGCATCTTCTCTGACTGAACCTAGACCCAGCAATTCTCTGCTACATATGTTTTGGGGGCCTCATATCAGCTGGTACATGCTGCCTGGTTGGTGGTTCAGAGTTTGAGAGATCTCTGGGGTCCAGGTTAATTGAGACTGTTGGTCCTCCTACAGGGTCATCTTCCTCCTCAGCTTCTAGCTTTTTCCTAATTCAGCCACAGGGGTCAGCAGCTTCTGCCCATTGGTTGGGTGTAAGTATCTGTTTCTGACTCAGCTGCTTGTTGGTCTTTTGGAGGGCAGTCATGTTAGGTCCCTTTTTGCGAGCACTCCATAGCCTCAGTAACAGTGTCAGGCCTTGGGGCCTCCCCTTAAGCTGGATCCCACTTTGGGCCTGTGGCCCTCCTTTTCCATTTTTGTCCCTGTAGATCTTTCAGACAGGAACTATTATGGGTCAGAGTTCTTGACTGTGGGATGGCAACCCCTCTCTCACGTGATGCCCTGTCTTTTTGCTGGAGGTAGGCTTACAAGTTCCTGCTCCCCTCTGTAAGGCATTTCACCTAGGGTCCCTCCCTTTGAGTCCTGTGAGTTTCTCGCCTCCTAGGTTTCTAGTACATTCTAGAGGGTCTCCCACCTCCTACCTCCCTAGGTTGCCTGTTTCCATTCTCCTGCTGGCCCTCAGGGCTTCAGTCCTTTCCCCGATGCAATCCTGATCATGTTCCCCTTATCCCCTCCCTGTCCCCTTTCCCACCCTTCCTCCCCCCCTCCCAAGTGATTGCTTTCTTCTCCCTCCCAAGTGAGATTGAGGCAGCCTCACTTCAGCTCTTTGGCTTGTTAACCTTTTTGAGTTCTGTGGACTGTATCCTGGCTATTCTGTATTTTTTTTTGGGGGGGGCTAATATCCACTTATCAGTGAGTGCATACCATGCATGTCATTTTAGGTCTGAGTTACCTCACTCAGAATGATATTTTCTAGTTCCATCCATTTGCCTGCAAAACTCAGAATGTCCTCATTCTTAATATCTGAATAGTATTCCATTGTGTAAATGAACCACATTTTCTATATACCATTCTTCTGTTGTGGGACATCTGGATTGTTTCCAGCTTCTAGTTATTACAAACAAGGCTGCTATGAACATAGTGGAACACGTGCCCCGTGGCATGGTAGGGCATCTTTTGGGTATATGCTCAAGAGTGGTATATCTGGGTCTTCAAGTAGATCTATTTCCAATTTTCTGAGGAAACTCCAGATTGATTTCCAGAGTGGTTGTTCCAGTTTGCAACCCTACCAGCAATGGCCAAGTGTTCCTCTTTCTCCACATCCTCACCAACATGTGCTGTCACCTGAGGTTTTGATCTTAGCCATTCTGAGTGGTATAAGGTGGAATCTCAAGGTCGTTTTGATTTGCATTTCCCTAGTCACTAAGGACTTTGAACATTTTCTTAAGTGCTTCTCAGCCACTGAGATTCCTCTGTTGTGAATTCTCTCTTTAGTTCTATACCCGTTTTTTGATTGGGCTGTTTGGTGTTTTGGTGGTTAGTGTCTTGAGCTTTTGCCTTGCTTTCTTACCCATGCAACTATTTGAGAATACAAATGTACACCCAATGAATATCAAAAGCTTTTTAAATTTTATTCACATGCACACATAGAAGCAGTTTTTCCCAACTTTGAGAGTGTGCTCATACACACCAGATATCTCCTTCTCTGTTTTTTCTTAGTTCCCTAAAGTCTAGCATATTTCTCTCTGTATTTTCTATTAATTCATATGATTCTATGGAAATATACAGGGATCCTTTCCAGTTACTGCTTACTCTATTGAAATGGAATGTGATACCACAGAATTCCTCCTTCTAAGTCATTGCTCTAATGCATTTTAAGACCGGTAGATGTTGTGTTTTGGGGCAGCCTTAGTTTGCTGAAAGTAAATACTCCCTTGTTTTCCTTTCCTGGGTCTTCTCTATAAACATCTTATATTGAGGATGGTACATCTGTAACAACACAGGAGCCAACACTGACGCATTATTAACTCAAATCTACAGTTTTACGCTGTGGTAACAATGTGTAGAATTTTCATTGAAGAACTCTTGAGAGTTCCTATTGTGGGAAGTCCCCTGTGTTCTTCCCTCCTGCAGCCAAGCACCACTGACTCCATAGTTTTGCCTTTTCCAGGAAGCCATGTATTTATTTCAGTATATAACCTTTCTGATTGCTTGATAGTTTATTTAAAAAAAAAACAAAACCACTCTGAATAGTATCCTATCACATCCTCTATCATGATCTGGTAATCCATTCACCCTTTATTGAAGGATGTTTCAGCTGCCTCCATGTTTGGACAATCCTGAGTAAAACTGTTGTAATCATTTGTCTGTAGGTTTGAAATACTAAGGGATTTGCTTATCAAGTCATTTGGATATGGAATTTTCCTTACTCTTACTCATTGATGCCATGTGCTTATTAGCTGTAGGACTATTTCAAGAAAATTTCCTTGTTTCTATGTTTTATGATTTATTGGAAAAATATGTTCATAATGGTCTGAATCTTTTAATGATTGTAAGGTCTGTTGTGGTGTCTCACTTCTCACTTTGGATAGTGGTTTCTTATTTCTCTGTTATGTTAGGTAGGTAGCAGTTTTAAGTGCCTTATAGAACCAGCATTTGGCCATTAATTTTCACCACTATATGCTTTTATTTCATATTTGTCTTTACTGTATTGTTCCTATATTTTCACTACCTTGGATTTAGTTTGATGTTCATTTTCAACTGCTTGGTTTCTTAGTATTGAAGACACACGTATATTAATTTTTAAATATATTTCAGATAGCTTTAAAAATTCCAACACTAGATATTTATATTAAGTAAGTATTCCTTCTCATCTCTACAACCAACAAACTAAGAAATAATCTAAGTATTTTAGAAGCTATGTGGGTGAAAGGTGAAATTTCGAGTTTTTTTTTCTAAACAGGTACCATGCTGTACTATGCAAGCAATGATATTGCTCAATATCTAAACTGACACTTGGGCCCACAGTGATCCTGTGAAAGGTTCTTAAAGGAGGTGATGCAAAAAAAAATAAACTCTTTATGACCTTTTACTAGGTGATTTAAAATACGTTTCCAATTCAAAAATTCTAAGAATGCAAGGAATGATACTGTATGTTGAAATTTGAAATTGATGCCATGCCTATAGTCTTGAGTGAATGGCCAGCCAGTTGGAGTCCCAGAAGCCTGAGATGTCTGTTTTCTTTTGCAGCAATGGAGACACTCTTACACAGCTTCATACATTATTTACGACTTGAGTAAAAGGTCAGCGACTCCCCCATCAAGACCACTAAGCTTTTCAAACGTAATTTTAAAGGCTATCCCACACTGGGTTATTATTTTGGAAATGTATCCTCTTATCTTTTCTATAGACAGCTGATCACCAAAGAGAAGGTTCCAAATAATACACAGTGGATTGCATGGTCACAAGAAGGTCATAAATTGGTAAGTACATTTCCCTGCTGTCAGAAAGAGATTGGATGGAGTCTTCTCTATCCAGATGATACTGACTCTAGTAGAAAGTACACATTTTGAAAGCCCTTTCATTCACTATATTAGTAATATAGATAGGGTCATTACTTCAAACAATATTTAATTAGCCCAGAAAGAATTATCAAAAGTGTCAGACATCGATTATATTGTGGCTTATTCACTGGGGAAAGTGCTTTTTAAACTCTTAAGGTCTCCTTATTTGCTGTACTTGAATATTTTTGAGTCTCTCTTCAAAATCACTGCAGTTATATCTCCTGTTTATGGTGCTGGGAGAATGTTAGAAACCTCAAAGAATTTAAATAACAAGACGGGATATTTTTCTGCAATTGCTCTACATTCCCCCTACTAATGTCCCAGACATGAAACACAAGCCTAGTGGATCCTTCGTAGATGGTCTGTGGGCTAGGTCGTCTCACACACACACACACACACACACACAACACCACACACAACACAACACAAACACACACATCATTTTCCCCATAGTGACAGCTGAAAGCCCCCTTGTTTCAACCTATTAAAAAACTTTTTTATTATTATTTTGAGATGATTGACCATATACCTGTAATTTAAGAACAAGGTTCTTACTTAGACAGATTCTCTATGTTTAGCTCCTTCTCTAAATAGTATTTTAAGATCCCACTATAAAACACATTGTAACGTGATTACTGATATCAATATGTTTATTTTATCTTTTTAGGCATATGTCTGGAAGAATGATATTTACGTTAAGATTGAACCACATTTACCTAGTCATAGGATCACAGCAACAGGAGAAGAAAATGTAATATATAACGGAATAAATGACTGGGTTTATGAAGGTAAAGGCTAAATCTTTAACCAGAAAGTCTATAGCTTTTAAGAACACTTCAACATAGCTATGCTAAAAACTGGGGCAGTCAGTAAGACCCAAAATGAGTTGTGTATGTTAACATTTCGTGAGATAGCTTTTAGACCTCACAGTGACATCGAACCCTTACCTGATCCTGGAGAACAGCTTCTCCCTCCCCCACCGCCCCCCCCCCCCCCCCCCCCCGTTGTCTCGTTGTCTCACAGTTCTCTGCTTGTCTTTGGTTTCCTATCACAAAGGGCCTTTCTGTGGCACTCCTCTAGCCTTACCAGGGCATGACAGCATCCAGATTAGCATCAGATGTTTCTCCAAGGAGGCCTACCTAGTTCAGAAGTTTGCAAGGAAAGTGAAATCTTCTACAATATTAGAGAGAGAGAGAGAGAGAGAGAGAGAGAGAGAGAGAGAGAAGAGAGAGAGAGAGCCTACAGTTGCCAAGTGGAAGGAAAGAAATTGCTTGTTTTAGGGAGAATATGTGTTCATTCGAACTAACCTGGGATGGACTGTGATTTCCTGTTTTTTAAAAAAAACAAAAATGATTAGGAAAGTTAGTCAGAATAAGTAGAAAACAATACTCAAAACTTTCAAAGGGAATATTCTGGCTTTTAGGATAAAGAGATTTAGGAGCTATTAGGAAAGCATTTTCCATGTGTTGGTTGCCAAGATAAAAGGCATTTTTGAGGCTGTTCCAAATAATTCACAAGGGTGCCTCATATTTGTTAGAAAGACTCATCCTTACTTCATCTTGTTATTTCTTAGCTTCCTGCTTAAATTGTGATTCTTAGGAGAGTCAAGTTAATGTAATGGTAACACATGACAACAAGCAGAAATAATGTCAAGAGAAAGATGAGTTTCCATTTCCATAAGTGTTTGATTAAAACCAACAATTGAATGACAAGTTCTTTAAGAGCTGGGCATCCCAACATTGAGGGTCTTTCAGGGCCTTCAAGATGGAGCAGAAACAGCCTCCTCCTGGACCTGTGGCTCTTCCTGGAAACAGCTGGGTGTTACTACAAAAAGAATTTTACCAACTCAGGCTATCTCCTCTACATAACTGTGACTGGAGGGATTTCATTTGTCATGTTCACATCTGAGTGACTGGATGCAGGAAATACCCTCACGGCTTTCAAAGGACATTCCTCTAAAGATGGGGCTCAGCGCCTAGAGAGAGATAACTATATTGTTAATTAGAGGAAATATGCTCCGCCTAACAAATAGGTATTAATTGAAGCATGGCCCCAACTATACCCCTTATCCGTGTTTGAAAGTAATTTTAAAAATGAAAACCTTATCCTAATTATAGTGTGTGTGTGTATATATATATATATATATATATATATATATATGATATATCATATGTGTGTGACATTATATATCATATACAATATATATGTGATATGATACAACATATATACCACATGTATATAATATGGTATATCATATGTATGTGATATGATATAGCATATAGTATGTATATCATGTGTATATGATATAATATATGATTTATATGTACATACATACATACATCCTTGAAAGTGTATTGTAGACAAGGCTCAGTGGGTCAAAATTCTAAGAAAGGAGCTTTGGACTCAGCATATGAGGGACTTCTGTATGGAAAGTTTTGAGTTAGTGTATGAAGGCCTGAGTTATAGTTCCTGGCTAAAACTTCCACTTAATCTACCTCAGTTTTCCTCTCTGTAAAATGGTCTATGAATAGATTAACTTAGGACTGTCTCTGAGGACCAAACTGAATGTGGTTTATAAATTATGTGACATAAATATAACCTCACAATTCAGGTTTAAAGCAGTCAAAGCGATAGCAGGCTGCCATACCAAGGGAAAGGTGTTCTGAAATGAAACTGCTGAAAAAGAGGCAAATGTGAGCCATATAAGATGCCAAGTGTGAGCCATGTAAGATGCCAAGTGTGAGCCATGTCATGTAAGATGCCAAGTGTGAGCCATGTCATGTAAAATGCCAAGTGTGAGCCGTGTAATGTAAGATGCCAAGTGTGAGCCATGTCATGAAAGATGCCAAGTGTGAGCCATGTAATGTAAGATGCCAAGTGTGAGCCATGTCATGAAAGATGCCAAGTGTGAGCCATGTAAGATGCCAAGTGTGAGCCATGTAATGTAAGATGACAAGCACACTCTCCAAACTGAAAGATTAATTCTTGATTCTACTAATTATTAGTCATGTGACTTAAGGTGATATCCTTACATTCTTTTAGCCCTGTTCTATTTGGGTTACCTATAAAATGGGTTATAATGAAGATTGCCTGGCATAATGAATGTCAACCATTACCAATTCCTGGCACATGGCACTCAACAAATATCAGCAACTCATAAAAATAAATATTACATATTATTACTGCTATTATTCTTATTTCTGCAACCACTACTGCTGTTATTAAAAATATATTTTTGGAGAGGTGAAGAGATGGCCCAGTGATTTTTTGTGACGTTTGCAAAGCACCTGAATTCTATTCCCAGCATCCACACCGCTACCTCATAACTGTTTATAACTCTAGTTCTAACAGGACCCAACACCTCTGGTCTCCTTGGCCACCTTCACTCATGTATATACATACCCACATACACACATATCCACAATTTAAAACAAAAGTAAATGTATTTTCCAGCCATTTTCAAAGAGTCTTTAGTGATCCAAAACTGATTGGCATATGTAATTTCCTAATCTAAAGATTCCAGAGTCTGTGCTTTGGTTCTTATGCTGACACCATCAAATGAAATGTAAATTGGGGCTTTCTACCATCTACCTATATGTTTATCAGTTTTCTATCATCATAAAAAATGTACAATAAAACATTTTAAAGGAGGAAAGATTTATTTTAACTCATGGTTTCAGAGACTCAGTTCAAGCTTACTCAGCCACTTGGCCACTTTGTTTTGTCTTTAGCAGCCCAGTACAGCTTGGAAGGACATGCTGTACAAGAGATTTTTATTTCACAGATATAAGGAAGCAAAGAGAAAGGACTTGAGGTTCCAATATCCTTCTCATGGTCACAATCCCAGTGACCCAAGTTCCTTTCAAGAGGATCCAAATCATTAACTCGTCACCACTTCCTAGTCTCACCACAGGCTGGAGGCCAATACTTTAATTACATGAGTCTCTGGAGGGAGTCCAGACCCACACCACTGCAATCTGGATCTTAAGTCCCCCGTTGACAAGGCAGATCTGTATATTTTAGAAGCCTGAGATCAAACATCCTGTGGACAGGGCCCCTGGTAATCATGGTGAGGAACTGCCTTTGTCAGACTTGAAAAGGAGTCCTTCAATATACTTGAAGGCCATGCCTTTCTCTCCATTGGGTTTACCTTTCATTCTCTTTCTCTATATATCAGGGAGGTGTTTAAGTTAGGGAGCTTTTAGTTTCTAGGCTCAGCAAAAGAAATGTTTCCCTGTAGGGGTCTGCAGAATTCTCTCCATTCAAAATGCATCCTTTCCACACCTTATTTGTGCCAGAATAGTAAACTTTGGGCACCATATTGGTTTGATAGCCTAGAGCTAGGCACCACCCACCAGTACCTCGTGGACTCAGTGAAAACTCTGCCCAGTCAGGGAGAGTATGCTGGCATGTTGACTGTTTGAAAATTAGAAAGGAAAATCAGCCTCCTGTGTGAAATTTACTTTTAGTATGTTTTGAGGCATAAATTTAGAGGATTATAAGATAAAGAAAAAAATAGAGAGCTTATATCCAATATTGCATACTGAAATATTCTAAAATGGTCCAATGGGTGACTTATTTTTACAATCTAGATATATCCATGAAGATTTTATTTTTATTCATTTGTATTACTTCGATTTTGGAATCCCAGCAAATGTGAAACGGTTCATTAGTTGAACTCTACTATAATTACTAAAGCTAATGAGAACAATATTTTGAATGCCAAAGCCAATTTATCAGCTTTCTTGTAACAGAACAATTTATGTCTTTTTTCAGAGGAAATCTTCGGTGCCTACTCGGCACTGTGGTGGTCTCCAAACAGTACTTTTCTAGCTTATGCCCAGTTCAACGACACAGGAGTGCCACTCATTGAGTACTCCTTCTATTCTGATGAGTCACTGCAGTACCCCAAGACAGTGTGGATTCCATACCCAAAGGTCTGTGCTCCCGCTCAGATTGTGGATCTGCAATTTGATGGGGGGAAGAGAATGGTTGCATTTAATCCCTTCTTGCTAATGAAAATATTGTCAGTCTCTCTTCAACAGCTTTCTGTGATTTCTCTTGCTGAAGTCAACAGCATCTGGGCAATTTTAAAGTATTTTTATTATCCCAGGAAAGAGTGTGATTTAAGGTTTTGTAATTTCTCCAAAAACTCTAAGAAATGACAAGCAGAAAAAGATGGTGAAAATGATTTTGAAAGAGGTAGGGGAGGGGTAGGAAATGCTTGAATGAAGGGAAAGGGAGGCTGTAATTGAATCAGGAGCTCATCTCATTTGTAGAAGTTGGAATGAGCCCGAACTGAAGTTGAAAAGCCTGGTTATATATCAGATTGTATTACTAATTAACAGGATACAGTGCATGACGAGTTTCAGTGGCTCTGTTACAGGTTTGGCACTGACGTGAGTTTTGCACGTCCTACATTTGAGATAGTGTGTCGCATCCTGGGTTTCAAGATTGTTCCCTGCTATCCACGCTGTGTGTATTAAAATCAAGGATCTTTGTCAAGCAGTATAAGCCAGGAGAGGGCTTTAGAAGGGAGCCAGGAATTCTTCAGCACCATAACAAAAACGGCCATAGCGCCGTTGTCGTCGTCTACAGGAAAAGCTAACAACGTATTTCTGCCGTAAATGATTTGGAAAAAAAAGGAGTTTTTATTTTTACCAACTCACTTAATTTGCCTTATGAAGATCTGCCATTTTAGGAAGGGAAAGGAAGTTAAAAGGAAAAAAGATCCTAAATTAAATATGGAGATGTGTTTTCAGAGAATGTTATTTTTTGATGAGTGAAACTGAAGGGGAAAAAAAGCTCCATAAAACAGTCTCTAAAAATCATATTATTTCTAACTAATCTGTCAATAGAAGATCCATGTGTATATTCTAAAAGGCTTAGAGACTTCTGTCGTAATATTGACTGTTGAGCCCCACAACATGGTCAACCTGGGCTTGATATGAAGATTACACCCACCCATCAGCACTGTTGTCTCTGGCCTCAGGCTTATCTTTCTGGTATAACAAGTCTTTGATGCTATACAAGTGATATTCACAGTGAAGCCACTAAACACTTTTGTCCTATAGAATCAGAATATATTGGCAAATGATAGAGTTGCTTTTTTAAAAAGACGTTTGTCCTCTCCTGGCACAAAGCACACAGATTATGAGCAAGCAAACATGCATGATTTAAATATGAGTGTTTGGACCTTCATGTTTCATAAACACACATACACACTTGCACGCACACACGAATTTTTTTTTACCTGAACACATAAAGGATTTCTTTATGTTCATTTAATTTCTATTAGATTGTTTGACAGTGTCTAATTTTTATAATTCTATAGTCATAATTCAGACATTTTAATGAAGTTTAAATTTGTGTAATGATGAGACTGTTTTTTTTTAAAAAAAAAAATCATTATCAATTCTGTGGGGTTTTTTTTTTTCCCTAGGCAGGAGCTGTGAATCCAACTGTAAAGTTCTTTATTGTAAATACAGACTCTCTCAGCTCAGCCACAAGTACGGCTCCCCTCCAAATCACTGCTCCTGAATCTGTGGCAACAGGGTAAGATGCTCCACCTGAGTGCTTGGGTGGAGACCGTTTCCTGCTCGCTGGGTAGGGCATTTCAGACACAGATGGCAACATCAATCATAGCATCATCTTGTATCATTGATTCGTTCTTTTGTCCGGGGACTTCCTGTTGATGCAGTCCTAATGATGGGCATACACAGCGAATAGGGCGGCCAGGCGTCACTGGAGGAAACAGATGATAACCAGATAAAAAAAGAAGTATCAGTCTAAATGCCAGGTGGTAATAAATGTGAATAAAATCACAGGAAAAGGGTGAAAGTGGCTAGGTAGGGGGTTCCAGTGAGAATACCGAAGGCTAGAGAGGAATCTCTCCATCGGATGACTTGTGGGGCTGCTACAGGCAGAGAAAATCCAAAGTTCTATAGAAAGTATGTTCTGGAATCTTAGAGGCACCCCAGTAGAAATGGAATCCAGTGAGGGAGAACAGCGTTAGTGCAGGCTAAGGACCATGCAGGCTTCTCTAGGTATGGCAATAAGCTGTCTATAGCATAACGTGTTCACCACAGTTAGTGGGCCCTGCTATGACCTGTTAGTCTATAGCCAACACATTTTTATTGTAAACCTCCTGGGTGCCTCTTGGGAAACAATTCCCAGATCTGGGACTAGCTTTAGACCTCAACAGTGGTTTAAAAACCATTTTTACAAAGGACTGAATACCCTCATTTTGGATGAGCTGTACTTATTTTGCGCAGATCTAGAAAAATTTAGAGAAACTGTGGGTCACGTTTGGGAACCCCAACAGTTGATTAACTCTCAAGATGTCACTTGCTTAAATAATCTCAGATGGTTGAAATCCTGCCTTGCAAGCACTGTAAGAGTGAGTAAAAAGTCAGAGCATGTGTAATTTTCTATATAGCTTTTTATGTCACTCTATTATTTATGCTGGTTTGTTTTAAGTAACAGCTATCATGGGCTCAGCATCCACTGTGTTCCAAACATGGGCTCTAACACATGATCTCTCTCACTACTTAAGTTATCTTAAGTAGCTCTATTCCCAACAGCTATTATGACTCATCTTTCGTACAGATAAAAGAATGAAGTCCAGAGTTTAAGAAAAAGACCTTAACCTTGGGAGGGCCTGTTCAGTTAGGCTCTCTGGATAGAAAGGGGGACTATGAAGCTGGGCAGTAGTGGCGCACGCCTTTAATCCCAGCACGTGGGAGGCAGAGGCAGGTGGATTTCTGAGTTCGAGGCCAGCCTGGTCTACAGAGTGAGTTCCAGAACCGCCAGGGCTATACAGAGAAACCCTATCTCAAAAAAACAAAAAAACAAAAAAACAAAAAAAAAAAGAAAGAAAGAAAGAAAGAAAAAAGAAAGAAAGAAAGAAAGAAAGAAAGAAAGAAAGAAAGAAAGAAAGAAAGAAAGAAAGGGGGACTATGAGAAACTTTCTCTGTGACTAGAGCTGGTGCCCTCAGTTGACACCATCAAGCTTGGTGCAAATTGTGTACTATGCTGAAATTCACTAGTTTGGTTACAAATAACTGTACTAATATGTTTATTCAGGCAAGGAATCTTACCAGTAAGAATTTTAAATTCATCAATTTGTCCACTAGTTTTTTTCCCCCAAGATATAAAACTATACCCAAAGGTTCTAAAGCCTGTTGTTTCAACCTAGAAACATCTTAAGTCAACATTGATTGAAAAACCACAATTTACAAATTCAAGGTGTGTAAAAGGGGGTGGGTATGGACCCTTCTAGCATTTCTAATCAGGGAAGAGATACCAAAAGTTCATATAAACAGCTAGGAGAATAAAGTGACCACATCAGGTTGGAGGTATTCCAAGTTGGCAGGCATGATGGGTTTTCTATGGCCGGAGGGATCAAAGAAGGCTTCCTGCAGAGTGTGTACCTAACGAGTGGCTTGGAGCAGGGAAGAGGAGAGGAAAGCACCGAGGTGGAACCCACAGAGCATGGGAAAGGCTGCCCAGGGAAAACCTGGATGTACTCGCCAGGATCTCTCAAACTGAAGCCAACAGCTGTCGATAGAGAGGTGCAGCCCAGAAAACAGTCCCAACTAGAACTACTGTAGACCTCAAAAGGGGTTACCAAACTTTTTAAAAATGACCTGAAAGTCTTTATTTCCATGCGACACAATCCTGTGGCACATTTCTGGAGAATAGATGGACGATTGCTGCTTGTTGGGCAAGCCTCAGTCTTGTACCCACTCCTTCTCTTAAGTTCCTGAAAAAAAAAGTAGAGAAGACCTGAGGAGGTCCTCAGAACTGTCAGAACTCCACTGCGAGTGAGCTGGGGAATCACAGAGAGAAAACAATTTGTTTAAATCACACAGCAAGTTAACATGGAAAACAGGAATAAGGAGAACAGACACCTTTGCTTACTGAATGCAAATGAGGACATCAACTTTTCAAAGGCATGGCTGAGGAGAAGGATTTTAATTGTAGACATGAGAAAGCTAGAGGCATCAGGAGGGGTCCAGAACGGAGAGAAACAGTCTGAACATGGCCAGTAGAGTGAACCGGCCATGAAAGGAGAGAGAAAAAGGGGAGAGTGAGTGAGGAAGAAAGAGTGGAGGAGAGAGGAGTTGCGGACCAATAGGACAAGAGCTGGAGACCAAGCGATCTCCTGGCCTAGAAGCTGGGAGAAGGGACGTGAAGGTCAGTGCTGCACTCCTCGAGCTCCCCACTCCCACCCCTACATAAGTTTAGGACAGGGGGTGGGGTTAGAAGTGTTGGGAGGAGCTACAGGTACTGAGTGACACTTGACATTTAGAACAAAATGATTGACGAGCTAGATTTAACATCGAGCACTCTCTGTGGCCTGGGCTAGTGATCTGCCCTTGGTTTCTCACTTAGTCCGCACAACACCCTACGATATTGTTTTCCACGTCACCTCACAGATGATGAAAATGCGTCTTCCCTGCCAAGAACTCCATTCAAAGCACGGTGGGAAAGTGCCGAGCTCAGAAGAGTTAGCCAAGTCTTAAGGACTTAGTGTTTGCTCTTTGTGAGAATTAGTCACCTTACTTCTTTGCTCTTCCATACGTCCTTAAGCTAAAGGTTCGGGGTGAGGGGTGCCTTATTGGCTAGCACTATCTATTTAGAACATATTACCAAAGAGATGTCTGTCTTAGGAAATGCCACAGGAAAGTGTTCCAGGGAGAACTAAGATACAGCTGTGAGCTCTGTTAGTACTGCTGAGATCGTAGCTTTTCTACCTTGAGACCTTAGGTCCACCTGGGGAAAATATTCTCTTACTTGATGAGACAACATTTCAGGCTTTTAGTAAAAGACTCCCAGGACCAAGGCAGTCCTGACAAGGCATACTTAGTGAGTGTCTCACTGCCTTGCGCTTCCCCTTATGACTTGCTAGATCCTTGAGTTGACTACCAAACAAGCTCAGCACCACTCTTCCTGACTCTGCCCAGGTCTGCTCACTCATTTTGTTTGTCCACTCCTTCCATAGAGCTTCTAGCAAGCGGAGAGTCCTGTTGGTGGCTGAGTCTCCTCTGCTCCTCTGTTAGGAATTAGAATGTGAATAGGATGAGCCTCTCTACCACCCTCAGAGATTGAGTCTTGAGGCTGATTAGGTTATTTAAACTGCTGGTTTGCACCGACTGCTCCAAATGGGAATCTGAGAGCTCAAAATGTTTGAGAGGAAATACTATACAATACAGATGTTACGGAATTCTTACTTTTCTTTACAGTTGTGTTTCCAGAGCCAACTGAAGCAAGACAAGATCTGTCAGAGAGGGGACAGTAACTAGTGTCCAGCAGAGTGACTGTGACACAGTGTCTGACACTGTAGAATTATTGAATAGATAAGAAGCCGGGTGGCCAAAATGGATGGGTTGGTAGATGACTGGATGGGTGGATAAGAAAGTTGGGCTTTCCGTGTGTTCCTGTATTGTGTGTGGCACAGGAATGAATCTTCACAGCCAGCTCCAAGGATGGCTTTCAAAATCATCCTGTGCACCAAATCCTATTTTCTTTCTCTGACTAGCTATCTGCAAATTCTGCAGGCTAGAAATATAGGACTGGAGAAGGTGTTTCTAGTGAGGTGACTCCTCCCAACATCCAGTGAACAGCCTCAGGGGGCCATCACATCCAACTGATGATTTACTCTGTGCTTGTTCTCCCTGACCTTAAGGGACATATTAGATAAAGACTCCCCCTGTCTCTCTGAACACCAGATGACCCTTGGTCTACACACTAGACTCATCAAAGTCTGAGATTGCCAGGCAAGAGGTAAACTGGACTGGGGTTCCATCCCTTCAGCTAGCATGCAGGTGATGATGCCTGTAAGAAAGCAGACAGATTAGGCTTGTGTGCTACACAATGCTGTTTCCCTCAACCCTCCTGCATCCCACCCCACCCATCCCTCTTCTCAGCAATCTGTCAGTGGACCCAGGAGGGTTGGCATCGCTATCAGAGCAAAGGGTGGCATGGAGCCCACGGCCGGCACTGGCAGTACGTCTGCTTCCTCTGGTGACTCACTGAATTAATCAGTCCCAGGCTGCAGTGGCTCTGGGTAGCATTTTCCCCCTTCCTTATTCCTTCTAGTTAGCAAAGCATAAACATCATTGATGTATAGTTGAAACATTTACACAAATTAAGGCAGCAGTGTCACCTAAAAGTCTTTTATGAAATGCTTCCTCTTTGCAAGGAGAAGAAGTCACTTTGCAAGATTTGCCACAGTAGGATGTCCTATGAGTGTAGCCAGCTGACTTTCTTCATAAAATTTAGTTTATACATAGTTCTCAAGGAATAAGTAGATTTCATTGAGAAGGGAGTTGTACACTTGAGGAACCATAAGAGTGGAATGAAGTAGTAGGACTTCTCAGTGGGACATGTAAATATTTACAGGAGGGGCAAAGAGGGACGGGGGAATCTGAAGGCATCTGCTTGATTTGAAGCCTGGCTCCAGAGGTTTCTGATTGGTTGGTCTTGGGAAAGTAACTTAACTTCTCTACACTTGTGTTTCCTCATCTGCTAGACAGGAACCACAATGGTACCTGCCACACAGAGTAGCCTTGAGTCTTATGGGAAGTAGCCAGTTTCTTGCAGAGTCAAGTTCACGTGGGTATAAACTCTCATAAATCCAGAAATTCACTGCTTCGACATGAAAACCAACCAGGCTCTCCTGGTGACTGATGCATTTCCAAAGCTTCGAAGCCTTTGTTGGGTCCCTCTGCCCAACTTAGGACACGAGATCCAGGTTCAGAAGGAGGCTTGGCTGTAGGTGTGGGAATCCCCCAGCATTTCCCACTCACTACAAGAGAGGAAGTTTGTTCAGGAATTGGCCCCCTTCTCAGTGTTGTACTTGTCCTACAAAAGATAGTTGGTAATCCTGCTGGTGGCATGTTCTTTTGATTTACAGTGGGGACTTAAACCTTTGAGTCAAGAGTTGAGGCAAGTCACCCATTCTTTTACGTCTTTTTCATGACCCTGATGTGTCATCTTGGTATAATGTTGGCTCAGGGCTGTGATTAGAAGAAAGTATGGCTGTAAAGATGTTTTAAAACAGACTGTCTTATTTATACCTTGGTGAAAGGCCTCTACTGAGCCCTCTTGGAGTACAGAGTACATTCTGAGCCGCTGACAGTGACTAAGGTATCAGACCCAGGTTCATTAACCTTTATCTAGAAACAGACAGGGAAGGTGGCCAGGTCACATAAGGTGACCAATGCACACGAGTTCCCTGGCTGCTCTCCCACATTCCATTACTCAGTGTTTTCAAACGGCAAACAGTGGCTTTATAGTGGGGACAGCCAAGCCTGAGGCACAACACAGCTTTCGTAGATAAAGCTACCTGCCTACCATGGGTGACACGGGACATGAAAGGGTTCTCTTCTTCTCATCTGCTTTTCTGCAACGAGAACACGTTTCAAAAGAGGAAGAGTGTTGCTGCGTGCCGGCATGCGTCTGTGAGCTAAAAAGCTTTCTCCCCTAACAGATGGTTTCACAAATCTCATCAGATTCTCCAATAGGGCTTTCTTTTGGGTTTTTGAAACATGGTCTTACTTTGTGGCCTCGGCTGGCTTTGAACTTCCAACAAGCTGCCTGCTTCAGCTTCCAAAGGGTTTGTTGTGGTGGTGGTGTTTGCTGAATCTAGATGGACAAGAATGAGTGGATAGGACCAGGGCTAACAGAAAAGAATCCATGATTCAAATCCATCCTGGCTGGCATTCATCTTCATACCATTTACAGCTATACATGGTTTTACATTGTGAAAGGGACAAGAACCATAAAAAAAATCATAACATTAAATTGAACCTTTATATTGAAACATAGCCATTCTTATTAATGTCAGCATTGTTTCTAGCTGCTTCTATACTGTGGTAATGTGACAGACAGCATGTAGACCACAAAGAGTAAAAAAATTTACTGTCTAGGTCTTCAACTAAATGTTTCTTAATCTTTGGTGTAGAATATTAATTTTGAAAAACTTGATTTCCCTATGTCTTATTTTTTATTCTTCCCAGTTCTTTTACTCGTCTTGGGTAAGAGTTTACTCTCCTTCTGCTCGCTTGACTCCCCTGCTTTGCCTGAGGACAGAAAAGCTGGGCTCAGTTAGGGGCGCTGGCTACTTCCCAGGAGGTGGAGAAGCACTCTCAGACACTGCACTCTGATTAGCTCCTGGATGCTAGCACCACTGATGTCTAGGCTATTCCACAGACATGGGGATGCTTCGGCTAAGAACTAGAGTAAGGGCACAGCAGCCGTTTCAGGATAAAGGTCACAATGGAAGAAAAAGGTCAACTGGGAAAACTATTTTGGATGTTCAAGAGAACATGAAGACCAAGACAGCAGAGTGTGAGGGACCCTGAAATGGGAAGGTAGCATCATGTGAGTTAACGTGTCCCTGGTTGCTGCATAGGCCCTCTGCACCTGAAAACCTCCAGTGAAATAACAGATACCCAAAGGGGTTCCAGCACACCGACACATGAGACATCCATGCCATAAAAGGGGAATTGTGAAGCACTGAGTATTTGATCTTGGGGTGCTCAATTAATACCTTCTGTAGGACTCAGACCCCAAGAAAGGAGGGGAGACAGATACAGATGGAAGTTCTGAGGAAGGATGGCTGTGCGTCCTAAAAATCCAGAACACCAATTTTGCCTTTGTTGAGAGCTACATTCCTAGCAAACATAGCAAGCACCTGTTTTATAAACAAGACTCATGTTGCCCCTGCCTCACAGCAGCTGACAACCACGCCAGGAGAACAGGATGACCACAGGAGGGGATAGCTGCTGCCAGCAGAAGCCAAATAAGGGGAGTATTTAGAGTGGCCGGGTGGAAGCAACCAAGGCTGTGGGCCCAGAGGAAAAAAATAAGATGAAAGACCCACTGTGAACTAACTCCTGACAGAGGGGAGCCAGGCCTTGACCAGACACCAGAGAGAAGTGATGTATAAATAGTTACCAAAATCACCCCTCAGGAGAGGCAAAATGTCCAAGAAAAAAAGAACCACCCAGAAGAGAAAAATGTTAGGGAGGCTAGCAAAAGAGTGAGTTATAAATTGCGCACATGTGCTATAACTCACTTACAGTTCTAAAGTACTTTAAAGTATGTACTGGGGAGGACAGCCTGCTGGAACTAGTTCTATAAATTTGTTTTGAAATACTGCAGAGTATTCACAGGGGCCATCTTTTGACTCTTAAGGAAGGTGTTTTGGGGTCATAGTTCTTTGATGTGAAAACTTTGTAGAGTCTACTTTTTCCCCAATCTAAAGTGAAGTTGATAAAAGGGTTGAGTATAGCTTCTTCTTAATAGCAAGACACATAGACCATAAAGACTAAAAATATTTACTATCCGGGCCTTCAACTAATGTTTCTTAATCTTTTCTTTGTCTTATTTTTGATTCTTCCCAGTTCTTTGCAAGGATATATTACTTGTCCTGGGTAAGAGTTTACTCTCCTGCTCACTTGACTCCCCTGCTTTGCATGAGGACAGAAGAGCTGGGCTCAGTTAGGTGGGCCCAGGAGGTGGAGAAGCACTCCCAGACACTGCACTCTGATTAGTTCCTGGATACTAGCAACACTGATTTAGCAGCACCAACTTAGCAGTAAACACACTAACGGGGAGTCTGTTAAGTTACTAGAAAATTATAGCATCTCTGAAAGTGTCCCTGACCTCACTAAATTACTCTCAGGCAGCAGAGAGGAGTTGGGAAAGTTTCACCCTTGACTCCCTGGTACCAGGATCAAGATAGGGACTTCACTGTCTTAAACATATGGTTTCAGGCATGTGAGTTAAGCCACTTTAGGATGTGTCTGCTGCTTTTTCTGTTAGATATGCTTTAACATCTTTCAGGAATTAAGTTACATTTTAAGCTAAAGGGAAGAAAAAAATATTATGTGATTAAATGGTGCTCCTAATGATGTAAAATTCTACTTCTTATTAGTCTGTCGTAGGGCTTTATTGTGAAAAGACACCATGACCACAGCAACTCTTATAAAGGAAAACATTGAATTGGGGCTGGCTTACAGTTCAGACAGAGGTTTAGTCCGTTATCACCATGTTGGCAAGCATGGCAGCAAACAGGCACACATGGAACTGAGAGTTCTACATCTTGATCTGAAGGCAGCAGAAGGAGACTGTACCACTCTGGGCATAGCATGAGCATAGGAGACCTCAAAGCCCACCCTACAGTGACATACTTCCTCCAACATGCCTAATAATCCACTCCCTCTGGGCCAAGCAATTCAAACACATGAGTCTATGGGAGCCGTACATATTCAAACCACAGCAAGCTAGATTCATCTTTACCAAGTAAAATGTTCATTTGCAACAAGAACTGAAAAAACTCATATTTCTTTTATATGTGTGTGTGCACTAGCATGTGCGTGGGCACATATGTGCTCATGCTAGTGGAGACCTGAAGTTGACATGGGACATCTTTATGGATTGTTCTTTACTCTTATTTATTGAGCAGGGTTTCTGACTAAACCCTGAACTTGCTATTTCAATCAAGTCTAACTACAAGCTCCACCTGGGGATCCCCTGTCGCCGCATATCAAGTGCTGGGGTTACAGGTGGTCACCTGGTTTGTACTTGGACTGTGGGGTCAGAATTTTAATGTTTATACTTTAGCCACTGTGCCATTTCCCTGACCACATAATTTCTGAAACCCCTCCCCTCTTCTTATCTCCAGGGATCACTACTTATGTGATGTGGTGTGGGTTACAGAAGAAAGGATTTCCTTGCAGTGGCTCAGGAGGATTCAGAACTATTCCGTGATGGCTATCTGTGACTATGATAAGGCCAACCTATCTTGGAACTGTCCATTGGTAAGATTTTACTGGAATGTTCTGCTTTTCCAACAGCATATGACATGAGAGATCTTTGTCCCCCAAGTGAGTGAAGGTTGAGATTAGTAAATGTTTTAGTTTCTCTTCTCCCTCAGTCCATATCCAGCTCTGAAGCAGGAGGTCAGTCTTGCCCGTCAGATACTTGATATCCGATGGGGCTTCCATTTCTCTTTTGCACACTAGTCATGGTGTGATAGGGATGTGATCATTTGGGAGGGAGGGAAAGGAGTGACTAGAAACCCAGACGACAGATGCTGATGTCCATGTTCAAAATCAGGATGAGGACTAGAGGCTGCAAGCAAACTGAAGGTTATTTTAACAGACAAAATATAAAAGATGGAAAATAGCTAGCTAACCATGTGGGTAACAAAACAAATAGCAGAAGACACAGATCTATTACTAGACTGTAACCATTTTTAAGCAGAAAACCGACTTAGAACCTAAACACAGAACCATCAGTCTGAGAGGGTGGCAGTGCCGAGGGGAGCCGAGTGCTGATCCAATTGTGAGGTGCTGAGATTCCCAGACAGGACACCTTGAAGTCCTTTGAGGCTGAGGATTTCAGCAAAACTGCCTTGAGAGCCAGAAGCCACAGGAGAGGCTGGAGCTGAAGTCTAAAAGATCTATGTCATGACCACTGTGTGCCTCCTTTTTCTTTCTGGTCATGAACCTTGCAGTACACACACCTACCTGTTAGCATCCCAAATGGGCACAAGGCAGAGAATTTTCAGGATGCTCCATATTTTTTGACACACTCGTTTGTTTATGCAAGAAACATTACATTACTTAAAATGTCCCCACCTCGTTGCTAAGTTATGGGATTGTTTTTTTAAAATTAACTAAACAGCCTGCATTTTCCCAAAAAATTGTTTTTGTTCTCGTAGGGAGCACAGTTGTAAAGATACTCCATTAGACTTTCTCTGCAGTCAGCATCTACAATATGGCAGGTACACTGAAGCCTGAGGCTCAGTGTGGGGGAAAAAGTGCCTGTGTCATAGGACATACCTGAACTCATACCAGGAAACTCGAAGCTCTTTGCTTTCTGCTTTCTGACTCATCAACAATATCAGGATATTGTGCCACAAGAGGGTTTAAGATAGATAACAGATACTCTGTTGGAGTCAGGTGAACAAGACCAGGAAATGGCTTGCAGGAAGATAGTCATCTAGGATAAGATGTCCTATGTGAACAGATAAAATGGAACTTCCCTCTAAGCTGAGGATTGTTCAAGGACATCCATAGAGAACATCTTAGAGCACAGAGGGACTGAATGTGCTTACCACCTAAGCTGGACGTGAGGAACTGGGTGGGAAATAAAGCCAATGATTAAGATTTGGGCTCAGGGCCATGCTGAGGTGTTTGAATTTATCTTGTAAGGGATGGAAAGCTGTTTCCGGATTCTAAAATGAAGAGAGTTTAACGGGAATAGAGTTGACCATTGACAAAATCAGCTAGGAACTTTGCAGGGAGGATAATGGACCAGAGGAATAAATGATAACTGAACATCCAACTAGGAGACCATGGCAGCAGCCCACTAGGAACATCCAGAAGATGTGAATGGTGGGAGCGTCTGTGGGCAAGGACAGAGGGCTGAAGAAACGGGGCTAAGGGAGGTTGCCATGAGAAGAGAGTGAGGAGAGCAGGAATCTAGACTGAGTGGCTAAGAAAAGGTCTGAGAACAGGCTCCTGGGCTACAGGAAAGTGAAGAACAGCATTGAGTTCTGCGCGTACCAGATTTAAAATGCCAGTTGGAGTTTCAGGCCAACACCAAGCTACAGAGATAAATGATCAAATGTAATCACATGAGAAATATTAACATAAACAGACTTACAGGATGAGAGATTGTTTTAATTTCTTTTGTAATACATGTAATGTCATTTGTAGTATATTGTGTGGGGCTAGGGACATAGCTCCGGTGGTGGGTTACTGGCTTAGCATGCCTGGTTCAACACTACGTAAACTTGCATATGATGGTGGATCCATGTAGCCCTAGTGCTTAGGAAACTGACACAGGATCAGAAGTTGAAGGTTTTGGTCATATTGGCTGTTTGAGATACATGAGATATCCATCTTTTAAAGAAAGGGAAAAAAAATCGAAAGAGGATTTCCCCATCTTCTCTGAAACTCTACACTGTTCTTTTCTCCCCAGGCGCAGCAGCATGTTGAAATGAGTACCACAGGCTGGGTCGGAAGAGTAAGTGTTCTGAGTTTTGGATTTCATATATATCTCGACCGCTACTCAGAGCTGGTTAATATGTGACTGTCCTATACTAAGGCACTGTGTTGTCACCGATAGAAACGTGAGTCGGCCCATGTCTCAGTGTTAGCTGTGCTTCTTACAATAAATGCACTGTATACCCAAGAAGGCAAAAAGACAAGTCAAACACCAAAGTCATGAGGCAGAATTGATGAGCAAAGCGTGTTCTCCAGGCAACTGGAGTTTCCAGTGAGCTGCAAGGCAGCCAGGAGGCAGAACATACTTGTTTGACCTGTTGTTTGAGTTCTACACTTTGGAGGCAGAAAAAGGTTTTCGGTCCAGCCTGGATGGCAGCCATCAGAAACAGTACAGATTCAACAATGTCCATTGCACACCTCTCTGGAGAAAACCACACAATGGAAGGCACTCTGAGGATGCGCTTTATCTGGGAAAGCAAGGTGACCCTCAGAGACTCACTCCTCTGCTCACTACCACCTGACATGTACAGCACCCCAGATTCAAGTCTGATACTGTGGAAGAAAGCACAGGGTTGGGGGGTTTGGGGGAAGGGACTCCAGCCGCCATGACACCTTACACAGAAGATGAAAGCCGAACGGCACCTAGCTTTTTAAAATGGGTGACTGAAGTGAAGCAAAGACTGGAACCATTTCACATCTCCTGGGTGAGAGAGGTGAGGCTTCAGTCCAGGAAGACGACGACCCCTCTCTGCCGGGCTGGGAGCTACCACAACATTCCCATGTCCTTTTTTTCCAGGCACTGATTGGGCAGAGGAGAGAGGTTTGCCAACAAGAAAAGTGGTTTCCTCCATGGCAAGAGACATGCTACACTTCCTCACGACTCTCTGAAAAAAATATGTTTTTTCCTCTCTGTATTTAACCAGACAGATGCCACTTTTCACACATTTCTACTAGGCACAACTCCATCCAGGGGAAACAGGGAAATGTATTAAAAAGATAAGGCTGTGAACATGGGTCTAGAGAGGGGAATGTGCCTGAGAACTCTGTAATGAGAACACAAAGTGTACTGCACGCCTCAGCTTGCTTCATAAATGAATTCACTTTGAATCACTAAATAGAAGAGGCAAGCATTTCCCTTCCTTCCCCAGACGGGAATGGATGAGAGAGGAAACACTCAGGGAGAAGTGAACCAACAATTTTAAAAGACCATCCCCTACCTGTTCTCAACATAACCAGGAAATAGAAATTAAAACGCAACATGGTCCTTCCAGGCTGGAAAGAGACCCTCTTCTATTTAAACACGATTTTCTGAGAGCTATCTTCTATTGAACTTTTTTTTAAAAAATAAATTTTTTGTTCTCCATTTCCACATAACCATTTTTTTTTTGTAATTTGTTGATCATCTTTAGCAAAATGAAAAAGCTTAGGATAAAAATAACTGTATGGATGCTTCCATGGGAAATCTATGGCAGAGATCCCTGACGGCATCCAGTCCAGGAGTGTTTAAACACGAAGTCTGACTTTCAAACCGAATTGTGTAAAAAAACGGGAATGAAAATTTCCACTTCCAACCTGAAACAGTAAGATAATTAGATGCCTTCTAGAAAGTGTACTTGCAATATCAAGGAAGTTCCTTCCAACAGAGAGAGTGTTAGGTTGTATGCCCATATGGTTGGGAGTCTCCATTATTCTTGCAAGATACGTTCTGGAACAATGGAATCATGTCTGTGTGTCCAGTATCTGCTGTGAGCATCTTTATGTGCATTCTCCCATTTACCCCCACCAAAGTAGCCTGTGAGTTTGTTCTCTGCTCCACATCTTCTACTTAGGAAGGTGGTCATTTTGAGGTCCTTTGTTTTACCTGACAAACAAAGGATGCAGGGATTGGAGAAGAGATCCAGAAACTGGGGTTAACCCTGAAGTGAGATTGGCTCTGTGACATTTCTTTGCTCTGTCGTTGTCTAGTTTAGGCCTGCAGAACCCCACTTCACCTCTGATGGAGGCAGCTTCTACAAGATCACCAGCGACAAAGATGGCTACAAACACATCTGCCACATCCCGAAAGATAAGAAAGTGAGTGTGCTCATGCAGCAGATCCCAAGCTGACCTCCTTCCCTAACTGCAATAGAAATCATTTCCAGACGTTGAGCAGTGTGTGTAAATAGACTAATTCCAATTCTTCAGTGGCATATTCGATGAAGCAGAATAGAATAGGACATTGATGCCCCCAAAAGCAATCTCAAGTTTATTTGACTTTCTGATATAAATAATTAAATCATCTACTTAACTTTGCTAGGGGAGTCTAATCTATCTCATATTTAAAACCCCACCAGGACTGTACATTTATTACAAAAGGAGCCTGGGAAGTCATTAGTATCGAAGCTCTAACCAGCGATTATCTGTGAGTATATTCTAATAACCAGTAAGTAGGCTGTCAACCCGTGCCTTATACTCAGGCCCTCTCACAGAAGCGCAGGAAAATCTCCCACAAAGAATCGTTGATTTGGAATATGTTCAATCCTTTTTTTTCTTTTTAACATACGGAAGCCTTAATGATTTTCACATACGCTCAGCAGATTTGACACCATGCCACTGAGCGATTCTACCTCTCGGTTTTACCTGCTTTGCACTGGAGGGGCTGCAGTCTCTGATGAATGTCCTGGGCTGCTGCAGGGGCGCTCTGCCTTCTGTTAACTTCAGAGTGACATGGGCTCTCTGAAAGAACGAGAAAGGCAATTTTATCTGCCGGTAGCTTGGCCTTGCTCTTTGGATTATGGAAAGCTTTGCTTTAAGCGCCTACTAACAGTCTACGTGAGCTGTCAGCAAAAGGCATTTTTTTACTTTCCATTAGGATCTTGGGCTCTTCCTTCATTGGCCTCATCACAGAGGAATTTTGCCATTGGCCAGAGTAGTTTCTGAAGAGTTTACAGAAAGAGCTCTGCCACTTTCTGGAATATACAGTCCCTCCCGCCATGCAGGTTATGTAATAAAACAGAAAAGACAGAAATCAGGATTGGTACTTGGGGTGGGGGCAGGGTTCTCAGTTTCAAGCTAGCTGTCCAAGCATATTTTTCTTATAAAAGCTCTGTTTTGCGTTTTTTACTTACCATTTCAATTCAGGAAGAACTCCCTGGATTCATACATTTCAGACTGTTTAAAGAAAGTCTCCTGGGTAGAGGTGGTGGAGGGAGATAGCTTCTGGATGGGATGGAGGGCAGAGCAGCGAGCGTGGAGAGAGACACACACTCATGCAGTACAGCTGCATGTGCCTGTGTGCCTGGGTTGGAGATCACAGGATATATTTAACATTTTTGTAAAACATATCTAATATATATTGTCTTTGTTTTCTTCTCAGATACTACATTAGTAATGAATATAAAGAAATGCCAGGAGGAAGAAATCTTTATAAGTAAGAGTGCTGCTGGGACATTGACATCAGGGGTTTTCAGTGACAGATTATTCCTTGTCCCTGTCCCTGTCCCTGTCCCTGTCCCTGTGTCTGTCTGTCTGTCTGTCTATATGTCTGTCTTTCTGCATGTCTGTTTTGTCCTAATTAATACTACACTGGAATTGTTTTAAGTACTTATATTACTTCACTTATCGTTCATAGATAACCAAAACAATGACTTCATTAGGTTTACTGGCATTTCCTAATTATGGGAGACTGAGGTTATCATAAATTAATACATGCATTTTATGGTGAAGAGAAATCCCCTGGAGGGTTGCTATGGCTGTCTGAGTCCACTGAGACAGGAGCATGACATTAGTCAGTTTCTTCCTCTCATATACATTTTGATGAAGTACTTAATCCCCACTGTTGGCTTTACAGAATCCAACTTACTGACCACACCAATGTGAAGTGTCTTAGTTGTGACCTGAATCCAGAAAGATGTCAGTATTATTCGGTGTCATTTAGTAAAGACTCAACGTACTATCAGCTGGGATGTTGGGGTAAGTTTGCCTTGATGCAAGGAAGAGGAAGAGCCAATGCCTGGCCTGTGAAAGCTCCTGTCCCTACAGCCCCCAGGGACAGGAGACCCTGAGGGTTTCCTCCAGGGACCTATTTTTAATTCTCTGCTCAGCCCTTTTTCCTTTGGCAACCTAGGAGCCCTTGAAGACACCTGAGTCCTTTTCTACACTGGTAACGTGTGATGTGGACACATTACTTTCTTCTTTGAGTTCATTCTTAGATACCCACATGTTCTAGGTTTTAAATAATTATTTTATGCATTTGTCCTTAAGTGAATAAAACAATGTGGAGGTGCCTATCACCCAGAATCTTCACTGCCCTGTCCTCTGTTGATATTGCTGCTGTTAATTTTTATCCCAAGTCTAGAAGCCAGGGCAAAGGAAGCCACAGTGACATATTCAAGTCATACAGTAAGATCAAAGAGGCTTCTCTGAGTCCCCTTTTCTAATGCTGTAGAAGACTTCTTCTTAAAATGAGAAAACGAGTCTTGATTTCTAAAAAAGCACAGTCAATGGCAAAGGGGGCTTCAAAGGACTCATCATGTTCTTCTCTCCCTGATGCGTTTTGTTCTCTCTGATGCATTTCTTTAGTGTTCTTTAGTATGGCTGAATACTGCCATCATTTCTTGGGTATGTGCTTTATACTAGGAACTGTGCTAAAAGCTTAATATTTGTGATCTTATTTAAACCTTAATAAAACTCTCCAAAGTACATATTATCCTCCCTTTATATGAAAAGATATTGGCACCTAGACACACTGATCTAACCTATCCAGCAAGTCAGCCAGGATTCAAACCCATGTCTAGACGTGCCTTCACTGTGGTTTTTTTTTTCAAGCAAATATAGAAATTAAAGATATCATTTAAATGCATCAAAATTAAATAGATCACAAGATAGCTTTGCTATACATTACCTTCCACTCCACAGCTACCACAGTTGGGATAAATAGTGAGGATATGGGCTGGTGAGAAAAACACATTTCCATGCCAGAAAGAAACTGCTTATCCAAGTTAGGCGCTGCAGATGTGTCTCCTGGCTCCCAGACTCTCCTGAGTGGAGGCCGGTGAGCAGACTGGCCTCCTCCAGGTGAAGCTGGTTCTGGAGCTCTGCCCACTTACCCTCCAAGGATCACCGGGCCTCAGTGGTAGTATGGTCAACATGTGGTCACAGAGGATCGGGAAGGTTAAGCTGTAATTTCAGCTCGCTGATGAGGAAACTGGGCATGGAGATGGTAGCCTGCCCAGGATGTCTCCCTGAACAGAGGTCCATTTCCTACCCCCTTTACCTGAGCCCTGTGCCTTTGGAGGAATGCATCCTTCACTTAATTGCAGTTATTTGTAAGAAAAAAAAGTGGGGGTGGGGAGGAGAGAGCTAAGCTTCTTATCTCCTGCAGTAGCAGCTTTGTGTTATGTCAGACAGTAAGTGCTGGTATGTTGAAAGCTCACACATGCATGCTATCCTCATCTAAAACCTGTTTTTTTACTGGTTACATTCACAGGCCCTGGTCTGCCCCTCTACACTATGCATCGCAGCACCGATCATAAAGGTATTCTGTTATACTCTCCACCCCCACCCCTGCCACCGGCTTGTAGGAAAGCATGCACGTGAATAGGACTAGTATGGGATTTTCCCTTGGCATTAGTGTCTTACCCAGGAGTTGGACACAAGCTTTCCTACCTGAAGTGTGCAAGCAAGGCCCCCTGCCACAGTGCATGCTTGCTCACCGTTGTCTCATGTGACCTAACCTCTTTGTACTGTTATGAATTATGGCTGTTTCATATATTTGTTTAGAGCTACGAGTCCTGGAAGACAATTCTGCTTTGGATAAAATGCTCCAGGATGTCCAAATGCCTTCCAAAAAATTGAACTTCATTGTTTTGAATGGTACAAGTAAGTTACAGGTCTTTTGGAATAGTGTTTTCGTGGAAACAATAATAAAATACAAATAATGAGACAGTTTGCTCTGAGAATACGTGCTTTGTGTTGTATGAATCTCATTTAAAAGGTTATTTTTTTCCATGAAACATTCTATTACAACAACTACTACTTTTGCTTTGTGCGGTGTGGTGTGTGTGTGTGTGTGTGTTGTTAAAACAGGTCTCTACATAAAATGTATTTTGTCAAGAGTGTTTGGGGGAAATGTATTATAGATAGGTCAGTTCATCAAGTTAGTAACTCTGTCCTACCAGTTAGCGTTAACTGTAAAAGCGTGATGGCTAAGCTAAATATGTATTTATTTGATATATTGTATCTCTGAACTGTAGAGTTAGAAAACGTCTAAGATGATTATGTTAAAATTTTGAGGTTGTTTCTAAAATGTTTAAACTTCATGCTTTTTTTGGGAGGGGGGAGTAGTTATTTCCTAATGAGCTCAGGTAAGATGTGTTATAAGCTGGATTTCTCTCAGGCACCACTAAGAACAATAGGTTTGAGTTAGAAATGCTTGGTTTTTTTTTAGTTTCTTTTTCCACTCAAGAATAATGACTTACGGGACCTCATGATTGATGAGTTTAGATTTTTAATTTAGCATAATGGAAAATACAGAGCTGAAGAGATGGCTCAACCATTGGGAGCTGATACAGCTCCTGCCGGGCCCTGAGTTCCTTTCCCAGCACCCATACCTGGTGGTTTACAAACGATGTAACTCTACCTCCAAGAATTCCAACACTTTCTTCCGGATTCCCAGGGCATCTGCTCTTACTTGCACAAACCCACACAGAGAGATACATATACACGTAACCTAAACTAATAATACTTTTTAAAAGGAAGTGAGTAAAGTATTCAACCCTTGTCATTGTAAACGGTAGGACAGGCCCTGGAAAGCAAAGCCCATTTTGGCAGAATAACTTAGCACGCTGCTCAAAGGGAATGTGTGTGTCACCAGGGTCCTCGCTAACAAACACCTTCTGACCCAGCAGGGGTGCTACTGCTCCGGGTCCCTGAGACGTCTTGAATGTAAAGAGCTCATTTTGACAGTCTGGTGCGGAGTTCTGCAGTACATATGGAGGCGCCATTCTATTTCAGCGCCACACAGTGGGAGTCCTTAGGTTTTAGGGCTGGGGAGGGCACGTGGTTAAAAGGAAAATTTCATAGAGCAAAGGAGGGGACCAACATAACAGGGGGGAGAGACCCATTAGGCTCTAGCCATCTCACCACAGGAGAGGGGGTTGGCCTAAGGACATGAGACCTTGGGACCTCAAAAACCTGTCCTCACAGAAAAACTGCTCATTTACAAAAAGATGGAGTTAAAACCTCTTCTAATCAACCAGTGCAAGCCAGACAAGACGGAGACTGAGTCGTGATGGGGCATGCATTAAAAATATCAGTCAGTCTGGCTAATAGTTTGATATTTGAGTAAAATTATAATAGAAAATTATATTTTTTCTTTCCTACACATTGAATAAAAAAGTACAAAACAATTAGGAAACAAATAGAAGATAAGCCCATCTATAAAAATATTTGATTATTGAATCCTTTTCTCTTAAACCAAAGTCATTACGAAAGTCAATCAAGAAACGAAAGGGAAAGTAAACATAAGAGATACCTCTAGAGATCAGGGATTTTTTTGTTTGTTTGTTTTTTGGTTTTGGGTTTGGTTTTTGTTTTGTTTTGTTTTGGTTGGTTTTTTGAGCCTATAGTTTATGTCTTCCTGAGTATATTGAAACTCTCATTTAGACTTATTAGACTTATTTATTCTGAGAGCAAAGAAGACTGACTCATTATTTGAGAATTTTTTTTTTAAATTTAAAATGATGTTAAATCAAGCACAAGAATTTAAACGGATCCAAGGAAGAGCCCACAGAACATGAAAGCAGTTTATTCCACAGAAGCCGACTTCGTTCTGTGAAAAGCTGAGCTGCAAACAGGACTCTGCTTTGCAGTCTAGGATGGCAATAGGAATTATAAAATCGCTATTAAATCCAGATTTTAAAAGAGAGTTATGGCCGACTGCAAATTCTAAACAGCTTCAAGGAAATTCAAGAAGAGGAAAACATTTGGGAAGAAAATTTAGAACATAAACAAGCTAGATAAGTAGATTGGGGTGCCAAAGAACAGAAGCATAAAAACAAAACACTAGGAATCCTAAAATGCACTTGTATTTTAGAAGGCATGGATGGATTTCACGGCTGGATTAGGAACAGTTTAATTGTTTTACCACCACGGTAACTTGCATTTATGAACCAAACAGCTGGGTTTTACGTCTTTAAAATGTGATCCTAAGCTGATCCTTCTCTTTTTCTATTTAACTTAACAAATTGGTGAACTCTGAGGAATTACTGAGAAATAAGGAATGAGATCTGACTAATAACTATTTTTAACTCGCTAATTAATCTTTCTGCTTGTTTAGGGTTTTGGTATCAAATGATCTTGCCTCCTCATTTTGATAAATCCAAGAAATATCCTCTACTGTTAGAAGTGTAAGTATTCAAGGGAGAGTAATTCAAATGCTGCAATTTTCTGGGGTACAGATGAGTGACATAGAAAGCCAATACTTCTTTCTTACAGCATTGATTACTAGTCTTCCTCCCATCTTGTACCTACAAATCCCATCTGTGTTTTCTCTTAACTTAATCAATGAGATCTACACTTCTCTCTGTCAGAATCATATGCTTTACTTTGCTTCCCTAGAGTTTAAGGGAGTCCCACTGGCCTTTTCTGCTTCTCATCCGCATCCTTCCTTCCTGACAAGCAAGAAAAGGGCACTTTTAATCTACCAAGTTTTCTGTCATGGACAGGGCCAAGGAATTTCATGTTACAAAAAAAATATTTACTCATATATGAATGCATGAATATGTTCGCCTGTTTAAATTTAGAATGCTACGACATCTAGTTTTAAATTAAAACAATGTGATATTTTGCTTAAATGAAAGTTCTTTTAACTTCCATCTCTAAAGAAGAGGCAAGAATGTGTTAGTAGGCTCTGAGTTGTGTTCACTGTGGGGTTGCAAGAGCCAATGAATAGGAAAATTAATTAATTGAGAGGGAACTATTATTTGAGAAGATGTGTATGTACCCAGAAGTCATGTAGACTGTGCAGAGAGGACACTGAAATAAGAAGCAATGAGCTTATAGGGATTGTCTCTTGATACACGGGGATTTGATAAAAGTTGTACATATGGCTATATGTGTGGTAGATTTTAGGCTGTAAAGGTTGCAAATATAGCAATGTTCCTTACACAGATAAATGATATACTTATTTCAAGTTTATATTTCTTTGTCCTTGAGGTTTTAAGTACTAGCATTCTTTTATATTATGGTCCTTTCTACCATGGTATAGAGTCTCAGAATGAGCAACACTGTGTAAGAGCCTTAAGGGAATGAGAAGCATGTGATGCTCTAGTCAAAGTCCTTAAGGAAACCCCAACCTAGGAAATAAATGCATAGACCGAGATGGAAAGCTACACTAGCCATCATTGTTATTTTTATAAAATAATTTCCCCTATCCCCAGTATCTGATAAATAACGTTTTCTATTTCTAAGATTGCACAGTACTTAAAACATAGAATGTGTTTGACAATAGTATTCAAATACAAATCTTAGGGATGTATTTAAAGAAACACACAGCCATAATGGTCATGTTGCCCAATTAAAAGAATGCAATTGTCATCTCAGAGACTTACTACTGAATAAACTTACCATTATCTAGTTCTTTCTGGCAGGTTCAACTCAGCAATTTTGGCCTAAACTCCTATCCAAGCTGACTGATTCAATTTGGCTTCTCTCCTTCTCACTAAATTGCTCTGCTTGACCTCACACTAACTCTGGAAATTTGTTCTAATCTTCTGACTCCTTCTTGTTCTCTGGCTCCTGTCTTCACCTGCAACCTGTCTCTATAAAATTTTCCATTAAACCTCTCTCTTTCTTCTCTCTCTCTCTCTCTCTCTCTCTCTTTCTCCTCATCCACCATCCTGCTCGATCTCCCTTTACCTCTTCCCCACTCCCTCCTCCCGGCTCTGCTATTTTCCTGTGAGTTGGGTGTATACTATCTCTGATCACTTTGTCTGCCCCTCAATTAGACAGTCACTTTCAAACATGGCTGCTTCCTTCTACAAACAACCTTGCTTTCATTGTAGGATTAACATGTGTACTAAGGGCCTACCTGTAGTCCAGCTAGAGGGAGTAAGAGTGTGGTCTACATTTCAGCCAGATCACACAGACATAGAAAATCTTTGGATGTGACCCTTGTTAGAGCAGCCTTGTTGCTGAATTAAAATTCCTCTATAGATGAACCTATTCTTGATAATTCAGTGCCTACTATGATTTTTCAGGCTCATGATTGAGAAGGATTCAAATACCTGCTCCATAGGAGAAAAATGGTAGTGTTCTTTACTTTAAAGGTGGAATTTTTCACAGATATGCAGGTCCTTGTAGTCAAAAAGCAGAGGCTTCTTTCAGACTGAACTGGGCCACTTACCTTGCAAGCACAGAAAACATCATTGTAGCTAGCTTTGACGGCAGAGGAAGTGGTTACCAAGGAGATAAGATCATGCATGCAATCAACAGAAGACTGGGAACGTTGGAAGTTGAAGATCAAATTGAAGCAGCCAGGTAAGCAACTCAGAGATCAACTCATATCGTTGACTTCTTTCTTTTCTTCCTTCCTTTCTTCTTCTTTTCTTTCTTTCTTCCTTCTCTTCCTTCCTTCTCTTCCTTCCTTCCTTCTTTCCTTCCTTCCTCCTTTCCTTTGTTCTTTCTCTTTTTTCCAAAATATGAAGAATTTGAAGGTATTGGAGGATGAATTTATAATCCTTCACCCGTGTTAGTTTTTAGTTTTTATTTCCATATGACTTGAGAACGGGAGTTGGCATATACACTACCTTCATCCAAGAGTGGAAGGTGAGCTCCATGAAACCCAGGGATAAACTGAGGAAGGAATGACTTTGTTAGTGAGACTTCCGGGTGCTGCAACCGGATGTCTGGCGGAAGGAACTTTCAAGAGGAAGGATTCGTTTGTAGTCCTGGTTTGAGAGATGTCAATCCATTATTCTTGACTCAGTTGGATAAGGACAAACCACAGTGTTTTCAACCCTTTCTTCTGTGCGCTTTGATGACAATTTTCACTTTAAAGTTGGCGGAAAGCAACTAGCAATTATCATGCCAAGCACTGAATGCTAGGCAGTACTGACTTTTCCTCCCTCAAATAAATTAGTCTTTCACCATGAAACCCAGCCTCCCACAAACTCTTAGGACATGGAACAAAGGTAGACAGGTCCTTTACTACAGTAAAACAATGACCTTTGGTCCAATTGTTAGTTAATTCCCTCTGCCTCCTCCCACCCCCATCCCCCATCTGATTCCTAATGAGTAGGATTTGCTGCTGCCTACACCCTTACAGACACTCTGTGTTTCCCAGCTCCCACCATGACCACTCTCTAATCTCTGCTGACAACATTCTAGCCAGCTTCTTCAAAGCATTGTTTTCTGAATTTCTATTCCAGACGAATTCCAAATGTTTCTGAATTATGAGATCTAATGAGTCACAGCAATGACCCTATCTCTTGGTACCAATGATCAATGTCAGTGAGATTTTTGTTGCAATTATAAAAGATAGGATTAAACAACTTAAAAGGAGAAATTACTTATTCTGCACCATGGTTTCAGAGATTTCAGTCCACAGTCCTTGGCTCTGTTGCTTCCAGGTCCATGGTGAGGTAGAAAATTATAGCAGCAAAACTTGTGATGAGCCTATTTTGTCTCATGGGATAGTAGAGTGGGCTTTCTCTCCTTCCTCTATTTATTTGTTTGTTTGTTCATTTATTTATTTAGTTATGCCCTCGCTGATGGAAAGGTACTGTTCCCATTCAGGGTGGGTCCTCTGTTAGCTGTTTATCCATAGATACATGCAAGGCTGGTCCTAGTTATGCTTAAGCCATTTCTCAGTACAATCAAATTGAAAATTAAATTTAGCTATCACACTAGGTTAACATTTGGCTAAAGAGTTGAGCCCATCCCTTATAGTCAGAACTACACGGTAGAGAAATTGAATGTATATTCAATCTTGTAGAGAGTAATAGCAATGAGGTCCAAGAACTGTCTTCTACAGCCTGGATAAGGGTGACTCTTCTATCTTTGGAAAGTTTTGGGGCACAACTGTCATGAATCACTATTATTAGAGCTTCATTAAGTATATACTGGCCATCTCATTCTGGCCTTCCCACATACAAGTACAAACTGATGTGTTTTGAGTTGAAAGAAAGAATCATACTATGATAAGCACATAGCTTAAAGCTGCAGAGCAGCCTTGGGAGGAGGGGGTGGGGAGATAGTCTTATCATGCATTTCAAGTAAAGAAACAGAATTTGTTGTGGAGAACTAGGATTAGAATCCAGTCCATTCCAACTCTTCCGTTCAACTGTATCCAGCTGGTGAATTGAATATGTAACCTTTGGGTTCCCAAGCAATCTGATAGGTGTTTGAAGAGGTCTAGTAAATCAGTGATTTGAGACTGTGTTGTAAATTAGAGACTGAGAGATGCAGAATCATCTGTGGATGATCATTGTATGGAGAAAAAGAATTTTCAAGAAAATAATCAATGAAAATAAAAGATGTTAGATAAGTTTCTCTAAGTGAATGAAGTTCCTTATGCCAAAGTTAATTATTGACCATTTTCTTTAAAATGCAACAGGAATTTTAGATTAATGAAAGGGTAAATTAGAGGTTTTGTTGTAAAAATAAGCTTTTATCCAGTAAGACTGGTCACCTTTCTATCAGAGGAAGCTATGGTTTCCGCAACCCCATGAATCTGAGTTCTAAAAATGCTAAAATCACTGAGTTCAATATTTATAAAATAAAGTCCCAGTTTAAGACAATAATGATATGCAGTACTACTTATACAATGGAACACTGTTCCAGCAACTAAAAGGAACTGAATACAGGAGCACAGGTGACTCCCCAAATAACACTGAATGAAAGAAGTCTGTATGAAGTTCAAAATCAAATACAATTCAGGTCTATATTTATGGAATACAGCAAAAAGAAACATTTTAATTTATTTTTACTTTTCAGACAGGAAAATGACCAGGAGCGACCTTGTGATAGCATACATATTTACTTTGTAAAGGTGTATCACCCTGTACAATCATGATTCAGATCCTCTCTGTATTTAAGGAGACTGACAAGGAGAAAAGTTGAAAAGAACTCTTAATTTGTTTTGGTACCACTTGTCTCCACAGCCTTGGACACGTATCATCAATTGAAAGCAAAATCCACTGCCCATCAATGGGAGGACTTCCACACCTGCTATAACACCACAAAATTACACATTATATTTGCTAGACTTTCTTAAGTAAAAAAAAAATAATAATAATAATTGGCTTTTGATTTAAGGATAAGAGTTAAAAAAAAAAAACAGGACCATAAAACAAAGTTCATATTTCTTTACCTGCATTTCAACTCCTGACACAGTTGGGTGGCAAAGATGTTTCTTAATCCATCAAAGAAAATATACTTTCATTTAATGGTGCTGAGTTAACTAATCAACACCCAGCCCAGGATGGGATTTAGATGTTTGTGTTTAAATTCTCAGGTAAGAGTACAGAGACAATTCTAAACCTTCTCAGATGTTCTCCATGCCCTTGTCTTTTTCTATTGCAGGGGGTAACCACTTTCAAACTGAAAAACATCTGGAGAGATTTAAATTCAATTATGTAAAGAAAAGTGCATCTGGGCTGCAAATTTTTATATAAAGCTGTGAAAAAAACTGCCAGGATTTGTGTTTTCTGTGAATCATGCAACACACCACACACACACACACACACACACACACAGAATTTTTATGGACTCAACTCTTCTTCATGTTGTTCTGATATTAGCATGGTAGATACTGCTCTCAGGTGTTTTTGACCACTGGTTTGTTTGCTCTTAATTTGTAATAGAATGAAGGAGATAAAAAGGGACAGGCTTTTCACATTTATGTGGTTGGCTTAATTCTCTATACACAGTGGAAAACTGATTTGCAAACTTCTTTCATGTGTTTTAGGCAATTTTTAAAAATGGGATTTGTGGACAGCAAGCGAGTTGCGATTTGGGGCTGGGTGAGTAGCTGTCTTGACTCGTGGATTTGTATGTACTCCTTAGTGAATGTTACAGAGTGGAGGTTAATTTATCTTTTGCATGTAAATCTTTGGAGATGAAAATCCTGTCTGTCATGTCTTGGACCTCTGAGCAGCCGGCTTCCTAAATGTCTACTGAGCTAGACATGTAACTCTGTTTATTGTGATGAGATACAGAGGCCAGAGCAAGAGTGGGGAGGGAAGAAGGAAGGTGGGTGGAGAAGGCAAAAAGAAAAAGAAAGCAAGAAAAAAAAGATATCTTATTAATCAGCAAATGTTCTGTGCTTATTGTTTTTATTTACTATTTTTTTTTAATTTTTGTATGGTCACTAGGGTCCACTAATGTCCCATGCTTGTCCTCCTGATGTCTACGAAAAGGGACCAGGACTCTGAAAGTGTATACTTTAGATACTGGCCAATTAAAGCCAATTTAAGCCGCATATACCATGCTTTCTATCTCTAAAGAGGCACAGTATATAAAGATGTGAGAAATGTGGAAACCGCGACTCGCTTACCATATGTCCTTATTCCTTTACCTCCATAAAAATAACTGTTTCCATTCCCCAGTCATATGGAGGGTACGTAACCTCAATGGTCCTGGGATCGGGAAGTGGCGTGTTCAAGTGTGGAATAGCCGTGGCACCCGTGTCACGGTGGGAGTACTATGGTATGTATGTAACTGCTGTTGTATGCACTGAGCTATTAAGTGTTGACCTTAACATTCTAGTGAGAATGCCATTCCTATTTTAGTTTTCTGTGTTTCTATGGAAAATAATAGGCTGGGTTCTTTCTGTGGGCTGTTTACAGAGTCATATAAAATGTTCTTGTTTGTTCTGCTGTTACACAAGCCCAAGTGCTATTGTGTGTCACCTACATATTTAGTTTCTCATCAACAAGTCCCGTTTCCAGAATTTTAAAACAGTGTCCATGCTACATTTCTCAAATAAATGTTTCTTTATTGTTATTAGAGTTTGATTTGGGACTTCACCTATTAATAGAGAAGAGGAAGTCTCTATCTCTTTTCCTCTGAATGAAGGTCAAATATTAGTTGGGTGTTAGAGGAAGAGGAGGCAGGAACAGTTGAATCTCCAGGAGGATTTGGTTTCCCATTTTAGTACTAGAATAGCATCATCACCGTGAGATAGACCATACAGCATCATTTTTCTGAGACGACAATGCCCGGGGCAAGACTAGGCAGAGATGAACATCAAGGGTTAGCAAGGGGATGCAGTATTTTCTCACGCCTTCTCTGACCTCACTTAGGTTCTTTATGTAGCAGTGTAAGAACAGAATTGTTGATAAAGAGTAAGCTTGTTAATATCTGTACCCTAATATATGGCAGCACAAATCCTGCGAACACTCATCTTTGAAACTCTCTCCAAGTCAAGAGAAGCCAATGTGCAAAGCCACCATCTTTCCGCTGAAAACTTGGCAGGCGCAGAATATCATCATCAATTTAATTTGCACACAATGGAGTTGTTTTTCCGTGTGATACTTTTGTTTCTAATTGATTGTTTTGTTGGATGGTTTGTTTCTGGAGACCTCTGGTGGTCAATCAAATAATAAAATAGCCTTTGTGAGGTTGCAGACATGTAAGAGAAGTTCATTAAATATACATGGCCTAATACACAGAGCTTTGAATATATGTGTAATTTTAAACAATTTTATTCAAAATTGAAAACAATGAATATGTAAGTGATATTTCAAGACATTGCTCTAAAATTTCACAACTATAGTATGTAGCTATGCATATTTTTAAAAAGTATAGTTTTAACAAATTTCAGATCTTAATATACATGTAAACATGGTTAATATAGATTTCAAAAGTGGCATGTCCTGAGACAAGCAGATTGAGGGCTATAGAATAGATGTTGAAAAAATGTTTATATTGCTCTCAAAGACTGCTTTCTCCCTATTAAATATATAAGCAATATTACTAATATTTGATTTTTTAAATTAAAATATACATGAAAAGATTATTATCTTTTACTTTTAAGTGTCCTTTAAGATACTATATTTTTATAGGAGTGTTCTGTAGATACATAAAATTATACATAGTCCATATTCACTTTAAGTAAAATAATAGATATTACTATTGCTCCTTTAGGAGGAGGGGGTAGCAATGGAAAATCAAACACTCTTTGGCCATGTTTTAAATCTAAGCCTCAGTCACTGCAAAGCATCACAGTACTGACTAAGCAATAAAAGGTTTTAAAGAATCCATAGAATGAATGTCGAGATGCTTGTCCAGTCTTGTCCAAACACAGAGGCAACACATGATTTTTATTCTCATTTACTGCAATCTAGCCATTTAAGGAGGCAGCTTTTAAAACATCACATAAAGCAAAAGAAATCAGATTCAGAAAGACAAATATCACATATTTCCCTTCACATGTAAAACCTAGAATTGACATTAAAATATAAAGAACTGTAAGTATGACATGAGAGTAGAAGGGGACTGTCTGGAAAAACCAAGGAGACAAGCATGTAGTATGAAGGGATCAGGACGGGGATGGACTGAAAGTAGGCACAGCAGTGTGCACTTGAATGAAATCTCTTTATTAAACTCACACTTTGTACAATGAATAAATTCTAATAAGTTACAAAACAACAACAAAATTCCATCAGTGATATTTTAGAGTACTATATAATATAGGATTTCAATTTTTTAAATTGAGTAAAGTTATGTTTAATTACCCAAAATAACTAAACCAATTGTGCAACCTGTTATTCTACCATATTTATATATAAAAGAGCTTATGTCAGTTCAGCAGACAGATATTAATGTAATCTGTTCACAGTGCTCAAGTGTTACAGCACAAAACTTGAGACCTCCCCATAACGTGAGGGAAAACAAATGTTTAACTTGAATTATGATGAAGCAGCTGTGTCAATCTGGACTGTTAATTCTTTCTTTTCACCATAGTGGATCTCAACCTGCCCAAAATCTAAGGTTTAAGTAAGTCACTTGTAATTGATCATTGCTAGGTATTCCCAAAAGGAGATAGATTATCCTAGCATGAGGGATGTGTTTGTCTCTGTACCACAGCGAGACAACAGAGGGGCACTAGATGACTCTGACTGAGTGGGCCTCTCTGCAGATCAATTGCTGGTTGTGTTTTAGGTTGTCTAGTCTGTATGTCCAGTACCCTGATCCTGAGGGCTGAGTGCAGATGCAGAGGAGTCCTCAGTCTGAGAGTGTGGCCTGGCCTTCGGCATCTCTGGCCACATTAGCAGGGGCTGGTGGAGGGGATACTTTCATGAGTTAAGGCACAGGAAGATAGGTAAAGTGATGTGATAGGTGTAAGAAATGCTGTTATTAAAGGAGTTGGACCTCTTTTCTCTTTTCCTATCCCAGACTCAGTGTACACAGAGCGTTACATGGGTCTCCCAACTCCAGAAGACAACCTTGACCATTACAAGGTAAGACCTATGTCAATTTTATAATTGTGTATAAGTGGCCCAGGAACTTCGTAATTGTATCTATTTTAGAAAAAAAATATTATTTCCAACAAAATTCTTGTTAAAAAGAAATAACACAGGTGGTTTAGAGATACTCCAATAGCTTCCCCTACTATATTTTGCATAATTACAGTCTTTATCATATGCTATATAGGTCACAATATGCATTCATTTGGAAATACAAAGCAACATCAGATAATTACTTTAATTATAAAAATTTCAGTTTAGAAAACATGTCAAATTCAACATATTCTTTTTAGGACCCAGAAGATTCTTTAAGCCGTTAGCAAGATATTAAAGTTTTTATGTTATTATAATAGTTAAAAGGTAAATGCATGTCTATAATTCTCTTATTCACAGCCAGCTATGTAGATTTTTAACACGGGATTTGCATAAAGCAGGCGAGGTGGCAGGTGCGGTTGGGGAGTACCCTGAAGATCCCTGTCCATGAATTACCAAGTAGCTTTCAATAGTGGGAGAGGCAGTGGGCAGCTGGCTCTCCGGAGAAGCTGACACATTTGAAAGGTGACCTGACTGTCGCTGTACTTGCCATCGCTAGTGTGGAGGCCACAGCCAAGCCAGAACACACTCTGCATCCTCCTGATGCAGCTGTAAGGAACCAGCACCACGTTGACATTTTCAAAACTTTCCTGGGTCTGTTGGCACTATTAGTTGAGGAAAAAAAAAAAACCTTGTAAACTAAATTAAAGCTTTTCGATAACAACTAAAATCATCTCTGACATTTCCATTCTCCAAAGATGTCCAAAACCTCTCCGCGGGAGAATGAATTAAAAAGAGAGAAAAACAAGAGTAATGTCAACACAGAATTTTCTCTGTTGTGACTCTTAATACATAGGCCTAAGAGTAATATTCCTTTGAGCAGTATATATACATTTTTGGAAGATGCCATCATTATTACAGTGGAATCTGAAAACCATCTGATCAAAACACAATGAGTTCAAAATTTCAACTTTGCACAATGCGTTGTGTGTGTGTGTGTGTGTATAATTTTACTTTTATTTGCTATCTAACTAGCAAGCTTGCATGTGCAGGGGGCATGTTATATTAGTACCTGTATGTTTTTATGTTTCTGAGACATAGAAAAGTAACAACCTACAAATTAAGATGACACACTAGACATCTTTACCTACAAAGAAGCCTCCTGATCAGGCTATTCCCATTCCTGTCAGAACTCTCCATTCTTCTCACTCTTTCTATTCCATATCCTATAATCTGCTTTAAGTATTGTTTCTCTCATTCATAACTACAATGCTCCTAGCAAATGACCTAGCTCCTGTATAATAGTAGCCCAGTGTGTAAACTTCTGCTGTGTTTTTCCACAATACACTCTATTTTACACTTTGCTAGTACCTTAATGACACATACAGACACACACACACAGACACAGACACACAGAAAGACACATACACACATACACACATATACATACACTGACACACACACATATACACATACATACACACAAACATACACATACATACATATACACACATACACAGACAGACAAACACACAGATACATACACACAGGCACACATACATACATATACACACATACACAGACAGACAAACACACAGATACATACACACAGGCACACATACATATACCCACACATACACAGACAGACAAACACACAGATACATACACACAGGCACACATACATATACCACACATACACAGACATACAGACAGACAGACACAAAGAAACACACACAGTAACACATACACACAGACACACAGACACACAGACACACACATACATATATATACACATACACAGACACACACACACATACATACATACACACACACACACTGCTTTAATGGCACTTTCCTTTGTACCTGGCCTGGTTTAAATATCAGATTCTGTATTTCTGTAGTTGTCATTTATGACATTGCTATGGGTCCCTTATACCTGGCTTGTCATTTGCCCCCATTCCCATGTATTAGGAAGCTTCCACTGTCCTCTCTCAGAAGAGCATCTCTCTCTCTCTCTCTCTCTCTCTCTCTCTCTCTCTCTCTCTCTCTCTCTCTCACTTTCAACACTGTTGCTTTCCTTATATGACTCTTAAATCTCACTTTATTCTACCTTGAGTTAGCAATTACTCTGCACCAGATTACTGCCCCTCCCCCTGCACTGTTACTCAACGTTACTTGACTTCAACACTTCCCTCATTGGGTGTCCTTCCGGGAAGCATCTTATCTTGCAACTTATCTTGACTTAATTATTTTTAAAAAATGGTTTTAAGGAAAATACTGTGACACAAGTTGTATTTTTCCATCACTTTTCTCATTTTGATGCTTGATTTTTTTTTTTCTTCTTAATTATCCAACCTGAAAGATGGTTTTCTTGGCTATATCCAAGCATGGAAAGCCCCTGTAAACTCAGAGATACATTGCCTAGTATTCCAACGCCTGCCTCTGGAGAATGGTGAACGAGAAGTCGAAGCCCAGTTTGAAGAACCGACGAGGCCGGGAGGCAGAGGCTTCTATGTCCAAACTCGGACACCAAAATTCATTGGAACGCTTGCCTTGCCCCCTCAGAACACACACCATCATTTCTGTTTTCTGAGCCGTCTCTCTCTATAATGCTATAGCATAGCAGTCTGAATCTGCCATTTCATGTTTCCTTTTCCAGCCTTTTCTATAGGGTCCTTTTTCTGACACCGATCCTCCCTTCCCCTGCCTCTACCCCCACAGTGGTGGCCATTCTCATCTCTCCCCTTAGGTGTTCCCTGTATGAGGTAGTCATGTAAATAGAAGTCACTTCCTCCTGCCAATGGCAACACACGCACACTGGGTGCATAAAGTCAGTCTTCCTCTTCGCTGCACAGATGGCACCCGAGGACTGTTTAATCCTTCCACGCCAGGAGTCGGGTTTTCTTGGCATGAAATTCATTGCTGGCAATGGACACATTAAAACTGCCAGTACCAGGGAGCTAAAGGTTCCCAATGTGTTACTCAGAGGAATTATCTGGGAGGGTGATAGCTAAGGTGGGCAGGAGAAAAGTGAGGTGAACGCATTAAGGGAATTGTCTCCACCGAGCTCCCGAGTTGGTTGCTTCCTCTGAGCATGGAGGACTGAATCTGTGTGGGGATCTGAATCTGAGTGGAGCACTGAATCTAAGTGCCTATTTTTGGTGCACAGCAGGCTTTAGAATAAAGCTGCCCTCCTTTGTTTTTTAAATGAGCCTGTGCTTTTGTCTCTGGCAAGAATATATTCAAACATTCTATTTTCCTCCAAGGCCCCAGCTGCCCCTCTGGACCCATCATCTTCTACTTCTTTTCTTTCCCAGGTTGTCTCTCTCCTCTCTCTCTCTCCTCTCTCTCTCTCCTGTCCTATCCCTTGATGAGACAGAGAACTAATTCAACAATTCCTGAAAGGTTTCTGTCACTTCCATAGGTCGAGAAAAAAATATTTTGAAAAAAAAAATTCCCACTTAGTCAGGACTCTCTTACTCTCTTAGCACATCCAGAGCTAAGAATGCACAAAATGTTCGGTTGTGCAGTAAGTCAGTTTATATTCTGAGCTAAGAAGCATTGATATATAGAGTTTGGAAGAGCATATAAACTTCAAAACAACTGGATGAGATCATTCAGTACCAGGGGATAAAGACCTAGACTTTAGAGGAATCCAAATTTCCAAGAGAACATACCTGTGAATTTGAGCCTTTTTACTACTGACAAAAGAGATGCCACCAGGTGAACTGTCAGTGTGTGCCCTGCTCAAAGCTAGTACACCATTTGTGAAGGCGTTCACCTATTTGGTTGACTTCCTTCAGCAAGGATGTTATTTCCTATACTTTAAAAGCAACTATGAAGATTTGGAGATCCTGAGACATAGACTTAGACTCACTACAGTAACCTAGCAGTGACCCCATAAGACTTTTTGAAGATCACCACCCACTATGGACAAGTGACAGGGCAGGAACTCTTTTAAAGACTACAAGGACCACAAAGAGGAACCCCAGAAGGACATGGTTCCAGAGAGGTGACAAGTCTGAGCTATTGAGCAGTGTAATTCTGTGGACAGATCTTCTCTACCACCAGTCTACAAGCATAACAGACAGAAATGGGACAACCAAGGAGGCAACTCTGCAATCAGTAGCCACCAGCATGCAGTGTAGCAGCACCTCAAGGAGTAGGATCCTGACCAATGGGTGATCAATTTCTCAAAGCCCATCTGCCATCAGAACTGCAAGACACTAACACATAAGAGCCTTTCATTCCTTTATTCAAAGTGTCTGGCATTTGATTTGTTCAAAAGTTTATTCCTTATAGATAAGACGAAAGTAAAAACACTGGAAAGAGAAATTTTTTAACTGGTAACAGAACATGACCTTGAACACCACACAGTATCCAATCTGTATGGAAAAGAAAAGAGACTTCCAAACTGTGGCCATAGGGCCTGGTAATCTATATCAGAAGCCTGAAGGGAGTTCAAGGTAAAGGAGGAGCCAAAAATATAGGATCTCAACTCCCCGCCCCCACCCAGGTTCACTCACCCATTCATTTATTGTTAGTGTAATTAGACTGTATTCTAAGAACTTTACAGGAATTATCAGTTTCAAGTCTCCATGATTCCCACCATTGTACTGACAGGGAAACCGAGGCCCTAAAATATCAAGTAACATATGGATGTTGAGGGTTCAAAAAGGAAGAGGACACTGTATAAACTGGGAAAGGAAAAGGGGCAGAGAAAGGGGGAGGATACAAGGAAGATCAGAGAGGTTCCCAACAGGTTACAATGGGGGGAGGGGACAGCAGGGGGGAGAGAGACAGTGACAGAGAGAAGGGTTTTCCTGGGATCTCTGAGACAGAACTATTGAACTGAGGGATAGCTTTGGGAAGAGCAGACCAAATGGTGACCAATACATATGACAGGGCGTAGACTGGAGAAGGGATTGTGAATAAGCAGAGAAGTAGGAGATGGAGGGCAGGAGGAGTGGGGCCCCAGTCCTGAGCCTTGCTGCCAAGAGGAGAGGGCAGCCTGGAACACACAGAAGGGCTGATTTAACTTGTAGAGGAGATTTATTTTGCATTTTGCTCAAAATTTGATAGGCTTTTGGCAAGTGTATGAAACAGTCATGGATTTGGCAGTCTTCTGCTAGCAGATTTGAAACGTTCAATCCTTAAGAACTGCTGCATCGTTAGGTTATGCAAAACAGGGTGCAATTTTGTAAATATGCCATCTTGCACTGATTTGACATTTGTTCTATTATCCCAGAATATGCCAAAGGGAGAGAGACCTTCAGATTTAAGCCAAACCTTAACTTGTTTGTGGAGTGCTGATAAAATGTTGACTGCTGTGTGATCTTTAAAGCAGCCAGTGTTGCTTCTGAGGCCTGAGGTAGAGCCCCCTGTCTGGGGTGGATGGGAGCTCTTTCCTTGGCAGCTCATGGGTGCAGTTGTTGGATAGATGTAAACAAGAAAAACATCTTATTTAGTGGGTTGGATTCAGTTTCCCTTAAATGTTTTCTGTGCCCTCTACTTGGTATTAATGATGATTCTCCAAATGGCACCTTTTAATATTCTTTATGCAGCATTGATTTCAGAAGAATCCATAGAGTGATCTAGGAAGCCCAAGGCTAGAGCTTACCAAGTTGTTAAGTGGTTATCTCTCAGACCCAGTGACTGTTTGGTCCTCTACAGGAGCCTGTGGGTGGTAGTGAGTAGTTTGGCTGTGATATCAAATGACTATAGAATATATTGGTGAGGGACCTTGGTTTTGGAATTCAAACACCCTGCATTGGAAGTTTCCATTACTTCTAGAAGTTTGAACTTGAAGAGGTCATGTTCCTTCCCTGAACCTTAATTTTCTCCTTTACATAATGGAGGTAACCAGATATGCCTCCCAGAGTCACAGAAGTGATTGTAGGAGACCCCCACACCTGCCATGATGTAAGCTTCAAAAGCATGGCAGCTACCACCATCCTTATCTTCAGGGAGCAAATTGTCCTTCTGGTTCGTGGATGGCACAAAGGGTAGTGTGAAAATTGTCACACCTCCTGTTTCTCACAGCATTTCCCTACTCTCATCAGCTCCTTCCTTTATTTCAAAAATACAAAGATTTATTTGTTGGAAGGTAGCTGAGGAACCAGCATGATCCAACAAGCAGCTACAGATGGTTCTTCTTGGGGATTGAAGGAAAAGCTCCTCACAGAGACGCTGTGGAGTCGGCATTGCCGCTGGACCAATCCTTTCCACTTCTCTCTGCCAGACTGTTGCTGGCAGCAGGGCTCTCCGGAAGTTTCTAGCCTCAGGAGAGTGCCAACTGCACCACCATTGCATCCCTGCCCATTTATCACTCTGAGCTTCCGTTTTTGTCATTGGTGATAGACTATCCGGCTTGTAACTTAGTCATCCATTTCCTTTCTCTCATTCCTGTTTCCATGGATAGGCAATGGGGGATCATCTAATTTGGGTGCGTGAAAATAGTACAATTAATATCTTCCCAACCATTAATCATATACTGGAGAAATGCATGCATTGCCTATACACTCGCTTTGCATGTTTCCTTCACGGCTTGAAGTGTGCCATACAGCGGGCAATAGAGTCTTACCAGAGAAGCCAGGATGCATAGTCCAGTTATGAACTGCACACTGGAGGTTCCCGAGGCAAAGTGACATCATTGAATTTGAGGGAAGGTTCCTAAGAGGGTGTGCTTTTGGCAGCTGCCTGTCTCTCTTGTTGAAAAGTCCCTCGGGAGGCTTCTCCCAACGAGCAGGGAACCGTGTACTGAAATGGCACACTTATCTTGCAACTGCAGGGGAAGCTTTTGTTTTATTTTTCTCTTGCTGCATTAAAGTATTTGTCTTTCTTTCTTTGTAGTGTAATATTGTTAATGTAAAACAATTTGCATCATGACACTTTTATCACAGTTTTCGTCTTTTTCTCAGTATGTTGCGTTTCTCACCATGTCTAGTTCATCACAGCTACAGTGTGTACATCACAACATTTATCTTAGGCTCAGGGTTTTACTTGTTTATAAAAATTGTCTTCTTTCAGCCTGTATTCACTCCATTTAAGAAAAAAAAAGGCAGCCAGAAACTGTTTTGGTCCAAACTCCAGTAGTTATCACATTCCTTGCTAACTGTCCTGTGTATTTATATGTCTCCTAACTATTACTCTATGTTTCAATGACATTTCTCCATCTCATGGCACTGGGAGGTGGTTGGAGCAGCTTTTCTGGTCTTGCTGCCAAGCAAGGCAGGCCCATGGGACTGCTAGAGGTGAGGCGAGGTGACACTGTTGTATATCTGGGTCAGAGTGTTAAAGTCTGTTATCATCTATGAGTAAAGGGTGTAATTGAACTTGTGAAGGAATATGGTGGCAGAAAGTCAGCACAGGCTTGGTGCTTGGCTGGTTAGAGGAGACCACTGGGAAGGGTCCTTAATGGGTCTTGGCCCTATAACTAAGCATGAGTCATGAGTTTTACCTTCCTGACTCTAGCCTTGTCTAGTGGATAACAATGACTTTTAGGATAATTTGATTTGATAGTCTCCAGTTGGAGGGCAGGGAATACAGTTTTGTGCTATCACTTGCTGATGGGAAGACCCCCTTCCCAACCTTCAGGGTTGTTCAGACCAATCTCACATCTAACTATTTCACCGTGAGAGGGCAATGCAGCTCAGAATCCAGAGAATCCACTATTATAATGTACTTCAAGTTCCTGGACAGTTAATTAAAATTTATTTCACAGAGTTCCTCTGCTGGAAGACAATCACAAGCCCTTTGTAATTTTAGAAGACATCACAGAGAAACAGAAAATAAAGGAGGTTTTCCCAGACTTGGTCTAGTTTTAACATATCCTAACATGGACTGTGGTGCAACTTACTTCCTGAATCTGTCTCTTCATAGACAGAGAAGGGTTGGCATAGACTTACTTCACATAGGTGTGGGAATTTGATTCACTTTCACGGCTCAGTGAAAGGCACAGAGGAAACGTTAGTACCTAGGATTACAACTGCTGTGGTATAGTACTTGGAAGTGGGCATAATGACTTACTAAATTGCAGAATGAGACTATTTTATACTGCCTACTTTGTTTCCGCTTAACTAGGCAAAAGTAGGATCAGTTACAGTAGATAATGCTGAATATTTGCACTTGCTCATTTAGTTAATAAATATTTAGTTCTGTATTAGATGCTATAATAAATATGCTATTATTTAAGGATAATAAATAATATAAGCAAGTCACTTTTCTTATGAACTATTTAGTTGGATGCTAATGAACGTTATTTGACTAGATGAAAAAATGAATGGATAAACAAATAGCATTGGCAATTTTTTGATGGATAGGTGCACCCTTGCAAACATGCCAGCTGCACGGAATCATACAGAGATAGAAGTATGTGGGACATCCCATCAAATAGGAAGTTTTTCTAAAATTAAATTAAAGAAGAACTTTTAATGAGTTACAATGCTTCTTTGAAAAATTTATGAATAAAAGTCTCAATTTGGGTCAGAAATTTAATATGATGAGGTTGATTAGGAAATAGTCAGCCTAAACAGGATAGGTCATTTACCTTGAGCTACCAGGATGATCTTAGGAGTCTTGGTGGATGGAAACTTTTGCATAACTGCACTAAATTTTATAGAAAGCATGTCACTTTCCAGAAACACTATGCCACTGAGTTTTAAGTTAACCTCAACAATTTAAACAATGCTTCTACCATGTCTCTTGACTCCTAAGTTCAATTATTCTTATTCTTATTTTGCAGAAATCGGGACTTAGAGTGCAGCATGTACATCTCCAGTTGCAAAGCTCAGTAGTATTGAAACTAAAGACTAGACTTGAGCATGTAACTGTAGCCCCTATACCTTTGTAGCCAGACCACTAGGACTCCCAGCAAAAATATTAAGTATGCATTAGCTCTGTAGATGGGGATATCACTGAAATGCAGACCTTGACAAATGATGAACTAGGTGGCTGCTTTTGAGTCTGTAGAGATGTCACTGTTTCTTTCTATCCAACCCACTCCAGGACAAGCAAAGCAGGCTCCAGCTTCCCAGGATCTATCTAGCATTTCCCCTTCACCTCAACATTGTAACTAGTCCTAAATTGAAATAATCTGACCTATGCTTTTAAAGATTGTTTTCCATCTAAGACCTCTGACCCTTATTGTGGAAGCCCCTAGATCACTCAGACAAAAGTACACCTTCTAACCCTTTATCCTGTCTCTCTGGCTGGCTTGAGATAACATTTAACAGAATATTTTCAATATTCAAATGAGATGTACAACCACGATTTTAGCACCCTTATCTCTTCACCTTTCCATCCATATGTACATGCTGGTTAAAATTGTTACGGAGTAATTTGCTTTCATCAGAACTAGCAATGTGGACAATCACATGAATATGCAGATTTGTGCAATCAGTACAGCTCTTGAATGTATTTGCCCAGTGACCAGGTTGCTTGTATACCTTTGCTGAACTACGAGAGCCTGAACTCATTCATACTGCCTGTATATACATGACAGCACTGATGACTGTAGGTTTGCATGCAGTAGGGGAAGGTGCCCTCTACATGTGCAAGAAATGTGGATTCCTTCAGTCCCTTCCCAGCACAGGGCATGCGTGCTTCTGCCATGCATGGAGACGCATTTGCTTGAATATCGGTTTGCTATATTTTGTATCAAAGGGGGCCCCAGCTGAAAACATTTTATTTTGTAAACTGAAGTGAAAAATCAGTTATGGCAGATCCTTTTTTGAATAATGACATTCTTTTTCCCAATTTCAGAACTCAACAGTCATGAGCAGAGCTGAAAATTTTAAACAAGTTGAGTACCTCCTTATTCACGGAACAGCAGATGGTGAGTTTCAGTTAATTAGACTTTTTAGTATCACAGACAGGTTTGCAATTTCACTACTGACAAAACAAAAGCATGAGGGGCAAGACTGTTACATTTACTTCAATAAAACAGTGTTGCTTTCCACAACTCACTTGTCTTGGGCTAAATGGGATGCTGAGTCCTAGAACTTCAGTCACTTTCTTCTTCTGCCTTCCCTCCCGGTATCTGAAAACTCCAGAGGCTATTAGCTACTTGTTTACGGCTGTTCGTTCACTGTCTTTCCCACAGATAATGTTCACTTTCAGCAGTCAGCTCAGATCTCCAAAGCCCTGGTGGATGCTGGCGTGGATTTCCAAGCAATGGTATACTAAGACTTTGTCTGGGGGGGGGGGGGACAAAGTATCTGGTGGGTCTAGATTCCTTTTTGGGGGTTACTTTTTCCCAAGGAAGTCTCAGAAGACAGGAAGAGAAGAGAGGCCCCTTGTCATTCCACTGTGAAGTTGGAGAAGTGATATCCTTGAGTCGTACACAGAGTAAATATTAGACAGTTTGAGGTTGAGAAACACAGGATTACTTATCCTGGGAGTGTCAAAACACCATTCTTCTATTCCTGTGATGGTTCAGTCTCTCCCTGTTTTGATTCGAAAGTAATCACTTATTCTGTAAATGTGTGGCAGAGTAATTCTAAAGTGAAACCAGCATGATAATAGCTGAAATGTAAACTCCATTCTGTTATGATTACCAGCCATCCTAGCAACAGTGGGGTATTAATAATCAGCATGCTTCAGGTCTTGCAGTTGCTACACTATCTTTTGTTGAACAACTGCAGGCAGCAAACAATTAGACTTGTTTATAAGGTCAGAAATGGCTGGGGATGGTTTTGCCTGTACAGAGGAGGTTTTGGGTATTTAGTCTAACTCATCTTCTTCATTAGAATTTTTCATCAGATTTATATATATATAATATATATAATATATATATATATTAAAGCATCTTGCACTAATAACACAATAGTATAAAACACAACTTTTTTTAACTGTTTTGGCTAGAAAACACTGTCCTCCACACACACTTGTAACACATAATTTGCTGTGTGCTCAGTTTCAATAGTGCCCACTCTGTAGGAGTGGGTTTTCTCTATTTTGTACTGAGGAAACCTGCCATATCTTTTGGGCCAGATTCTCAGAAGAGGTGGAGGTTTGGTTTTTCCCTGCTTAAAGCAAAGTCAGATAATACTTGAGGCATGATTCAAATTAATTTATGTCTCAGGAATATGTAACTGCCTGACAGAAATGTCAGGTATACAGAGTTTTTAATTTCCAGTATAAAATTTCAGTGTTGGTAAATAAAACATTTGACATTTGACTTCACTTATGTTACAGATATAAAACTTTAATATTGAAATTGATTTTTCTAGCCATTAGATGCTTATATTAGAGATTTTTCCTTAAAATCTATTTATTTGAATACATACTCAAGTGTAGAGAGATTTGATGCTTGCTAGCGCCTATTAAAATAGTGTGCCTGCTGGTATAAATCTTCCCATTCAGAGTGTAGTTTTGAAGTGACCTTTGAGTCATATTTAAAGGTTGATTTGGTATTTTAATTAGTTTAAAGTCTTATGCAGTAAATCCAAATGCATAGTGGATTTTCTCAGTGCCCCCGTCCCCCCAGAAGAGGACCAGAGACTTCTTCAGGACTGAGCATGTCTTGAAAAGCTCTGGAGAAGAACTAGACACCCTCTTTGATGACACTTCAGTTTGTAAACAATTCCGGTTTTTACACCATGCAAGAGCTCATTTGAATTCTTCCTTTTTAAAGACAGCTGACCTCTGAATTCTGACCTCTCTCTCTCTCTCTCTCTCCCCCAGTGGTACACAGATGAAGACCACGGGATCGCTAGCAACACAGCTCACCAGCACATCTATTCCCATATGAGCCATTTCCTCCAGCAGTGCTTCTCCTTACACTAGCACGGCCCAGCTATCCACAGCTTATTTAAGAACACGTTTGTTCTCATTATCTCAAAGCTGCACTGTTAAGATGACGATCTTAATAATGTGGCATCGAGAAATTTCAGGCTACTTTCCAGTTTTATACCTGCCATCTTAACTAAAGATGCCTGTCTCCAGAACAGATTATTACCTTACAGCAATTTGGATTTTCCCCTCTGTTTTGTTTATCATTTAAAATCATTTCCACATCAGCTGCTGAAACAACAAATATAAATTAGTTTTGCAAGAGCTATGCATAGATTTCCTGAGCAGAATTTCAATTTTTTTTTCCTTACTAGACTAGTCCAAATCTTGTTCCCTTACTTAAGGGGGTGACAAGATATGGGCAATGATGTCATTAGAGCAGCAACAAGAGATGAGGGAACAGGGAGAATGGCTAGAAATCCAGGTCCAAGCATACAAACCCAACCAGGCTACTGTCAGCTCGCCTCAAGAAGAGCTGTTCACTGCCAGACTGGCACAGTTTTCCGAGAAAGACTATTCAAACAGTCTCAGGAAATCATATATGCAAAGCACTGACTTCTAAGTAAAACCACAGCAGTTGAATAGACTCCAAAGAAATGCAAGGGAAGCTGCCAGCAATGTAAGGGCCCCAGGTGCCAGTTATGGCTATAGGTGCTACAAAAACACAGCAAGGGTGATGGGAAAGCATTGTAAATGTGCTTTTAAAAATTACCAATGTCTCCTAGTGAGAAGAGGCAGCTTGGAACATATCGACTTGCCCTGTTAAAAGTTGAAAATATTTGTGTCACAAATTCTAACATGAAGGAATACTTGCGTCAGTTTTTCTTGACTTCCTTTCTTTGAGCATTTTAATTAAAATAGTTTAACTTCATTAGTTTTTTTAATGGAAAATTAAATGAGGATGTTTTGTGTTATTATTCTATTCTACACATGAGAATTTTGCCTGGTCATTTAGTAAATATGCTTCTATTTTTCAGAGGTAATGGGTTATATCTTGAAGCGAACTTAAACCGCATTGACATATGGACACATTTGTTCAAAGGTTCTTGTTTAACTTGTTAGAAATCCAAGACTGTCTTGTAAACATGGAAAGAGTTCAGCTTTTTAAAAAAAAAAAATAGATACATAAAACTGTTTAAAGTTAAACGATTCATAAGAGTTTATCTAATACCCCCTGAAATTTCTATTCTCACACCACATAGCTTTGGAGAAACCAATTAACAATAATTTGGTCATTTACATACTATGGAATTCATAGTATAATTTAGCCTAGGGGGAGCACGTGAGGGTCACAGCATGAGATGGAATACTATCAGCAGAGTCATTTTGGTAGACATGTCCTTCCAGGGTTTTTTGTTTTGTTTTGTCTCTGGTCTCTTCTTGGGGGGTGGGCAGGGTTGATATAATAGAAAACATACATTCTGATACTGAAATTGACTTAGCAATGTTTGGATAACTTAGAAAATACTATGTTTTGTTTCAATTATTTATAACACGGCTGCATTTTTAAAATGGACTTCACACATTTAAATGTAGTTTCAGACCAATTTGCTAGATACAGTTATCATAGACAGGTGAGCCACAGCATAAATTCCAAACGTGGCAGAAATGGAAAGTACCTATCAGATAAGAATAAGATTAGATATTCATGAGCCTGATGCCATTTCCCAGACACTCCACTGATTCACTTCACTTTAAGTGACTCTCGAGCCCTACCCTTCCACTGCAAGCATAGCTGCTACTTAAACCTGTAGGTCTCTGGCTCTAATCCTGGGTTTGAACACAGCTCTTTCTCCGTGTGCAGCAGCAGCAGCTGCAAAGTTCTAGATCAAGGAAGAGAGATAACACATGTTCCTGACAGTGTGAAAACATAAAAGCAAATTATAGAAATTATCCTTTTGAATTCATTAATCTAAACCCCATCATACAATAATCCAGGTTTTTATTAATACATCTTATATGAAGTATCCTAATATTTATATAATAGCCAAACCATGAATTTTTTTTGTTCCTTTTGTTTCTAAATACGTTGTTTCTGGAGCCTGAATTAATAAAAGGATCACAGCACACATTTTTCAGGCAATGAGGGTTTCAAATGGTGATAATGTGAATAAATTCAGTTTTCTATTTGACTCTTACAGGACAAGTTTTACTGTTTATTAAGAGTTGTAAATTAGATTAAACCTGATGTGTAAGTTGTAGATAAACTTAATTTGAGATTAATTTGAAAAGCACAAGAGCTAGCAACACCATTAAGGTATATAGATCTGCCTCTTAGGGGTATATGCAGCCTCTGGAAGCTCATAGATCAAGCTTCCCCCTGAGCGTACTGGAACCAGGGGCGCATGCGCTAATGGAAGAGCGCCCCAGTGCTTCACGATCCAGGATCACTTCAGTCTGTGCCATTCTGGGCATTGTGGTTCTCAGAGTATTAGCAGTTCCACCTCTTGGCACTTACTGCTTTTGCTCTAAGTTGGAGTGAGAATACTGATTTATAAGATTACTAGATTTGTACAATATTTAAGATTCAATAAATTCTAAGTGAAAAAACATACCAAAACACAAGCAGTTTTTTTTTTTCCTAAAATAAGATAATTTTGTTGTGCCAACTTTATGACAGTTATTTCAGCAGCATTTTCACATACATCCTGAGTGACCTGAAGCATGCATTTGGGATGTTTTGGGGGACACAGATGGCTGAGAATGAAACACAAATGGGGGTTATAAAGCATGACATCCCTGGCTACCCCATAAGAAAATCTCAGAGGCTGGGTTAATAAGACCACCATGAAGCTCAGCATAGCTGAGCATCTCTCTGCATTCAGATTTCTCTGACAATTTAAGCCCAAGAATTTGAATTAATAAAAAGATTGTTTTACAGATATTGAAAACGGTATGTCTTTCAAGGAATATAAGCCAATGGTTCTCAACCATCCTGATGCTGTGACCCTTTAATACAGTTCCTCTTTTGGTGGTGACCCCCAACCACAAAAGTATTTTCATTTCTACTTCATAACTGTAATTTTGCTGCTATGAATCATAATGTAAATATCTGTGTTTTCCAATAGTCTTAGGTGACCCTTGTGAAAGGGTTGTAAGACCACCCAAAGGGGTTGTGACCCACAGGTTAAGGACCTCTGTTATCAATGGGAGGGAAGGCCCTTGGTCCTGTGGAGGTTTGATGCCCCAGTGTAGAGGGATGCTGGAGCAGTGGAATGGGAGAGGGTAGGTGGGTGGGAGAGTACCCTCATGGAGGCAAAGGGGAGGGGGAGAGGGTGGATGTAGGATGGGGGGCTTTGTGGAGGGGTAACTGGGAAGTGGAATATCATATGAGATGTAAATGAATGGAATGATTAATTTAAAACAAAGAACTGCTATTATAAACTATAAATGTCAACAAACTTAATAGTCTTTTTGTTTTATATGGCCTTTTTTGAATCGATTCTCTAAGCATGTGAAGTTACTTAAAACACATGCATCATGATAGTGCAATTGTATGACCATTCAACAAACAAAATCTTTATCCTCATCTCTCTATCTACAGAGATTGGTTCTAGATTCTCCTGTGGATATAGGTACCAAAATCTAATGATCCTCAAGCATCTCCTGTGAAATGAGACTATGAAGAAACGGAAGCTTGTCCACCTCTATACTTCAGTCTCCAGATTCTTATCATATATAGCAATGTAAATGCTGTATTGAAAGAAATAATTATAAAGGGGAAACATAAATGCATGCCAAGTACAAACATAGTTGTTTCAGAAATACTTTTGATCAGGGAATGTTTGAATCCTCAGACGCAATGGACATGAAGACTAGGGACACTGAAGGTACATGAAGGTATTTCTTTAAGTTGCTTCTGTACAAAATCATAACTTTGTGAATTGTGAACAACAAAGTGGACTTCCCTGTCTAGTTTTTGTTCCGCTGTCAATCACAGAGAAATGAGCAATGGGGAAAGTATAGTATATCGAGGATATACTCAATCTAATTATGGTTCTAAGCACCAAAGTGAATGCCCTACTAAGGATGAGCAAAAGCCTTTCTCGCCTCCTGCCTGAGATACTGCTCTTCAGCTAAGTCAGACACATGGGACAAGATAGTCAACAGCTGTAATAAACATAGTATTATTTAAGGAACATTATCCAGCCTCTTCCAATTCAGCTCCACAGGAGTTTAAAAGAAGAAGTACAAAATATCCTACCTCAGAAATGTTGGATAGCTGAGATTTGTATACATGCAACATCCAGCATCTTCTTTTTCTTTCCTGCTAGCCACAATATTTTACAGTTTTCCCTACCTTGGTGGCTGCATATATTTCATAAATTGTTCCCTTAAACTTTGATGTTCTCAAGTGACACATCTATGTAGTGTCCAATATGCACTATTGGTGTTCTCTACTGTAATGGTCTAAAACCTCTTTTTGTATCCCTTATTGATCTTAGTAGACTGGACGAGAGAACTTTCTGGAACATATTACTTTTACTTCTGCAACAGCTTCTGCCTTTAGATAAATATCAGAGGCATATAGAGTTAACAGGGAGGGTTAAGAGACCACCACTACCATCAAAGGGCTTAGAAACAAGCAGAGGAATAAAATTGCCTGGTAGAAGTCTATGATTCCCCACACTAAAGGATATAAACTCAGTCCACAATAAGAAGTGAGGACAACAAGACTGAAGAGAAGCAGAACATGTAAATATGCCCAGCAAAGAGTCAGAAGTTATCTTTGATTGCTGACCACAATCACACTCTCAAAATACTTAAGAGACTAAAAACTTTCAGAAGGTTGCCACCTTAGTCTTGCTATATGTTGGCAGTCCTGACTATGAGCTAGCCTCAAAATCCTGCCAGTCCTGTTAGCTCAGCCTCCCAAGGACTGATATTAGATATGTTTGCCATCCAGATTGTATCTAATTTTATTTTTTTAACTGGATATACAAGATAGACATACTAAAAAGTTAGAAATCAGTCTGTCAATGATAGAAAAGCAACTCAAGAGAAAATTGGCTTTAGCAGGATAGAAACGGGAGAGATCAGTGCAGATAGGACCTTACTCCTAAGGACTGAGAGACTGGTCTGGAAGTCATCATTAAAGTGTCTTTCTCAGATTATATGTCTGAGTCACCTCCATAATTAAAACAATCCTGAACTAAAGAGCTGCTGGAGATCTCCCCATTCCCAACTTCAGGTAGTACTACAGAGCTATAGTAATAAATACAGCATGGTATTGGCATAGAAATAGACACATTGGTCAATGGAATTAAACTGAAGGTCCAGACATAAATCTACACACCTATAGAAGCCTGAATCACCCACGATATTTCAATACAACATGTGTACCATTAAGTAGGAGCAATTACAAGAGAACCTACCAGTCAGAAGAATTATTAACCAGCAAGTAGAGTTCTAAATATTGTCTTCATAACACTTTACTAGATGAATGCAGAAGAAATTCGGTCTCATTTGACCTCTGAAGCAAACAGAAGGGATACATTTAAGGAATGCTTTTCCCATACAGGTTGAAAATCGGGTATTCATTAGCTCTAGTAATTCAGCTCTACATCATGTGGCTTCCACTGCCACAGGGCCAATGCCACTTGTATCATGTTCTATGGGGGAGGGGCGTGTATATCCTTACAAGCTTCTCATTATTTTTTCTTCATGAGGTTAGAGCTGTTTGAATTCTCCTGAAATGTTTATGTCACAAATGTTTCTCAACTGTGTGGATGTCTTACTTTAACTAGTATGCTTAGACGATTAAAATACTTTACCTGATTTAATGTCTAATATGAAGGAAAAATAAAGACAAGACACATTGTACACACTTTAAAATAAGCATGAAAATTAGGTAGGATAAATATTTATTTCCACATAACATTTTTTAGTTTTGAAAAACACAATATCCTAGTCACATTTACACAGTACTTAAACATTGCAATAAATTACATTCAAGATATTCAGTAATTTTGACCAGGAATCTGAAATTAGGAGTAAATATAGAATACTACATTTTCTTATATTTTATATGATTTCAAAATATTAAGATAGAGATAGCATTAAAATTCACACAAGAACAAAATTACTATAAAAATACTCAGAAATACAGAATTTCATAGGCTGATTGCTTGTTTAAACCAGTGATCACGTGAAGTTTCAGTCACTGGTCATTTCAACAGAACAGATGTTACTCTATAGAGACACTAGGAGAGTGCTTTGGGGATTGGCCTGCTATGTCACAGACAGTGTGAATGTTTAGATGGAGTGTCACTATTGCAACATACACAAAGGTAGCACATTTGGAGCAGACTGTTTTGCATTTTTCTTCACCATTTATAAATACAGACTTTACTAACTGCAAATTCTTCTCACAATTTTGGCTCATATTTCCTTAAAAATGGCTCTGGAAAGGATTGTGAGGAATTTTTTTTGTTCAAAAAATATCAAAACATTAAGGTTATGTAGGCTTTGTTGTCTTTCATCTTCATTAGCTTAATAGCAAAGAGGATTTTTTCCAATTATATGCATTTATATGGAGTATATAGAATTTATAAAACCCAGAAGGCTCTCAATTTTTCTAAACCTGGACATTGAAAGATTATTATAAGGTTGTCAATCATTGATAATTTTTAGGAACTAAGGACTCTATGATATTTCATTCTTATTAAATTATATTTATCTAAAATTAAATGAATATTTTATTTACTAATATTCAAAAATCCATAACTTCCTTCCTGTTTCAATAAGCATAGTAAAGTTGGACTGTTTGATATGGACTGAAATATTTACATAACCTTCTCTAACAGAATCTGAAATTTTAGTTCAAAGACTATTTTTCCACAACATGCATTTAGTTAAAATGTGGAAAAGAGCTTTGCAAAAAAAAAAAAAAAAAAAAAAAAAAATACAGTTGGAGACCTGTTGGTCTAACACGACAACGTGATAGGAACCAAAACTTAGCAGCACATGACCATGATCAGTGGAACAGCTGTCAGGGCTGGCATCTCATGTACAACGTTGCACCATGTGGCATTCCATAAGTATGTATGTCATAGGTATATTTGGGAAGCAACTCTTGTCGATGGGAGAGAAATTCAGTAGAACATTTCTGGTAAAGATTTAAAATGAAAAACCCCACAAAACTCTTCAAATATCTCTAAAGTATTTAATACAAGCCTAGTACTTAATTGCGTGGCTGAAACTTGAATTCTAAAGTAAACACTACTTGACTCTTTGTAGTATGTCTTTTAAGAAGGTATGAACAGGTCTCTTTCCTCAAATGACTTGAAGTAACAGATATTAAGTATTAAATGTATCATATTAAAGTCAAGGGAATACATAAATACAATGATTAAAAATGCTTTCAGAGTAACTTTTTGATTTGGGTCTTTCAAAACCAGTCACGAATGCTAAGTCATAAAAATTAAAAAGTAAAACTACCTTCCAAAATTCTTCTGAATAAAATTATCAGGCATCTTCAGGTTACTAAGGTAGGAAAATACAAACTAGGCAAATAGGACTTATCTTTTAAAGAAAGCTTTGTTCTCCTAATGCTGACAATGAGAATCCCGTGTTGGCGAATGTCTTAACGGCAGTAACACCGGAGACTCTTGCGTTAGCTATTGGATCTGCTTACAAGGGTGTCGACCGGCTTAGAGGCTGAACACAGGGATAGAAAGAAGAGTTGCACTACTTACAGTATGAAGGAGGATTTGGGATGGGAGACAGGGATTACAATTACATGATCAACGCAGTTTTATTAATAATTCTGACACTCTTCATATATATATATATATATATATATATATATATATATATATATGTAAAAAATAATTGAAGATCAAGTCATAGACAAGTCTCCCTGTCAACGCCTTTCCCTGAGTCAGCTTTCTTCTCCTTTCGGCTTTCAATGCTAAAGGAGAGACAAAAACAAGGAGATATTTACTACCACACTCCAGCTTGGTTACTATGAGATTTGTTTGTTTGTTTGTTACCCAGATACTAACCACCACCAACCCAAAGGAATACAGGAGCTCTCAGGCATTGCTCTTTCAAGTTGTAATGCAGATACACAGCATCAATTAAATCCTCTGCACTCCGTGAGCTAGAAATCAAGAACTGCAGAGAGGGGAAATTAAAAAAAAAAAAAAAAACAGACACGGAGAAACAAAAAAGACATTTCCAAAGAGTTCTACAAGCATGCAAGATTAATACATGGTCCTCATCTGGGCAAACGAATATTTGATAGTTGGTGGAATGTCAGCCATGCTCTACATTACGGTAGACCAGAAAATGACAGAACAAGGTGCTGCGTGGGGTGGGGGGTGGGATTTCCTAGCTCTGCTGAAAATAGCTTTTCCTTTGTTCCTGGACTGGACCTTGCTCTCTGGTAAGGACAATGTTATCTTTCCATCTGAGAGAATGGCTCATTGTTCTCCACATATCTGTGTGGTGTTTACAGAAAAACCCTCAGACTGTATATCAGAGAGACGATTCATTCCCTTCTAGAATAAACTCACACCTGGAAAGCGTCTGTTTAATCTCATCTCCCAGTTAACGTCTCCAGTGATTATGTCGATAACGTGACTACCATTTTTGTTGAGTTATCGAACTACATCTATCACTATGTGCTTCTATTCTCACAGGGCAGTTTTCATGGAGAGTTCGAATATAGCCTTCAAACCAAAGAAGCTTGGACTTAAAAGGGCATGCTTCCAGGAGAACAACACGCTCCTTCCCCCAGTACTTCCGGTGTCTGGCAAAGTCTCATGACCTGGAGGTCTCTCTGTTCCCCTTCACATTCATGGCACAAAGAGCAACCTACACGCAGCCCCTGAGACCCTGAACTAGACGAATCGACACACTTTTTACTGTTAGCTTCAGCCCTTAATATACATTTATGAAATACTTGAAGGTGGTAGTACTCTTGGTTTTATGACTGTTCCCTGGGTGATAAAGGAACCAAGTTATGTTCTCTATGGGTTTTCCTGTGCATCTTTCTTAGTGGTCAATAACTTAAACACATTCTGAGAGTGTGTTTTTAAAATTGTTTTTTCTCCAATTCAAGCTAGAAACAGCCCTTCTCAGTTGTCACCACCACCCGGCGCCATCAGGTAAGAAGTGCCGGAGCTTCTGCCATCTGTGGCACGCTGCCAGCGCTGAGAGCTGGTGTGAGCGGGTGTCTATGGCACCCGGGTGTGTGCCTGCTATACTTCTCAGCACATACTCCTTACAGGTCAGAGCGAAGCAACTTTCTTCCCTTTTCTTTTCTCCTTCCTTGAGAAGAGATGACAGTGTGCACATGATGTGTTGAGCGCCTTAATTCTGTATTTTTAACTTCTCTATCTGTATGACTCACTTTTCTCTACTTGATGTTCCTTTTATAAGACAAATGTCTGCTACTCTGCTTTCCAAATTAACTTGTCCTTGGACTTCACCTGTACTCGCCTGTCTGTCAAACAGAGCCAATAAAACCCAGCAGAGTGGGGTGGAGGTAAAGGTACTCACTTTTGCCTTCCAAGGTGTACAGCCTACAACCAGTGACTTAATCTCTCCGAGACTGGGTTTTTTCAACACTAAATTGAGCATTAGACCATATGGCCTCTGAGTCTTCTTGTAGCTTACTTCCAGAATACTGATTTTGGCATTCCTGTTTCTAATATACTGTCTTTTGTAAAATGGAATGTTGTAGCCTATCTTAGGAGACTGAGGGAATATATATAGTGGCCTCTATTCAAGCACAATTGCTTTGTGTACAATATTTTGAAACTTAGGTATCATATAACTTCTTAGTAAGTACATGATTTCTCAATGGTCACTGGCACCACTTGTCACTAAGCAGTGAGGGGAGGGAAGAGGAAAGAGGAGAAGGAGGAAGAGAGAGAGAAAGAGAAAGACTTAGACATCAATTTGATCCACAGATAAACTTCTTCCTGATCTGCTTTATTATATTGGTGTTTTATATTATGGAATAATGACTTTGTTTTATAACCATTAAATTTATAATGGCTTAATTTATAATCATTAAAATTAATTTGGGCAGGCAGAAGTATTATAATCAGCTCAAAGAACTCTATGAAAATATTTTCTTTGGATTTTCTGACTATATGATGCTCTCTCTCTCTCTCTCTCTCCTCTCTCTCTCAGTTTCTTATTACATCTATTTTCTAGATGCTAATCAACTTTAAGCTTTCATTTAAACAAACATATATCACATATGTGTTATTTCTTATTGTAATAAACATATGTTGTCAGACATTCTGGGAAGATATAGAAATACACAATAGATAAAACTATCCTTGTTGGTCAGCTCTGAAAACATACACATGATTAACATTATACATATTGATTGATCAGGTTGCATTTTATGTGTGTGTGTGTGTGTATATATATATATATATATATATATATATATATATATCCATAGATTTGAAAGAGAGTGGGAAGAGGAACACAATGGTTTGCAAAGAAGGATAGGAATGAGGAAATGATATAATCATATTATAATGTCAAAAACTAAAATAACTAAAAACATAAAGAGAAGAAAGTGACATTTCAAGAGTAAAGAAAAAGGACCACTATTGATAAGCGACTGAGAAATCAACGGTGAAGCTTCTTCCATGGCACTCAAATATTGTTCTGACAACTATTTGCCAAGAAGTTGGGGAAAGGCTCAGGCCTAAGAAATCACAGCAAAGCGGACTCCGGGATAGGAGAAGAATGTAGGAAGTACAGAGGTGAGAGGGAGAAAGAAGCAGAAGTAGGGGCCTGGCCTGATGGGCCAACCATGCTCCAGTGCACGGCCCCACACAAGGGCATCAACCATACTCCAATGCACGGCCCCACACATGGGGATTTGTTCACAGCATAAACAGGAGTCCATGGCTTAATAAATGGAAGAGGAGACACAGTTCGGATAGTGATCTGGGAGGGTATCAGAAAGGAATTGGGGGAAGGTTGGGTATGAACATGATCAAAAGACATTGTATGACACCTCAAAGAGTTCATAAAAATACTTTTAATATCACTGAAAAATGCTTCTTTTCTCAGCACTGATAGGTACCACTGCAAGAAATATACTTAGGGATCATTTTATAAAGCATTACAGTTATTCACTAATTGTGAACTAGATGCAGTTTTTGAGAGAACTGTTTCTATCAAACTGTATAGGAAGCTGTGGAGGCAACCTCGAGCTGGTGCCTACATGGAACCTTTACCCCTACATTCTAGTGTCTTTGGTACAGGAAGGTTCTCTGCAAGCTACCAAAAGAGAAACAGGAACACCATCCGGGCACAAACTCTTTAATCTACAATGTTGTGCCTGCAAGATATGCTACAGAATGGTGGCACAAAGACTGGGGAAGTAACCAGCCACTATGGAAACTATACCCAACAAAGGGTATAAAAACCAGAGGGGATGAAGGACACTAAGAAAACAAAGCCCTCTAAATAAATTATGACCAAAGCTCACATGAACTCACAGAGACAGAAGCACCATGTACAGGGCCTGTATGGGTCTGCACCAGGTCCTCTGAGTAAATATCATGACTTGCAGGTTAGTGTTTGTAATGGGATTGCTGAGTGTGCAATCAAATGGAGTTCTGATTCCTGTGCCTTCACTGGGCTCCTTCCCTCATGTTTGTTTGTTTTTACAATTCCAATGTGTTAGTTTTTGTTTTATCTTATTGAAATTAATTATTATAGCATATAATATAAGTATAAAGAGAAAACAAGGTGCTGGAGAGCTGGCTCTGCAGTTAAGAGCATTAGAGTACATGCTGTTCTCGCAGAGGACCCAAGTTGAGTTGCCAGTACCCATGTAAGTTGGCTCAGAATCACCTCTAACTCTAGTATGCCCTCTTCTGACTTCTTGGACACCTGTACTCATAAGTGTATACCTACACACAGACACATACGTATCATTTAAAATAAAATAGATGGAGTCAAGCATAGTAGCACACACCTTTGAGCCCAGAACTCAGGAGTCAAAGGCAGATAGATATCTCCAAGTCCTAGGCCAGCCTGGTCTATATATCAGTTCCAGGCCAGTGAGAACTACATAGTAAGACCCTGTATTGATGATGATGATGATGATGAGGAGGAGGAGGAGGAGGAGGAGGAGGAGGGGGAGGAGGAGGAGGGGGAGGAGGAGGAGAAAAAAGATGATGATGATGAAGATTATGATAATGATAAATCTTTTAAAAATCAAAACAAACAAAAACTGGAAGCAGTCTAAGTGTGTAACAGTAGGAAACTAAAAAATTATGTCACAGCTAGATGGCATATAATTTTATAAAATTAAATATGGTTTATGTAAAATATTAATAACATACTGTTAATGAAAAGCTATGAAATACCAAGCATTCCATGGTACCAACTTTGCACATTAAAAATACATATAAATAGAGGTAATCCTTTGGATTACTGACAGCAGTTGACACACAGGAATCACACACAAGTAACGTAATTCAAGGCTGAGCAGTCACAGGAAAGCCAGGCTACCAACTGCTAAACTGTTCAGAGCAAAGGTCCAGATTCTAATCACCTGCTGAATGTTCGCCAGGGGCGGCTTTCACAGGATACAAATGGACTCCCAGAGTACTTAGTGTGATTATAAACATATCTTACTGGATTTGTGATTTTAAAAATATTATTATTACACAGAACGCTTAGCAAATAGGAAAAGAATTCTCTTAATGCTTTTAGTTTAGGTCATTTAAGTCTTTGCCATATCAGGAGAAGCTGGGCCACTTTTTTGGAGTGACTGATGAGGAGTTCTCCAGGAGCATCTTATCACTTCTAACTTGCTTGAAAGAGTTCTTACAAATGCAACATATAAACTATTTGTGACACTTAGAGCCTGATCCAATTTTTATCTTATGTTTTTCTTGGACTTTGAGTGTTGAGTTTAAATGTTAGTTCTTAGAACTTCATAATTTATAGTTTATATTTGGTGTTGGTTACTCAGCAAGCAGTCAAAAGGTGAAACTAAAATTTAAGTCCATAAAATAAGAGGCTGTAGAGGAGCTTTTAGCATGTATGCATCACACTGCTCTACCAGGATCAAAGCAGTCACCCTCAAGATAAGTTGGAATCGCAGCTGGCTCTTAGCCTCTACTCCCAGTCAAACCATACATGATATTTCTAAAAATAAAATGTAAGCAGAACAAATGATAAGATACTGCTGTTCTAAACCTCATCTGCACAGGTAATTACGCTTCAGAGATACTCTATGGGAAGGAACAAAGTGGAAAATAACAGGGTGGTGGTAAGAGGTGGATCAAAGGCTGTGTGGAGCCAGCTTGGGTCACAAGAGATAGGGGACTCAGGAACCTCATCTGTAGGTCCTTTTTGGTTTTGACTGGTGGGTTGTCTGCCATCCAGCATATGTGCAGAGTTCCTTTGTCATATTTCACTGTCTTCAGCAGACGTTGAGGGGCAGCAGTTGCTTTGGAAGGGTATCATTGCTATTAATATCGATGGGTTTAGAATTTCTCAAAGCCACTTCCTTTTTTTCAGTGTTTGTACTGTTGAGCAGTGGAGACACTACCAACCAACAGATGTAAATTATATCACATCAAAGAGTGAAGAAAAGTGCTCTGCAGAGCAGCACGTTGAGGAACATCACAGGTTCAAGGCAAACATGGGTTTTACACACACAACACACACACACACACACACACACACACACACACACACAGAGATTTAACTTGCATTTTACAATTGAACTTATATCAGAATGAATATGTGTTTTTTAAAAAGAAAACAAGAAATACATGACTACACTAGTATGAATAATGGTCTCCTTAGAGCTAGACTTTTAAAACAACTAGGTTTTCCAGTAAATGGCACCATTTGACCTTAATATTGACTTTAAGAAGCACATACAAGTATCACATTATAGAACCTTTGCTCAATACAAAGAAAAACTAAGAAGAGTTTGGACTATGGGCCCCCATAGTTCACGATGAAAAGCATCTGTAAGTTTGTCTCAAATTCTCCACTTAGTTCCCATGACTGGCATTTTATTTTGAGTCCACCAACCTAGATTTCATATTTTAAAATAAATGGAAGAAATGCTAATTTTTACTGTCCATGGGCTCAAATTGCTCTCCTCTTACTCTGATTTTCTTTGAAGAGTTCTGACAAAACACAAATGACTGCGAGGATGACTCCAAGGGGCTCTAACTAGGATTTTGAATGAAGAATGCTAAATCATGTTTTAGAATGAACATTACTGCTGCTCAATCCAAGCAAGGGAATACATGCTGGTTTTGAAGCCCTGTTCAATGACATCATTCAAAAGTATTAGAAATAGGCTGTTAAGAAGCTTGTATCAGCCTCCTTTGGTCTAAGTTTTAAAGAAATTTAGAGCAAGCAGTCAGCGGGATTTAGTCAAGCAATGGAAGAGGGAAAGGAGGGAGAGAGGAAGGAAAGACCACCCCAGCTTCTGGGGTGACTACGGTTGCTGTCTTGTTTACTCTGCTTGCTACAGAGATGACATTGAAGCAGCATGCCATTTTGGGGTGACAAAAACTTGCAATAAGAGGTCCCCCTTCCCCCAAGACTAACATAATCTATCTAGCCCATGGCTCCAACTGTGTTTCATGAAGTTTAAAAGTTTAGATGCACCACAGCAACATGAATGGAAGCTCCCAGATTTGCAATTTTCAAAATTAAAGGGACAAATTTTCTTTTACCAATCTAGCAATTTGCTACCATTACTTGCTGAGTATGGTTCTGTAAGGTCTGTTGTTTTATATGTGATACACTTGCATATGTTAAGGGAAAAATGTTTCCTTATCTTTCAGAGCCCCTTAAAGAACTGCGTAGATATAAACCACCACATATATTAGTCTGGCATTGGATTGGAGTCCAAGTCTCCAGGCCTTTTGCCTCCCCAAAACTCACACAGATGACACAGGCTGACCAGGTTTCCAGAAGACACCACTTAACATAAGGAAATGCAACCAGGGAATAGGTTTGAGGGAAAAGATCTTACCTTTGGGGAATCAGCTTCTAGAGTGATTAAGAAGGGGAGCTTATGACAAAAGAATGTAATATAAAAATTAAGTAGAAAAGTTAATGTAAGGTTATAAAATTAAATAAATTAAATCATTATCATACCATCCCCAAACATCCACCATTTTCTTATGAGAAGCAAAACTAGTGTAACACAGGAATTTCCTCTTCTTCGGTTCAGCATCTAAGATGGTTGCCTGGTATGGTCCAAACTCATTTATATTTCAACTGAAATACAAGGATTCTCTTACTACTTAAAAACATCTCCTCTCTCAGCATGCCCAGCTGCAGGACTGCTCACAAGTCTACAGACAGATGAGAACGGATGGATGTTCCGGGTAAGGTTAGGGGAGCTTGTCGGGAACTTGAAAACTGGGAACTGGAAATCAACTAAATGTAGAATGACCGTTACAAGTGCCAAATCATTGCCACAAAGGAATAGGAAGTGGGGAATGTGGTCTGGGACCTACAGTCGTCCTGGGAGTGTGTGATGAAGAGATCCATGAAACCACACAAAGAAAGAGTGGGCCGGAATGAATGTTCAAAATCATCATGCACTGGGGTCATTAATAGCTCCATTTCCCCCCCACTGTCGTTTTGGAGTGAGCTTTAATTTGAAAGGAAGACACTGAGAAGCATAATGCTTGTAAAAATTATCATTCTCCCTTTAGAAAAAAAAATTCTAAAATATTTTAACTTTAAATGGTTAAAATCAATAATATCTACTGAATCAATCTGGCGAATTTACGCCACAAAACATTAACATTAATATAACATTATTTCAAAATTCCAACCTTTTAGAAGGAAAGCGTGACTCCTTTTCTTTTGAGTTGTCAGCAGTAACTAGAAGGTTCCCCCACATGGCAGTCTTTGACATTTCATCAGAAATATTGATCACAGATGGGTCATCTCTAGATAGGAGTTTATCCAAAATGAAACATGGGGCATTCAGTTAGGGAAGATGAATATAGGACAATTTTATAAGCATGTAAAACATTTTTATCAAACTTTTAATAGTAAAGCACATAAAACATAAAGTTTTCATCTTAAATATTTTTAAATGTACAATGAAAAGTTATAAAAGATATTTACAACTTATAGCCTACAACTAGCGTCTGTCTCCAGAATTCTTTCATCTTATCAAGCTGAATTTTGTATCTATTAAACATCTCTCCTCTTCCTCCTTTTCCTGGCCCCTGGCAACCTGCACTGCATGTTCCGTGTCTATTCGTTTTGAGAATTTTAAGTGTCCCATGGAAAATGGATCACACAATGGTTTTGTGTGTGTGTGTGTGTGTGTGTGTGTGTGTGTGTGTGTGTGTGTGTAACTGGCTTACTTCATTTGGACGTGTCCTTCTGGTTCAAGATGTCTAAACATATACCTCAATTTCTCTTCTTTTAAGGTTGAATAATATTCCATTTTGTTTATTAAAATAGCACATTTTTCATAATTAAAATAGAGAGTTGTATAGAAATAGCTTTGGGCTACAGTTCTCTTAATCCATCCCAGATCACAGCGATCAGTTCCCATGTGTCTACTGCTCAGTCACTTGCTCCTATTTTTTACAGCGTGGCAGATTCCTCTCTTCATCTCCTCCGACCCTGCAGCAGCTGCCACTGTCTCAGATGCCTACAATGCTCTGTGCCTTCCTCTCCTTCTGGCCTCACCTCTTGTTATCTTACATCTGCTTACTGTTCTGTCCCCACATTCTAATAGCCTCCAGACTGTTCTGGAACAGTCTAGAGACACTCAGCGTTCCTAATGCTGAGACCCTTTAATATAGTTCATGTGGTGATCCACAACCATAAAATTATTTAACTGCTACTCCATGTAATTTTGCTACTGGTATGAATCATAATGTAAATATGTGACATGCAGGTTATCTGATATCTGACATCAAAGGGTAACAACCCACATAAGCAACTCCCTCAAATTAAAGAAAAGTATCTGAAAAATCTAAAGAAAATATTCTAATGTATAGATAGATTTGGGCTACTGTTTTCTTAATCCATCCCAGATCTCAGACTTTTGTTTCCAATTCTGTCCTAGTTTCACCTGCTCAGGCATGTCCACGCTGCAAGTATTTTAAGTTGCCAATCCACCCCTCCAGTTCTTTGCTTTGTCTTTCTATCCTTCTTTTTGCCATGTACAACTCTGTATTGACTGTTCATATTTTTGTGCTCTACCTTTATCTTTTGTTCTACTTGGATATAATGTATGTGACAGCAGGATTCTAGAACACAGGCTAACAGCTGCTTTCTCAAAAGTCATCCAGAGCTGGACACATGGCATGTACTCAGTAATTATTTGCTTGAATATGAATGCAGCCTACTTACTCAGTAATTATTTGTGTGAGAGTGAATGCAGCCTGTGCCTTTGACAGAGCACTTCCCCTGTAGCTGGGGAACCTACAGTATTAGGTTCTACACTGGTGTTTAGTGGTTTGTTTAGCTTTGTTCTGTTGTCATACTTTAAATTTACAACAATTATAGAAAACATTTATGATGCTTTAAAATTTCCCAAGAGTTAAAAACATAATCAAATGGCAGCATAAACTAATCAACAACTTTTATAACTAAGAAAATAGCACTATTTTTTAGTAATATAGCTAGTACATAGTACATACATTTTACTATGAAAAAAATCATATTAACAAAACTCCTGAGCTAGCCTCATGTCACCTCCATTGGGGCTGTTCACAAAAGGACAACAAATCCACCAGTTATTGAAAAAAGCACCAGGACTCAGCCTTGTTTAGTCTGAAAATATGTGTTTATTTTCTCCAGCCTCCTTGAAAATGAAACTTCCTTAATCTCAGAATAGGAGATCAACCAATTTCCAAGAAAGCATCACATGAAAAACAAATATGATATTAGGAGACCGTCTTATGGGGAAAAGGGCTGATTTAAGCAAAATTAAGCTTTAAGGGGGTAGTACTATTTTTATTATCTCACATGTAAAGGTTATTTATGAATTTCAAGCTAGCATTCAGTTCGGACCATTTTCAATTTAACTACTGAATCCTTTTGGAATGACATTGTCATAAAAGTAGTTCCCGGAGAATTCACTTGAGAATATACTAACCCTCCTCAATAAAGAGTATTTTAAGTGTGTGTGTCTGTGTGTGTGTGTATGTCTGTGTATGTGCGTGTATATGAGAGAGAGAGAGAGAGAGAGAGAGAGAGAGAGAGAGAGAGAGAGAGAGAGAGAGAGAAGAGCTAAATTGTATGCACTTTTAAGTCCCAGGTAATTGCATCTAACCGTTTGGGGAGGGTACAGTGTTGGAGTGAGACTCTGAGATCCAATAAATTCTTTGTCACTTTGAGTTTTAACTATCATGGCAAATTTCTTCTCCTCCATGATTTCATATTTATTTATTTACTGGCATAGCCTAAGAATTTAGGACCATATTCTTGGTTACCAAATAGCACTTGAAATAGACTTTGGGAGAAAATTATTGAAACTAAACTTTTTGAAAGAGGAAGGAAGTTAGAGTGAAGCAGAGAGAGGAAGAGAGCAGAAGAGAAAGGGAAGGAGCGGTTAATGAGGGGAGGAGGGGTCAAATGTCTGTGGAAGTTTTCATTGAGACTAAGAAAAGTTTGATTTCATGTCTTTGTGTATAAAAGTAGTTTTCACAACTACATTAATATTTTCTTAAAAGACAGACATGACTGATTTCTTTAACTCAAAATTTGGGTTATCTTTTTGGATGTGACTTTCATTTAGAAGCAAATTCTCAGAATAAAAGTGTTTTCCCATGATCACCTTACAGATACTGGCCTCGTTTATGCTGAAAGTGGTCTTAGGTTGTTGTTGTTTTAACACAATCTGAATAACTTCCATTTTCGTGTGGTATGAAATTCTTAAGCTGAGTATAACCAGCACATTCTAGGACTCTACCTGCGGTGTTTTAAACATCTGTTTACCTGTAGTGTCCCTCCAGTGGGAGTTGTACTGTGCCCTCGTCCTCCATGGCTAGCATACTTTGTTCTTCCTGGAATGACAAATGTAACATAGATAAAGTGAACCCGATGGGGCTCTATTTTACATTAAAGAAGAAACACAGATTAATGTTTTATTATCTCATTAACCTCGGGACCTTCCACTTTGTTTGCACTTATTAATGCTAGCACAGGTCCTTTCAATAAAGCCTCAGCGACTAAGAACACAGTAATTAAGGAAAGTCTCATAACATGAAGTAATTTAAATGCTAACGACAATCTCCTCCGTGTCACTCAGGGCAAAACATGGTTCATTCCCAAGCACATTAAAGAAGCAGTCTGAATTGTACAGGACCAAGAATATGGGTGATGCACTGAGACTTTGGGTTTATAAGTTGAATTTATGTTCCCCAAATCCTCTGCTAGGAAGGGGTGAGGGTTACATATTCAGAGCACTGATTCTCAAACTCTAGAGTTGTCTGCATGCAGTGCTAAAAATATCACGGGCCCTACCTCTAGCGCTTCTGATTCTGTAGGTCTGAAATAGAGAGGGCACGCAAATGTACATTTCTAACAAATTCCAGGGGATGTTGATTATACTGACCTGGGACCACATCTTGAGAATTGCTCAAGAGGCTTGGAGAAAGGCAGAAGATTCCTTCTTATATACATCAAAACAAAGTACCTGTTAAACATGCCTGAGGACCTGAGTTCAGATCCCCAGAAACCACACACAGACTGAGTTGGCACCACCAGTGCTCAGGGTGGAGGCAGGCAAGTCCCTGGAGCTCTTTATCCAGCTAGCCCATATGATATGTGAGCTCCAGGTTCCAAGACACACACCCCCTCTCAAAAATTAAAATAGAAAATGACAGAGAAATAAACCTGATCTTGATCATGTGTATTTGCACAAACATACATATATATGTATGCAAACATGTACATATAACCTTCCACAGAAAGACAGATTTCTGACTCACCATGATGAAGTAATAAACAAAATACCCTCCATTTAGATATATATATATTAAGTTTTTGTTTCATGCTTTAGATTTTTCTTACAACAGCAATATTCTATCCTTCTCTAAAAGGTGAAAACACTTAATATATCCTTGCACACATTTTCTTATTTTATACAATCTTCTAATCTATAAACTTTTGAAATGAAGATAAGCTTATGGCTATCATACAGAAATGTCTTATTTATTTTTCAATGACAGTACCGTTAAATTTTTGTATGCACTATATGTTTAGATATGTTATATTTAGATTGTGTGTATACACATAGTCTTATTTAAGGCATTCATTTACAAATTGGTCAGCTGGCCTTAGCCCAGTTCATTAGGACCATTTTTAAATGTTAGAATTGTTGTGCCTGACTCCTGGAATAGATTTCTAAGATGTACAGACCCCAGGAACCAGGCGTTCCTGCCTACCTGGGAAACAGATGAGATGAAACAGGATTAGGGCTAAAGGTTGTCCTTCACCCCCTTTCCTTAGCTTAGCTTAAGTAATGTGACCAAACTAATTAAGTTAACACATTGAAGTTAACTAGATTAACTTAAACCAGGTGCCTAAACTCAGTTTAGTTCAATTGACCTAACTGAACTAGTTTACTAGTTGGCAAAGAGATGGCTTTGGCTACTGCAATTATTCCCATGGGCAAAATGTTGAATGCCATATTTATTATAATTTCAAGATATGAAGTGTTCTCAGATGGTTCTGCAGCTGGCTGACTTGTGACTGTACATAGAGGCAGGTCTGAACTCATGCTTGCAGCATTCTCCCAACTGCTGATGGAGGCAGGCCCCTCTGAGGATACTTCAGCCCCGATACCTGCAGAAGTTCTAGGTCATCTATGCTGTGGAATGCTGTGAGGGGCCTCCATGAGCTTGTCTACAAGTTAGCTTATGTGTTCCCTCAGATACTACCCTGTGTATTACACTCTGTGGGACTAAGATATCCTTGGGTCCAAGGAAATAATTCTACTCACTTTCTGTCTGTCTTAGAAGGAATTGGTTTCTTTCAAAGCCCCCTAGGCCCTTGTCATAGACAGTGTTCTTAGAACTAAAAGGTGACTAGTCCATGTGTCACTTTCTCACTCCAGTGACCTAACATCTGACAAGAATCAACTTCAGAGGGTTTTTTGTGGTTGGACAGTAGGGATGGTGTGGTGGCAGGAACACCAGACACTGCTGTAAGCATCGGGAAGAAGAGGGAAAACTGAAAGTGACGCTCAACTCTAAATATGAAACCCGAGGGTTTACCACTCACCAGTGTACTCTAGTGAGTGTCCACTCTATTCAGGTTCCACAACATTCTAAAAAGTGTCACTAGCTGGAAACTGAGTGTTCAAACACACACATCTATAATTTTTTTTTTTAAATTAAACTAAACCATTCTGCTCTATTCTTCCATAGGGTCATGGTCATCTTTGAGGCTCAAGGAAATATCTTAACTGTGAACCCCTGTACAATAATAAAGCAAGTTAAATACTTTCAACACACAATAGTAACTATCTCCATCTCGAAATGGAGGAATGGGGATATAGAAGTGAAAGATTATGCAATGTAAGACCAAAACCCAGAAGACAAACTCCAAATCCTATAGCTTCATGTCCAGCATCTGAAACTCATGATGGTATCACCTGTGGTCCAAAGGGCTCCAGTAGTCCCATCTCTCCTGCTTCACTGCCTGTAGCACACACACCTCTCTCTTTGCTACCTCCACTCCTTGCTCCAGGCTTTCCTTTAAAGTAACCCTGTGGTTCTGGTATCTTCCACATGAGGCTTTCTTTATAAGCCAATCTTCAACTTCACAGCCTCATATATTTCTTTCTTGGGGCCTCATCTGCAGGGATTTCAACTCTGTGATATATTTCTTGGCCTCAGTAGCCTTCAGAAATATTGGCAAAAGCTTTACTGAGTCTCTTATTCTTGCGTCTCCCATGCTTATACAACTATGAAAACACAGTGCTGCCAAGTCCTCCAACCAACTCAAGATGAAGCTGTATCAGCTTTGCGTACTGGCCCTATGGAAACACTTACAGAGACAGTTGTTTCTGAGGGGCAATACATTTAATAGTATTCTCAGTTTAGACTTTAGTCTTAAAAGTGAATTTCCATTTTCACAGGGTAGAACCTACTATGGGTAGAGTTCACCTTTAGGTTACCTTTTCTTTTGTTTCTCTACACAGCACAAGATTTTTTTCTTAATGGTACTAATCTCTAATGATTATCTCGCCATATCAGTCACAGCCTTGCATATAACTGTAGCTCACACTTTTCCCCAAACTAGACAGTTTTCAAAACTTTCTGTTCCACTAGCTGCTAGACTATAGACCTGGATAAGAGCAATAAATAATAACCATAACATAGTCTATTACCACACAATTTTGACATTTGCCCCCAAACAGTTCAGTTTATTACTTTCAAATTCAGATTTTCTGAAGTTCTCAGGACAAAGGAAGGCTGAATTCAACCACGTTGAATTTGGCAGAATATGACATATATTGTCTCTGGCCCAACTCATGGAATCCTTGTTCCCCTCAGAACCTCCAAAAGTTAGTTGGTCCTCCACTGGTCCACATTTCTTTGGCATTCTGGTCTTCTGAACTCCAAACAGATGAGCCAGTAAAGGTCTGTTTACAGTATTCACATCTTTCAGTTCTTATTCCAGTTTCCTGCACATTCCTCTCAGAAACCTGTTCAGTAGGCCGGCAGCCATGTGGTCAGACCTATTCTTCCACAACAAATCTCTGTATTAGTTACTTTCCTCATTATTGTGAACAAAGATCTGATGGGAATCAGGGATTACCAAGGGATACAGTTCAGTATGGCGGGGAAGGCATGATGGGAGGTGTGTGAAGGCCTGGCTGCGCTCTGTCAGGATTACGGAAGCAAGAAGTGAGCCTGAACTCTAAACCTCAAAGTCCACCACCAGTAAACATTTTGCTCTAGAGGCTTCGCCTCCTAAAAGTTCCATAATCTTCTAGAAAAGTGCCATCATCTGGGGACCAAGCATACAAATACACAAGCTTATGGGAAACAATTTGTACTCAACTTACAACAAGGAGACCATTAGTTAAAATAACTCATTTAAGAATAAGAAGAGCGGCTCTGCAGCCTAGAAGGAAGTGTTCCTTGCAACTTAGTTTACCCAGGCAAGCGAGCATTCTCACACCCTGGAGTCTGCGTCAGAACATATCTATCCACTCAGGTAGGAAACATCCCTCTTATTCTTTTTATATTGTTGTACATGGAGGGACAGAAAGAGACCCTCGCTAATCCCAAAGGCTATATATCACAAACCAAGATGTAAACAAAGCATATATCTGCCTTTGGCTGTTCACAGAAGATGATACATAATGTCTCTTCTGGCCAAACCAGAAAGATCTAATAAAGTCTAAAATGCAAAACAAATGGAAGAGAATGAGAGTATGATCAGCACCGGTGCCACCTAGCAGTAGCAACCACAACCACCACCACCACCACCACCACCACCACCACCACCACCACAACAACACAGGCAGACCCATTAGCAGCAAGGACTGGGGCTAAAGCTTTGTGGATAATGTTTTTCCTGATGCTTTTCCACTTTTCTCTCAAACTGCTTCCAATAATTATTTTGTACTCTGAGGTTCGTTAGTATGTGTGGGCTTTATACTAGTCATCATTCTATCCAAACAAAAACTCATCACCTCTAAAGATAGCATGTCCCAGCCATGCTTATCTGAAGTGAAGGTGGCTGAGCAGTCACTGTTGCTGTCTTCAGTGCCAGAAGAGAGCTGGGTGGGCCTGGGAGTGGTGATGGAGGACAGCTGCGCCCCAAGCAGCACTGTTGGGGAGGCAAAAATGGTGGCTTTTCATAGAAGAGCCATCAAATAAGGCACAGTTTCCATTATCTTCACAGCCCAGGCTATCTCGTCATGCAAGAAGACATAGAGTTGAATGAAACTAACCAGATAACTCCTATAGCAGTGTTTAACATGGTTTCCATTTACGCAGGACCAGTCAATGGTCCAACAATGATCCATCCAAACCCAAAGAAAGGATTTAGTCAACAAGACTTTAGAAATCTTTTATGCTATGATTTTAAGACAATATTTTAATTAAGATAGTTAGCAAAATGGTTTTTATATACAAAATAAGGGGGAAACAAATAATTCCATATCCGACAAAGATCAGGAAAATTGACACATTAAAAATGGAATCTACTCAATTGCACACATTGATGGAGTTGCATTATGTTCTAGGCAAATCTCAAAGATTAATAGACACTACTAATCAGTTCTCTTAATGAATGTATATTTACATGATCTACATGACACTTGGCCTGTAAGCTACCTAAACACAAAAATTTAAAAAAAGGATATGAACCATACTCTCAAAGGAAATGAAGGATTAGCACAGAGAGTACAGAGCTAGACTGTGAAAAGGAAACTTTAGGTAGGAAGATGAGAATGCAAGACAGGCATAAAGGATGGAACTAAGGTGTTTTCATGGTAATGAGTGACTAGCTTCATTAAACCTAAAGGCCCATGCTGAGTTGACATGGGAATTATAACTCTTCAGATTCTAGTGTTTGATAAACCAAATAATATTATATCCTCAGTCTGAACTTTATTATGTGATAGCAGAAAAATTAAAATTGCTATATTACAGTACCTGACTTGTGCTTTGTCCTTCACCTTCAGTAAGATGGGTAACTTCAGTTATTTATCCACTTTGGGGATAAAGTCTGTATCTATGTGGTAGCCATTAAAAAAATATCTCAAAGCATAAACAAAAGCAGAGTCAGTGTTCACAAAGATACTTAAGTTATTATAGGGAGCAAATACTTGGCGATGCTGCAAATTATGCTTTTTAAGAACTGGGAGGAGATTCAGTACTCACCTTCAACACTCTTTTATTGAGGAGGCAAATGAGAGCTGCAGAACTTAGGAAGCATCTACCATTTCATTCTCTCAACTAATACACTGGGCTGTACATAGTGCATATATGTATAATTTAAAAACAATTAATGACCATGTCCATAGCAGACTTAATAAACAGAAGCTGGAGACAATCCAGATGTCCCTCAACTGAAAGATACAGAAAATGTGGTTCAATTTCAAAATGGAATACTATTCAGACCATTCAGCTATTAAAAACAAGGACATCATGAATTTTGCAGGCAAATGGATGGAACTAGAAAATAACATCATGAGTGAGGTAACTCAGACTCAAAAGGACATGCATAGTATGCACTCACTGATAAGTGGATATTGGCTAAAAAGTACAGAAGTGTAACAAGTAGTAAGGCCCAAGTGAGGATGTTTCAGTTCCACTTAGAAGGAGGAAGGAAATAATCACAGGAGGCAAAGGAAGGGAGGGAGGGACCTGAGTGGGAAAGAAAAGGGGAAGGGGAAAGGGGGGACAGGATAAAGTATGTGGTGGGGTGGGAATAGGAAAGAAATCCAGAGGGACAAGAGAATGAATGGAGATAAGCAGCCTCAGGGGAGGGAGGGGGACCAACTAGAACGTACCAGAGACTCAGGAGGTGAGAGACTCTAAGGACTCAGTGGACGTGACCTTAGCCAAAATGCTCAACATTGGGGAGAGGGAACTTGAAGAGTCCACCTCCAATAGATAGACAGGGCTTCAAGTGGAGATAGATGGTTACTAACACATAGTCAAAATTTCTGACCAGAACTGTCCTTTTCTAAAAGAATTGCAGGGACAAAAATGGAGATGAGACTGAAGGAAAAGCTGTCCAATGACTGGCCCAACTTGGGATCCATCTCATGGTGGGGAGGGTGCACCAAGGTCTGACACTATTACTGATGCTATGATGTGCTTACAGATGGGAGCCTAGCATGACTGTCCTCTGAGAGGTCCTACCAGCAGCTGACTGAGACAGAAGCAGATACTTACACCCAATCACTGGAGTAAAGTTGAGGACATCTATGTTTGAATTATGGGAAGAATTGAAGAAGCTGAAGGTGACTCCATAGGAAGACCAGTTGTCTCAACTTACCCAGACGCCAGGGAGCTCCCAGAGACTGAGCCACCAACCAGGAGCATACGCAGGCCAATCTGAGGCCCTGGCACAAATATAGCAGAGGTCTGCCTAGTCAGGCCTTAGTGAGAGAAGATATGCTTAATCTGTGAGAGGCTTGAGGCCCCAGGGAAGGGGAAGGGTTGGTGAAGGAGCACTCACAGAAGCAAGGGAGAGGAGGAATGGGATGAAGAACTGTGGGAGAGGGGAAGGAGGGAAGGTCAACAACTGGTATGTTAGTTAATTAATTAATTAATCAATTAATAGAAGTATTATATATGATTTCCAATAGATTAAAGAGTTGGTATTATAAAACAATAAAGCCTTAAAAGGTAATAATAGAGTGGGACATATAGAATTCTGGTAAGTCCATGGATTTATCAGAACTTGACTCAGCAACTTTTGGAAGTGTGTGTGTGTGTGTGTGTGTGTGTGTGTGTGTGTGAGAGAGAGAGAGAGAGAGAGAGAGAGAGAGAGAGAGAGAGAGAGAGAGGACCTGTGGTAGTCAGAAGACAGTTTGCAGCAGTTTGTTTTCTCCTTCTACATGTGGGTTTAGGAATCAATCTGGGTGGACGGCTTGATGGGCAGCACCTGTAACTGCTGACACCCCTCACTCTCTCTGGACCTGATTCAGCATCTTTACGTCATCACCTAAATTGCTCTAAGTGCAAAAATTCTGATACCGTCATCTTGTGTTAAGAACTTAGCTATATTAGAGAGACCGAGAGTCTGTGAGTCTACTAAAAGGCTTATCTGAGATGTCAAAATCACCTGGAGGTCTTCAGAAAACAGACTGCTGGCTCTACCATAGGCACTTGGAGGAAACAGGCCTATGAATTTGCATTCTTAAAATACTGCAAGGTGCTGGCTGGAGCAGCCGAGCTCCTGGAGCCACAGTTTGGGAAAGTGCTGCTTCAGGAGATAGAACATACTTACCCCACTCTATAGTTGAATTATGAAAAAACGCTTATCTGTGTCAGTAACGAGGACGTGCTTCCTAAACCTACAGCCAATTCTTACCTTTCTAAGAAGGAGAGCATTTGCTGTAATTTGTTTAATTGTGCTTATTTTTAGATTGTACTTTCTTGGAATTTTTCATGATCACAAGGCTCTACTTGCCTTCTTTTTGTTTGCTTCTATACTGTGTGTTAGAGTGACCCCTCAGTAATGAAGAAGGTATAGATACGAACACTTCTACAGACTTGCATTCCCAGCCTCTACCTAATGTCTCCACCCTTGCTCTCCTCCCCAGAGCAAACGTTCTGCTGGAGTTGTCTGCATTTAGTGGCAGTCCTTCTGTCCTGTGTGCAATGTCCTGGAGGATATTGAAGAAGGAAGGAAGGCATGTTGGTACTCTGTGCGCATTTGGACATCCAGAATTGATTCTGCAGTCTTCCCTTTACACAGAGCAATGTGCAAAATGTCAGGGTTCCAATATTCATTTCTACCCTGATTATAATCCTTTCTTTCTAAAAACCGAAGCATATGCATATGCATATGCATGAAGTACAGGAAAATTTGGAACAGAAGCTCTGCGACCTTGGACTGGCCTGTGTAGCTATTTATTCTGCTTAACTCATTATTGAATTTTAAGGTCAAATGAATGTTTTCTCAGAGCCATAAGTCCAGAAATGGGCTACTGATAGGAAAACCCTGGAGGATAAAGGTACAAGCTTGTAACTATCATCAGAAGGACAAGAGGTGAGCTCACTTTAAATTCAAGTCTCGGGATGCTGAGACATTTCTGCCGTTTATCATCTTGCCAGATCACAATCAGAGTTCCTCAATTAATGTGAACATTTCGGAACAACTTGTCCATTATCCACTCTATGGCACACACTCTTGGAGCACTAAGCATTGGTACAAGATGCTATAGAACAATCATATCTTTCATGGGAATTCATAGGCTCCAGAAAAGAAAATATCCAAATTTGGGCCCTCAAGTAGAAAGTGAACCTTGGATTTGAGCTTCAGTGTCGTCCCCCGCATGTCCTCCTCCACTGCTCACCAGTGCTACTTTTCCAGTGCTAATTCCAAACAGAACATAAGCGTCTCCACACGCCCTTTCCTTCATCTTTCCACTTTGATGGAGTAATGCCTTCTTTGCACTCCTTAGAATTATATTTTAATGTTTGAGTATAGGTTATTTCTTGAATGAAAGACTGGGTCTCCTATTTATTTCTATGCAATTAGGATCACATGAAAGTATCATCATTATAATCTACCTAAGATTTTCAGGATCTCTAAACCATTCCCATAAATACATTGTAAGGTTTGTTCCCCCCTCATATTTGGAACTGAAGGACTCAACTACAAAATTGCCCCCATAAGTCTTATTCTATTTTTATATCCTTGTTGAAAGTATAAGTTCTAGGAAATTTAGTGGTATTCAGTTGCTCTTAAAATCTTTGCTTTCAAGTTAAAAAGAAACAGTAAATATAAGCAGAGCACAATAAGGCAGAGTGTGAAATGATGGAAAATTCTATACAAGGTCTCAGTGGGGTTTAGTAAGTTCCCCAAATGCATCCATGACACACACACATGTATAAGTGCCAAATAAACATTGTCAGTATTTATAGGCAACAGGAATGGCTAATTCTATTAGTAATAATCATATTTCAGTTAAACTTTTTGGCTGGGTACCTGCACAAAGTTTCAGTGGCGAGTTCTAATACATTTATGATCACTGTTAACTTGTTCTCTACAATGCCATGAACAAAAAGGAGAATCCAACAGTGTCTTTCTATAATACTAGAGAGGAATAAAAAAGATAGCATGGGAGATTACACAGCATTTTCCTGAAGTACTTTCCAAATACTAAGAGAAATGAAATTCTAAGAAGGTTTCATGCTGAGGATGGCCTCAGGAATATACTATGAGAGAGATGTGTCGTCTGTGGAAGAGGGTGCTTCTACTATAGTCTATATATTCAACTTGTACCAGATACAGCAAAGCTGTTTGATGGGAAATAAAAGCAAGACAATAAATAAACCATAATGTGTCCATTACCAGATGAGTAAGCTTGGGGTATAATTACCTAGAAGATGGGGAAAAGTCATAGGCAATAGATTTTTGACTTCAAAATTACTTCCCTTCAAACTTTTAACCTTGGAAAAAATTTCAGGTGGAATAAGTTTTAATCGCCATGTATGGATTGCTGAAGTGTTATTTTTAAGAAGATCTCTATTGGCTTAGATGACTATAGTAAACATAAAGGTAAAAAAAACAATAATAGTTTCACAATATATTAACATTATTACAAGTATGATTCTGTTTATGCTTTCTACAACATTTTGGAAAATTGAAACATTCATATAGAAAGAAGATAGAGCATTGTGCTGCTCCTGTGCTTGTGGATCCCATGAAGAAAGGAGCTATCAACCACGTGCTATTTTTGTAGAATATTTTTAGCTAAAACTTCATCAGGATTTATGGTCCAATCTGGCCTATCTAAATGACTGAGCAAAGCCAAAACTCTTCATATATATAAATAAAGTTACTTGCAGGAGAAAAGAAATAAATATATGATTGAAAAATATTCTATAGAAATAGGCTGAATCCTTTTAGGAAACACCCATGAAAACAAAACTGAAAAAAAATAGCACAATTCTAAAATGTTTTCTTTCTTTTTCATTTATACACCAAAATTTTGGTTTTGTGTTTTGTGATCTTTAGGCTCAGTTACTCGGTTAAGCAGTGTTGAATGCCTCATTATTTTCATTTACATTCCTTGTGGGTTTTATGTTTTAATAATGGTATGATTAGTCTTTTAAAAGACCCAAGTGGACATACGAGCTCTGTATATTTAATAAAACTCACGTATCATCTTTTCCTCTCAGGAACAGAATAGGCTATAGTCTTTGAAGATAACTAAAACCCCCATTTCATCTTTTTCTCTTATGAACAGAATAGGCCATAGTCTTTGAAGATAACTAAAACCCAAAGCACACTCAACCACTTTTTAAAAGCTGGATCATTTTAGAAGCAAATCAGGTCAATTTTTTCCTCTTAAATATTTTGTCTGTCTTAAGGATAACAATTTTATCTTAATCTACTGATTGAAATCTGTTAACATGCAAAACACCAACAGTGAGGTATCACTCTTTCCATTTAAAGCATAGTCAATCAAAATGTAATAGTTACATGACTGTAACTCAGAAACAGTTACACATCAGTAATTTTCTCCCATCCATGATCATGAACTCTGAAAAATAGCCTTATAATTTGGAGAATAACTAAATACAGGCATTTGCATAATTCTTATATGGTTGACTTACTTAGGTAAGATGCCTCCCAACTATATTTTTAAACATTAAACTTCCAAATCTTTCTTCCTATAGTATTTAGTAATCACCATTTAATGAAAAATGAAAAAAGTTAGTTCTGCAAAGGGCTACTATTGTTCTTCTCTCTTGAATAATGTACCGATTTTATTCTGACTTACTTCTTTCTCGGCATCTTCAAGTTTCTTCTTTTTACTCTCAGGCATTAAATCATCGAGCCAGCTGAGTTCCCGTTTGGTAAACAAGAAGTCCATCAACTTTCTCACAAACACGAGTGCCAACACCTGAAGAACACAGTAAAGTAGCTTAAAATACAAAACAAAACAACAAAAACCAAAGAAAGAAGATACAGATACAGACGAGTCTGTATTAGGGCTGATATAAAACTAAGAATTGAAAACACATGTGTGTAAAGTGTGGCCTGGTCTTTCATTCCCTTCTCAAAGCACCAGAGTGAAATGTAATATTTTATTCAGTGTTGAAGGCACTTGAAAGAAACTTTTAAAGCTATAAAATGTATTTGATTATGTTTCCCTAAATATATAATTAAAAGCTTGAACCATGATAAGTGAACATTAGGAGATTCTTATTATGCTAATAGTTTTTGAATTATGTATAGTCATTCAAATTTACCATAATTTTTAATATATGTGAAATTTGCTTGAAACATTTGATTAAATTTAATTTTAAAAATGTCACTTATTTTTCATATCTGTTAGTATACCTCAGGCTAATTTTTTAAAAATTTAAAATTTCCATCCTGCTTTCAATTAACTACTACATTATGGATGGCCAAACAATAACAACAACATCAACAAAAACAAACAAACAAAAAACTTTAGATGAAATCGGAGATGTTCAAATACTTATTTTAGTGCTCAAGTTTATACTAGCTTTTCTAGTAACTGTTCAAAGTGAGTCTAGGCCTCCCTACTCTTGCAGATTTAGTTCATGTATTTCCCCAAAATCAATGAAAAAGAAAAACAGTTGAGGGATGTTTCATACCATCATAGGAAAGACAATAGCAGCTCTTGATACTTTGATTATCCACAGAAGGCCAAGACAGCTCATCTGAATGACTGTGAAGAGGTGGACTTTCCGGAGTGGCACGTGCCTTAGATAGATGAAATCTGGTTGGTGTTTGGCTGGCATCCAGAAGAGCTTTATTCTATCAAATAGCTAAAAGATTAAACAGACGGTAGATTGCATCTGACAACAAGACAACAGTAACCGTAGGCCAATTAGATAATTTAGTATTTCCCAAAATATTAGGTTCAGATGACATAGTTGTGGAAATTGCAGGAGAGTTTGAGCTACTATTTATTGAATATTATGCTATACTTTTCGAAATATCACAACAGGATATCGTTTGAAAGGGAAAGCCAATGCTACATTTTGCCACCTTGAGAACCAACCGCCTGACAGGCAAAACAAAATCACCCTCTTTCTGCATATAACATCATAATCTCTCCCTTTTGCCCCAAATATTAACCTTCTGCCCTCCCATAGTTGGTGTGCTTCTTTCTGTCCTGGAAATAACTTTAGCTTTCCTGGGCTAAGTACTCCCATACTCGCTCATGTGCTAAGTACTCCCATACTCGCTCATGTGCTAAGTACTCCCAGACTCGCTCTCTGTCAAAACCTCCCCTAAGCTCCACACAAACCCTGTAGCCTGGTACTGTGCCTTGAATTCCTTACTGAGTCCTGCCTGCTGTTTTGACTTTGCCACTTTGATCCCCAACAAAGATTTGATGCTGTCTTTAGAAACGTATGTATCATTACCATAAACATTTGGCCTACCTATATTTTTGTTACCAATTTGTTTTATTGTAATTTATTGAAGTTATTTTACTTGGGGTCTGGGAGATAGTTTACTAAGCAAAGCCCTTAGTGCAAGTCTGAGGGTCTGATTTCAGATCTCCAGCAACAAAGTAAAAGACGGACACAGTCAGCCTAGCAAATCTGTGAACTTTCAGTTCACTAAGAGATCTTGTCTCAGAAAACAAGGCAGCAATTGACTGGGGACGAGTCCCAAGTGCTGACGTATGACACACACATATGCATGTGAACCTGTGCATACATAGGCATATGCACCTGCACAAATGCATACGTATAACACATATCAATGCAGGTACATACATGAATGCAAACTATCTTATTTGGACCAATTTAATATATAGCCTGATCCAATATGATTGATGTATTATCTCTATTTCAATTTTGTCATAGTGGTAGATAAAATAACTATATTTATTTTATAAACTGCATTTCCATAGAATTTTACTTCAACACATTTTATTGAATAACTAATTTTACTATACACTAGTTTATTTTGTGTGGATAACTTGCTTAATCTTTAGGCCATTTTTTGTTATTTACAATATTTCCAACAAAAAGTGATTATTTAGAAAAGAATGATCTTGGTCACTGCCAGTCACTACTCTATCTCATGAAGTTCTTTATGATAAAATAATCTATGCACTTTAAAAGAACAATATTTCTTAGCTACCATAAGAAAAGTGCCAGCTACTATCGTCAAATATTTCAGGATTTACTATGCAGATTAAACAAGTGTCCTGTGTCAGGGTTAGAGCATCCTGCTTTGTAAAAACCCAGTTTTATATGGGATAAGTGTGCTAGGACACCAAACAACACAAATCTATCTTCATATTGGTGCTCTCTGTCTTATGTGTGGCAAACCGCTCTTTAGTTATCTAAATTATAATCATATGCTCATTACTTCATCCATCAATATTCATTCATAACTTCCCAAAGTTATTTGCTGAAACCCTTGACAGCACTAACTTCTTTCTTCATTCCTGGATCATTTCTCTCAGTGTGTAGGGCTGTGTGTGTGTGTGTGTTGTGTGTGTGTGTGTGTGTGCGTGTGCCTGTGCGTGTCTTTTCTACTTTTTAACTATCTCTAAATTTTAGGAGCCATTAAATAGATACAATTTGTGCACAGTGGAAGTAATAATAGGGAAGAAATAAAATCGTCTAGCTTACAACTGAATGTTCCTACAGAATTTCCCCACCTACCCTTCTGTGCAGGGAGTTGTGTGTTGCATAAGCGTGCTGCAGCGAGTGGGTGCTTCAATTGTTATTGTTTAAGTGGCACATTTGCTTCACTTTGGATCCCTGAAATGTTGGAATGAATATAGATGTGGTTATATATTTGAATACAGAAACAGCATTCATGAGAACATTGTGATCTGTTTTTTCTGCCATATTTCACAGTGAGAAGCCTACATAGTAAGTTCCTATATAGTGTCAAAAAGCCAGGTGCCATAAAGATTCCTCCAATGTGCTTGGTAACAAAGTAGCATGCTCCTTGAAATATCTAACATAGATGGCTAACGTGCTTGCTTTGTTTATCATTTCTACAGGAATAACGGTTGTGATAAATATATTCTAAGATTTGTTTTTGGCTTTCATCATGTCCAAATAGCAACATGCATTATCTTCCCATTCTGTTAGCTTCAGTTCCCAATAGGAATTTCAATTGTTCACTTTAAATTTTCACCAATTCTGCTTCTCAGCGTGAGACCTGTCAAAGTGTGCCTTGGCCTTCTATTTTGTTATTGTGGTTAATACACATTAAACTTGACTTGAGAACTTTGATGCTCTCACAATTCCATTTGAAAGAATCACATCCTAAATAATTCTAAAACTTGACATTTTTGTTTAATTCCAAATATGTGGATAAAATTATCATTTGAGTAGAATTGGAAGAAAATCTGTTGTAATCTACCCACAATTATTTCATTTTGTTTTTAAAATTCCTGATTATATTTATGTGAGCCTGAGGCCTAATAATAAATGCTTTCCACTTGTAGACGAAATCACTGCTCATTGAAACTTTTGCCAAAGGCAAAAAACCTCAAAAACAAAAACAAAATAAAAAAACCAGAATAACAAATAAAGGAAAACTTTTACTAAACTAATTCTACTGAAATGCATTTTATATATGATACTTTACATGAATACATTAAATCTTTTTTGAGTAGAATTTTAAAACACAACAGTTCTCTATCATTTCCTCCCCTCCTAGAGGCATAGAGTCCCTACACTTTGTATATTTCAGTGTCTACAACAGCTTCATGTTGACATTTTGCCTTGGTTCTGACAACTAACTCTATCTCTAGGTCTGGATGCTGCTTCTCTCAAAGTCAAAAGGCAGCTGGTCAATTTCCTCAGACAGAGACTTGGTACTCCTTATTCCTCAGCCAGCATCTAATTTCTCTCTATGTTCTGATCAGCAGCTAGAATAGCCACGCTATAGTAAACACCGCACTTCCTATTATTTTTAGTATAAAATGATCTGTCCAGTAAATAAGCCTCAACGTAGTTTCTTCTAAAGAGAATGAAGTGTCTTGACTGAATGGTATTGTTATAAACAAAGCCAATTCAAAGGTATATTTAAGTAGAAATCTGTATTCATTTCTGAAGGTTGTAGAACAAATTACTACAGCATTTTTGTTTAATGAAATAAAAATGTATTGTCCAGTTGTAGAGGTCAGAAGTCCAAAATCGAGATTTTGGCAGGACTCTGATCCTTTTAGCCAAACATTTTTTACTTCGTTCAGCTTTTGACAGCTTCCTATATTCTTACAGTGTGGCAACAGAACTCTAATCTCTACCTCCAGGCTAACAGGACTCTCTTAGCTATGTCTGAGTCCTGTCAGATATGATTTGAGTCTTAGGTGTTCCCTGTAGGCTCACGTTCAGAACACTTGATCTCCAGTGGTGGCACTAGTTTGGGAAGTTATGAAACCTTTAGTACATGGTGGTGGGTATCAAAAGGATCCTGGGAGCCAGGCCTTTGAAAGTTATATTCAGCCAATAGTTCAAGTACCACACCCTCTGATTTCTGGTTTGCTGCTTTATGACCAACCATTTCCACATATTTCTACTGGTGGGACAGAATTACTCTACCAGAGCTTCCTGCTGTGATGACCTGAAATCTCCTGAAACCATGAGCCAAATTAATCTTTCCACTCTTAAATTTTCAAGTATTTTAATTATAGAAATACAATAAAACTTCTTGGTTCATAAAGACTCTGATCATTAATTTGGTGGGACATGACTTTGAGGGACCACTCATTGGTCAAACTGTAATAGCATCCTAAAGGAAATCAGAAGAAAGAATATGCCAATAGCCCTCCAAAGATTCAGAGTGCACCCAAGGAGGTTTATATGTATTTCTATACATTCTTTGACTCTCTTCAATAAGTGAAGTCTGATTTCCTTTCTCTTGTACAAAATGGACTTAGTGGCTTTGAACCAACAGAAAAACTGAAAGACTGACCACTTGTAATTTTGAAGAGTAAACCAAAAAGCATCCTCTCTACCTCTATCTCTGTCAATCTCCCTCCCTCACGCCCCACTCTGCAATACTTTTGTATTTCTCACTCCAAAGAAGAAAACTCCAATATGAGCATTCGTAAGGATAGGGGACTCCTGATAAGAAAAGGAGAGGAGCCAGTAATGCCTCGTGCACTCAGCCATGTTTTAAGGCATCTTGAAAATGATCTAACAACCCTATCAAATCTCCAGATGTTGGCAACCCTCGTCCATCAGGAGAGAGATTTTTGACCCAGAACTTCACAGCTAAGCTTCCAGATTCATGACTTGAAAATATTGAGATAATAGATATTTCTTGCTTTACCTACTAAATTACATAGTAACATCTTAGGCAGCAAAAATAAAACTAGCACACCTAAAATAGTATTCAAATAATATTTAAATTATACTTTCCCCAACATTTGAATGTCCCTTGTGTTATGCCTTTTGTAGCTTAATTTTCAAAATAAATTTATTTTGAAATTTTAATAGAAAATAAACAAACATCAAAGAAAAAGAAGAGTAGAGAGTATATTACCCTGTTGGCAAAATTATTTTTATGTTTCTACCTTGAGTGTTTGATCCAACCCCAGCACAGAGCTTTGTAAACACACAGCAGGCTTTCCTTTCCTTTGTATTATAATCATTATGCCATGTTTCTTTTGTGATCAGTTTTATTATGAATTTTCAGCAAATGTCCTTTTCTTCATTGCTGTTGGATAATTGCCTGTTTCCAACATTTAACAGTATATGTTGCATGCAACAAGCACATTCTTTTGAACAAATTATTTGTCTTTTGCATGAGGTATTTTTCTTTTGCTATGGATAGGTCCCATAAACATGGCTTGCTAGAGTATCAAAAATATCATTTGTATATATTTTGAAATGAACTTAATTCATTTTCTAAAAGGTGATTAAACCAAACTTTTCAGTATTAATACATTTATGGGAAACAGCAACTCAACTGGCAAAGTGCTTGCCATACAAGCATGAAGACCAAGGTCAGATCCTCAGAGCTCACATAATAAAGCCAGTCATGGTGGTACTTGATTGTAATACTGATTCTAAGGCAGTGAATTTCACTGGTATCCTCTGGACTCCACTCATACATGCATTCTCCCTTCAAGAATGCACGCACGTGGGCGTCCCCCCCTCCACACACAAACATACACACATGCACTTAGTAATTTAAGGTTACTCATGTTTGGGGGATATTGCACATAAATGAGAGAATGTTCACTTAGCAGAGCATCCTCTTTAGCATCTACAGTTCTGGCCATTTTCATAAAATTTACATGTGGTTGGAGAACCTGTCCTCAGATAAGCCTTGCTGTCACGTGACTCCGCATCTATATTTTAAGTTACAGCAGACATGTCTATAAGAGTAAAGTAATTTACCTGAATTCCCTTTAGAGACGAAGCACCCATATAAAGAAACACTCCATATAACACTGGCATGGGGATAAACTGTAAAAAAGAAAAAAAAAATTAGAAAAGTGCTGGGCCTTATTTTCCAGCACATGGTCATTCAGTTTTGCAATTACCAGAGAGGGGAAGGACAGTCGAAAGCATGCTGGAAATCAAGTATAGTGCAGAATCAGAAGATATAACTTCAAACTGTACCTTTGCATGTTTATATTTTAGCACTAAGCAGTTACTTACGCTGCCTGCACCTTAGTTACTCAAATCTAAAGGGAGATGATAACGATAGCGTAGCTGTAAGAATTAACCTTTCTCTAAAACCTGCGTGATTCCTAAGGAATGGTACTGTGAGCTCTACTGAGTCACAATAAGCATTGACTAATAGCCACTTTAAAGACAATTTACATTCTCTTTTAAATGAGTAAGATATTTGGATTAAAGGTAAGAAGTGAAGTTTTACTTTTACAATTTGGTCTTTCATTGAGGCAAATGTTTGTTAGCAGGTGGATTGTTCAAAGTTTCCTTATTGGGTTAGCTCATTTTATCCTCTATTCTATTACTTATATAAGTTTTCAATGATTAAATACAAACTACTGTGCAAATTAAACAATTCAATTAATATTTAATATTTTCAGCAATCAAAATGAATAATAATATATAATACAGTTAACATCAATGATCAGTCTTTACTGCTGTTCAAAATTAATTCGATAATTTTAAATATAGAAATTACTAATGCTATGTTTGTGTGAGGCCTTCAAAATATAAAGCTTTCTGTGTGAGCATGGCATGGTCATTGTCCTGCCCTGTCTACACCACTGACTTACAATAATATTCAATCTACAGATTAATAATATTTAATATACAGATTGACAAAATAATAGAAACTTTGACTTGGACGGAACTGTAGTGAATTCGTCATTAGCTACTCAGAAAGTGTGTCCTTTCCCGTTTCGCGAAAATTACAAATCGAAATTGCTACTGCCAGAAAGTATAACAAAATTATTCTTTCAAGTACTCCAGGATTCTAAAACACAGGACAAATTTTCATTTCTCATTGGTGAAGGAGAATTACATAAACATTTTTTTAAAATCATCATTTTTACCTCATGCAATGCGATCTTTACATAATGATGTTTATATTAAAATGATATCTTAAACATGTGAATTCTTTCTCTCACTCCTAAGGGATGATGTCATTACCTTCAGAATGCTGGTCATGAAAACAGATGAACCCATAAGAATAAAAATCATGAGCCCGGTCACCCGCTGTTCCCGAATGCCGAGAAATTTGGGTTGTTCTCCTGGGGCAGAGCACTCTGATTCCAGCTTGAGGCTGTTGACATGAGTGATGGAGAGGACTGTGGCAGCCACAAACCACGGCAGGCCCATAATGGAGCACACCCCGAGCATGACTGCCACCATTAACAGATCCAGGTGATAGCCACAACCTTTCTGATAAAGACACAAAAGAAAGAGAAAGCAATGGTGTCACCAACACAGCTACAGGGCTTGGTTGAGAATAGAAACCACTTCCTGACAATACTGAGAGGCCCCCTTCCTAGAAGATTCTCCACAGCTAAGTTCTAAGATACTGTCTCCAACAGCCTGCTCTTGTTTCAGGGGTGATGTTTTATTGGAAAATAAAATATCACAGAGCCCAACTTCCCTTATCTGTTCTCACTTTTATCTCGGTGTCCTGTGACCTTATTCTCATTTTGTTTTCTTCTCAACAGCCAGAGACGCCAGCTATCCCTTGAAATAACAGCACTTGTGTTTCTGCCTCCTCTGTCATTCCACTCTACTGTCACTACCCTGTACTCAAATGCAGACGGAAAATTAAGGAAGTAAAGTGGGTGCCAGGGTGCTCAGAGACTGCTCTCTTGATTGGCTGATTGAGTAGATCTCTGAGGAGACAGTTCAAAGATGGTGAAGCACACTGCTGTTCACAGAAGTGACAAAAATCTTGACTTAAGTTGTGACTTGGCTCTTACTTTTTTTTTTCTTTCAATACTACTTCACAAAAGCCCATGCAATATGATGACTAAGAGTGTATGTTCTGGAAGTTCATTGCTGGGTTCAAACGATAGCAAGCACAGGACCTGCGTGGCTCTGCACCAGGTCTTCTGTGTATATGTTATAGCTGCTAGCTTGGTGTTTTAGTAGGACTTCTAACAGTGGGAGCAGGTCTATCTCTGACTCATTTGCCTGCTTTTTGGAGCTCTTTTTTTCTACTGGGTTGTTTTGTCCAGCCTCAATATAAGTGCTTTTGCCTTGTCTTATTGTATTTTGTCTTGTCCTTTTGGGGCTGTTGCCTCTTGGAAGTTTGCTCTTTTCTAAAGAGGAAATGATGGTACAGGATGGATCTGAGAGGAGTGGAGGGAAGGGAAAGTGTGGTCAGATATATTATATAAGAGAAGAATCTATATTTAACTTAAAATTGAAAATTTAAAGACAAAAAAATAAATGAAAGCTCAACAATGGCCTTAGGTCAGTCATTTAATCTCTTGGAACTTTTCCTAGCTGAGAGAAGTTGATAATGTCAATTAAAAGTATCTCATTAGGTTGTGATAATTAAATTACTTAATTTAAAAATGATTGAGAGTAATGTGTGCTCTATCCTGAATACCAAGTGCATGTTAGGTTCTACTATAATAAATTCAAGTTTATTAAGGACAGATAACATCAAATCATTTCTCAGTATTTTCTATAGTTTCTTAGCATAATTATTAACACACAAGAGACAATCAATAGATGTCACAGATTGAAATTGTTTTTTCTCTTTCTTTCTCTCCCTTTCCCTTTTTCTTTTTATACAGGTTCTCATTATATAGCCTAATTGTCCTGCAATTCATTATATACACAAGCTTGGTTTTGAACTCACAGACAATCCTCTTACCTCTGCCTCCTGAGTAGAATGACTTTTTTAAAACAAGGAAACATATATTCTTGAAACACATCTTAAAATCCAATGTAATAGTTGTAATTATAGAATAAATAGAACAGGTACATTTGGCCTGGTAGTGAGAATAAAATACCCAGGGAGATCTAGAAAATGAGATGCCATCCTGGCATCAAAATAATCAAAAATGCGTAAGGAAAGGGCTTGAGCAAAACATCTTGTAAGCTATAGGTTAATAGCATACAACTCAAGCCCTTACAGAGCTGTGCCTGAAGCAGTTACAAGAGTGCTTTGTTCTAGGGAGTGCCAATCAGAATGTGAATTAGAATCTTCCCAAATTCCTGCATCCGGGTGGAGTAAGTGCAATTATGCCTCTGGAATTGTTTTAAACTTGTGGTAATACCAAAAGTGAGCTTGTATTTATGAGAAGTGCTGAGAGACACAGGAAAGAAGATGACGGAGCCCCTCCCTTTTCAATATTGTCGTTTTAACACATCCTTACTTTCTAAGCATCCATATTCTCTAAATTTAATAATATGGGGAAAAGGAAGTCTTCCTCATAAAATAGTTTCTTATAGCTCTTATTTTTTTAAAAATATATATATAAATGTAAACAGTGGAATTTTGAATTTTTGGAAGTAGGCAAGATAATTATTTCAGAGAGAACAATTCTCTCTTTAAAATGAATACAAGATTTCCCTTAATTATCTGCACAATAAGAACAATTGACTTAATGCAAACCAAAGGAGATAAAGCAGTTCTGACATTTCCACTCATTAATCAGCATCCTTCTTTTTGCCTTTCTTTGAAAATGCTTTTAAAAACTTGTAAGCTGCAAACAAATTATTAGCTGATTAGGCATGCCAGCCAAAGGGAAGTATCCTTTGTCAGAGAGAGACCTCTGCACCTTGTAACATATTTCTGTAGGTTTTTTTTTTTTTTTTTTCAAAATAAAGACAGAACTGTAGTTTTTATTCTCACATTCATCCTTGAATCATGGGAAATGGACATATGGGAGGAAGAGGGAGCATAGCAACAGGTGATGCTACACCAGACCCCACTAAAACCAACATGCAGCAAGACAAGAGGCCAGCCAAGAGGACCATCTGATACCCAGATGCCACTGCTGAAAAAATCATTTCAAAGCTTGGCAGCAATTTCCTGCATCTGTCAAGTTAACCACATAAAAGACTATAGATTGACATGAGGAACCAGGCTGACAAAGAGGGCAAAAAAGAACATATCAAATGCCATAGTCATCAAGGGAGAGTGGTGCCAAACGAACGCTGAGAACGCATTCATTTGCTCCAGTGATCTGGGATTGTATTGCTGTTTATTAAAAATGATGTCAAAAGAAGCCTGAACTGTCTACAGAAACATGTAGAAAATCCCAGAGCTGTATCTTAACAGAAACTTTCTTTTCTACAAAATAATGTCTCTCTTTATTTCCACTTTTACAGAGTATGCGCCAAACAAAACCAAGCTTTTGTTTTTAACGCCTGTAGAAAGGATTTAGTTCATCTTTGCCTACCCCCACCCAGGCAATTCTAAATGGAAAACATAAATTCTAGAGGGAGTATGAATTTGTTTGTGCATCTATATGGTATATAATAACTCTCCTGGTCAGATTTTTATTTTTGTGGCTGTTTTAATGTTTGCATGACACAAAGGCCAGTGGTGATTTGGAGTTTTGCTAATCTCTGCTCCCTCGTTCTTGGGTATAGTAAGTTACCTAACCAATCAGTTGGGTAGTCTCTGTGGCTCAACACTTTATTGTGTATTTACTACTACAATAAAAGCTACATATAAAAACATTTTCTTGATGTCTTGAAAAATATTACATAAATGAAAATGACTAGTTGTGGCAACAAGGTGCTGATAAATCAAAAGCTGTATAATCCTTTTGGAAGAGATCTAAGATGACACGGACTCTGAGATGACGAAGAGATGGTGCGCACTCGGATACATGCTGCATCAACTACCATGTGCTTGCACAGAAATGGAAGAACACGGTTCATGGAACACTGTTCCAACCAAGGTGAAGAGGAGCTTTCAATTAAGAAATTAGTAAAGGCTGGAAGCCAGGAAACTCTGAAAGAATTTCAGTGTAGCAACAGGCTGGGAGAACAGCCATGGGACAAACTGTTATTCTTGATCAATAGTATTGTAAGAAGTAATATTTTTGTTTTTGTCAAAGGGAAATCAGCAACAATAGAGTACATCATAGTGGAACATAAAGGAGAAAATGGCTATGGGCAAATAATAATAATCATAATAATAATAATGATAATGTTTTATTGTTGTTAAATTATAACTAGACCGGAGGGACCCTGCTTTGAGAACTATATCTAGCATGAGTGTAGAGTGCTCACAATGCTTTGGCCAAGGACAGACTGACTACTGTGGAGTACAGACAGTGCGATGAAGCCAGTCTGTTGTTCACTAAATCCATGCTGATTTAAAATTTATATTTAAAAAGTTAAATCCATGCTGGTTTATTCATGTAACAAAAGAGATCATGTAATATAGCCCGTGCTTATTTCAGGGCCTGGATATTAAAAGAGGTACTTCTTTCTTCCATTCTACCTATTTGAGTACTTTGAAGAAACACTTGAAGAATGTTCTACTGTATACTAGTAACACTGTACTCGGTGTAAAGGAGGAAATGAGTGTATTGATTTGGAACTTTGGAACAGCTGTAAGTGTCAAGGACATACTCTACTCATGTGTTTGGAGACAGAGGAGCAAGGACATTGTGATTGGGCTGAGTCACTGGGAACGAGCAGGGCATTTAATAATTGAGGGCATGGTAACAGCCTCAGCAAGCCTTCATTTATGTCTAGCCTTCTAAATATGATTCTGCTAATAGCTAGAAATAGCTTTACCTAGAGCAGTTTAATGACAGCCTGTATGGGATGGTCGAGCTTCAGCAAGGTCAGTGGCATTTCTGCTGTTATTACATAGGCCAAACTACTCTTCGAAAGGCAAAAAGTGACTTTATATCTTACTTTCTTCCTAAATATCAGTCTTTAGTTCAATCTTAAGCATGACTATAATGAAATACAGTTATTTAAAATGATAATTCAAATTTATGTAATTGGTATGGTCTTTAAGGTAATGGTCTTATGTGGGAAAAAGCAAGAGTAGACGCACTATATAAATATTTGCTTTGAGCTGGGCATGCCACACTTAAGACTCTGAGTTGTATACAGCCCGTAGTACCAAAGAAAAGCTTCCTATGTTGTATGAAAAGGATAAGCAATGTCACTTTCAGATTAATGGAATATAGAATTTCCTTTCCCTTTAGCTCTTCATATTCTCTGTTTTTAAAAGTCATACAAAACTCATACAAAAAGAAGGTAAAAATGTTTTTTTTTTTATAAAAAAAGGAAAAGCAAGATGTATAGTCATAAAAGATTCCTAGATCTTAGAGTGTAACAGGTAATACACTTTGTAGCACTATGCTATATTGACTACAAAACTGTGCTGTTTCAGTAAGGTAGTTTCACTCTGTAGTCAGGGTGGCCTTGAACTCATGATGATCTTCCTAAGTCTCCCAAATGCAGGAACTTCAAGAGTTAGTCACAATATCTGGTATTAAGAATTTTTGAAAATGTAAATTATATATCTTCAAAATTTAAACATTTTATTTTACAAAAAACACAAGCAAATTGAATTATTTTTAAAAGAAGTTTCATCTTAAAATTTTTTCAATAGAACGAGGAACGCTCGTTCTTTCTAATATGTACTGCAAACTCCTTAATATAATTTATTACACATAATTGTACATTCTTATAACTATGCTTATTGTTATATCAATGAAATAATTTACACAGACATTTTAATTATCCTAATATATTTATAAAATTGTACATAGCCCAAGAGTTGTTACTTCAGAAATAATTTTTGAGTTTAAAAGACATGCAGAGGTAGCTGGCAATTTCTTCAGTGTCAGAACAGAATGAGATCATTTATATCCTATTTTACAAGTTTTGATTCTTATTTAAAAAATAATTAAATATAATTACTTCATTTCCTGCCCCCACCCCCACCCCCACCCTGCCACTTCCTTCTTTCAACTTCCGCCACATCTCCAACCTGCTTCTCAAACTTATGGCCTCTTCTTTATTATTGTTATATACATCAAACACACACACTCACACACGTGAATATTACTGGTTGACTCCATTTAGTGTTGCTTGTGTGTATATGACTTCAGAGCTGATCATTTGGTTTCTGCTAGTCAAATAGGGCTCAGTCCTGGGAAGACTGGTTCTCCCTCTCTCAGCAGTCATTAGCTCCCTGTAGTTCTTTGTCTACTGAAGGGTCTGGTGAGGTTCCCCTCGTTCATGTTAGCTTGTCTCTTGGTGTTGTCCTTGCTGCGGTTCATAGTTATACATTTCCTATCTCACACACCTCCTGTTCCTCTGACTCTTTCAGTCTTTCTGCCTCTTCTTCCTGTATTGATTCTGTTTATTTTTAACCATTCAATATTTTGTGGACTTAGTTAACATATATATTTATATGTTATTTACATACATACAAATGATGGTGAAAATCTTTAATTACAGTTGCAAAACAGCAGGCCAGATTATATTAAATAAAATCTATTTTTACTAAATATCAACAATAATGCTCAAAGATGTCATTTATAAACTATAGTATTTATGGCCAAGGTTTCTCTTTGTTTTATGCATTACAAATAAATAATAATTTTTAAATGATACAATTCAGTGAAACATAGCTGAAATATGTTCCCTTATAATAATAAACATACTTGGCATCAAATAAAGGAATAGAGCAATTCCAGACATAATTCAAGTTGGTAAGTATTTACTTACCAGAATTGAATATTTCATTATATAAAGGTTAAGCATGCTTAAGTTAGAACCGTTTTCCCTTTAAAAGAAAGATTTCAGACTCTGGAGAATAGACAAATGCTGCAATTAAATTTTCATATCACCTTAAGACAAAATGTCCTACAAAACAATAAAAACTACAAACCTGAAAACAGTATTTTATACTGAACAAATGAATACATAATAAAGATGAAACTTATGGCCATCAATTCTATCAGCTGAATAAGAATTATTTATATTATAATGGATGTTAAATATATACCTTTAGCTTGTGCTCTTTTCTGTTGATGATGACAGCTGTAATCTGCTGGTCCATGAAAATCAGAATGGTACAGAGTAAAGCTGGGATAATGGCGGCTATGATTGTCCACCACGGGTTTGGACCTAAAGGTGTAACAAACCAGCCACGGTCGTCTCTGGTAGGCTGAGAAAAAAAAATAAGCATCATATCAGTAGCAGGATTGATGAATACCTAATCAAACTAAGTCATACAGATATAAATAGGGAATTCTTAATTATGAAATGATGGGCTGAGATTCAATAAATAATGAACTCATGGAGCATTTACATCATTGAAGACACCATTCTAAGTGTGTTATCTTTTAACCCATTTTCTCTTCACAGCACTGTAAGGATGAAATTGAGGCACAAAGTGCCATAGTAAGTTGTCTAAGGTTCCAGGGCTAGTAATTAATTGAGGTCGAATTTTAACTCCAGCAGACTAATTAAAAAGTCATTCTCAATCAATGCCTGTATTAAATAACATCAATTCTTACTATTTACTGTAGGCAAATTTGTCTACATTTTAAATTGCACATTGCATACTATGCTAGAAACAAGACAGAACTTCCTTTTAAGAGTAGAATCACAAGCAGACATATAAACAAAAGGTTTTGGTGTAATACAGTAACTTATTTTAGGTTTGTGCACAGGCTACTGTATGAAAATTAAAAAAAAAAAAAAAATCTAGAAACTCAGTCCCGTCAGAAGCTCAGCAAAAGGTTCATGGCTGATGCTGGAAATGAGTCCCAGAGGAATTCATTCTGACAGCGAATGATCGACAATTAAGTCCCTAGCTCTGTTTGACAGATGAGAAAACAGGCTCAGGAGTAAATTTGCTGGCATCAAGGGCTGTCCTGCCTTTATAATACAGTTGGTATACTCATCCCAAGTCTAGTTTTTATCTGTTTTCCAACCCTTTTCACTCTGAAGTTTTGCCTCACAGTAAAGCATGTTCCTTAGTTTTAGAATGCTCCCTTTATAGGCATGTTGTATTGTGTGTATATATTCTAATTATAATACATGACAGGAAACATTTAAGCAGTCTTCAAGTTTCGTTTTTATGATTCTTTTTAATACTAGACAACAATTTATCTCTTAATCTCTTAATGTATATTGTTCATACTCTCATGAAAATCTCTTGTACTGAGGTCACAGATATCATCTATTAGACACAGAGAAATAGAACAGTAGATAGATGTTACGCGCTAGATAAATTCACCTTGAAAACACTTGGTACTTGTAGTTTTGGCGATGGGATCCCAATGGCATAGTCAATTAAAACCATACACAGAATTGTAAGAAAAAACCGCAAAATCACTCACTATGGATCGAACCTAAAAATAATGAAAATGTTGTTACTTTGAGGGAGCTATAAATAACTAGAAATATTCAGGAACAGGCTTGAATCTCCTTTATGACTGCTGTGACATAGTATCGTGATGTTGTGTTATATGCACATTATAAAGTGTTATCATTAGCTATGCTACACTACAGTCTGAATACATATCTATGTCTCTCATCCACACTATTCAGAGTAAAGATTTATTGAGTTAAAATAATGGTGGTCATTTTCTTTTTAATATTTACTTAAAGTATCTATTACAAACCCAAGTACGTGAAAATTTAGAACACAGAATAAAGTTGTCTGGCCTGCATCAGATGAATTTTAGGACTCTTTCGTACAAGTTATATTTTAACATTATAAATCCAAAGGACCATTAAATGAAATTACCTGTGTTTATTAAGGAAGCATGTTTTAATTACTTTACTTAAGGTATGACAATTAGTAATACACACAACGGTTTGGGCAAATTTTAAAATTTCTTTGATTTAAAACGAACTTTATATAAGCCAGTTTTCAAACTGTTTCTCATTGTAGAAAACCATTGTGCAGTGGTGCACAGTTCATGGCACACATGGACAAGTCAGAGAAAAACCTCCTGAGATGCTGTTCCCCAGACAGTGTTTCTCATTGGCATGGAACCTCATCAAGTAGCCCGGGCAAAGGCACGTGTAGGCTGCAGCTCTTCCCCCTGCAGTCTCAGTATCTCTGGGATTACAGGTGTGCACCATACACCCAGCTTTTTTTTCCTTTAACATGGGTTCTCGGGCTCTGGCTGTAGGTTCTTATGCTTATAGGGCAAGCACTTCACAGACTGAACCATCCCCAAGCCCAACAAGGACATTTTGAGTAGCTATTCTTAAACAACTATCAACAACATTTGTTTTCTATTTGTATGCCTTTACAACCTATGGACAAAGCCCTTAGGTTCCAACACACAGTATTACAGAGAATAGTTCAGTATTGATTAAGTTAAGCTCAAAGGTAGAGGAGATAAATCTGTCATCTTTTGAAAAGAAGATAGTGACAGAAAAAGAAGCCATTTCTGGAAGGAATTCTTTTTTTTTTTCTTGGAATTGTTTTGAGATATGTATCTTAATCTGAAAACATTTGTTTCCTTAGTGTGTGTGTTTGTGTTTGTGTGTGTGTGTGTGTGTGTGTGTGTGTGTGTGTGTGTGTGTTAAATCTCATCCCAGTCCTTTTCATGTGGAATCAGACCTCACAGATTTTACTTTGTCGTGTTAAATACTGAACTCGGTTGATTCTCTGTTTACTTTCTCAAATATGCAGATACAACTATGGTGGCCAAGGGAGAAGGACTGGTGCATTTAAAACAAGAAATGAAAATCGTGTTCTAGTGCACTGTGCAAGGCTTCTCCATTCAGAAAGTATCACTGGCTCGCTGAGATTCCTGTCAGGCTGGTATAGGCCCCACTGCTGCTTGGGAAGAAAATGACAATCACTAATATGGTGTGTGCTTTGACTTTGCAAAACTGTTCGAGGGAAGGGAAGTGTTGATCTTTCAGTCTGAAGGAAAACCAGAAGGGCTTGTGCCACCTCTGGTATCTGTGTCACAAAGGGCTTCCTCCTTAGCCCTGATCCAGGGCCCGTCTAGCTTGCCAGTTCCCCCATGACATTTCTATGGTTCATGTCATTTCATTCCATCAGTAACTCTCTCTTAACCTTGAGCAAGTAAGATTACTGGTATTTAGTTTATATTTGGATCAGAAATACTCTAACCCAAGTACCTTGGTTGGGAAATACCGGCTGGTCTTGAACTGCTTCAGGGTGGCTGACATGGTAACTGTGGAGAAGAACAGGATCACTGACCAGAGAGAACGTCCGGCACGTAGGGGTGGCCATGGCCACAGGCTCGCCCGACATACTCCCCGTGCAGTGATCTGCACTCCTGAGAGGAAGGGAAGCGTAGCTGGTGAAGAACGTTCCGTGCATTTCTTTCAGAAAACTAACACCTGAACAACCGCCGCTGAGACCCAAGACTGCCCACTCACGGTTCCCACAGGGAAGTGAGGAGATGTGATACTTGCTTTCAAGTTCTACCTGGATAGGTTTTAAATCTGACATCGATTAAGTTCAGGCTAACACGCACAGCTCTTGTGGTAAGAATTATAGGTAGTACAGAACAATAATTATTTTTAAAAACTAGTTCAAAAATACCAAGAAGGCTATGAAAGGTAACAGAAAAATGATGGTATATAATTTAAAAAAATGGAAATTTGAATCATATATATAACTATTGAATTCAAATAACAAATGATAAAAAAAATTACTACATGACCAAGGCAAATTTCACGTTTGCTCTGCGCGCCCATGGCCTTTTTTCTAAAAGCTTTTATGTTTGTTTGTTATGGTTTGAAAAAATTTAATTACAGTCTTAGCCATTAGGTGGCAGCAAAGTCAAAAAGAACTTCAAGGGGGAAAATGGCATTTTTATATAAGCATTAAATATTTTGAAAGGAAAAAATATTTCTAAGTCTTCCTGGAAAACTTTTGCATTCTAAAAATTATATTACTATCTTCAAAATAAATAGAAAATGTCAGCTTAAAGAAGCCAGGGAAATCTTTATTTTTCTAGGTATCGTGACCCTGAACTAAACTTGCTTTGTGGAATATAGTACAAAGAAAATTTAGAGATGCAGTATTTTCACTGAAACAAACTTCAATCCCCTAAGTTCACGATAGCATAAAACAAACTCCTCTAAATATTTAGAATAAATAAGTAACCACATTGTCATCTGAAACCAACCAACCAACCTTACCTTAACATAGGTACCCAATCTAAAACCAACCAACCTTACACATTACCACTAAAGGCTCTTGAGAAATCCTATCAGGATAACTTACAGCCACATAACAGACCCCACAGTGTCTTTATTGTTAGCTAAATTTCAATTATTCATGTTAAATTGATTCAGAGCACAGAAATTGATGACTGAAGAACTACAGGATAAACTTGTAGGCCTATTTATAGCTTTAATTTTCCTTCTTAAAACTGAATAAATAAAATTTGAAAAAAATCTTCGAAATTTCCGATTTCTTTTTGTGTGCACATTTAGAAGTGCTTGGAACATTGCTAAGCAAGGTTATGTGTACAAGATGTCTAAGCAGAGGACGTGGGAGTCCTACACATCACATAGTGATTTGTGAGCACTCGCAGTCCTTTGTGCATTCTTTGGATGTCAGGTGTGTCAGATCCTCTAGCCTAAGAAGGCAGATGCTAGGAAAGATCATTCATTGCCTGGGTATAACAAACTGCCAATGCCAAAGCCTAGTTACCTCAACTCAAAGCAAATTGTAAGGTATTATTTTTTCTTGTTTTTCAGGAGATGGAAACTTTTTACCTGCAGAATTCAACATTTATTTTCAGTTTTATATTATCTACATGTTCAATACACACACACTCACACATGGGGTGGGGAGGGATAGAAAAGAGTCAGAGACAGAGTCAAAGAGTTAGAGAGACAGAATGACAGGGAGAGAGAGGAGTTCTTTGGACGTGCAAACAAATTTCAAAGCCTTTCTTTCATTTTCGTCTAACATGGTTTACCATGTACTCAGAAGATACTTGGTGACAAATACATTTTAATTACTCTTTGAATGCATTCTATTTCAACAATTCTGTAAATTGTAAAAATTAGAATTGAAATTATTAGTATGTTTTGAAAATGGGAATATAAAATTATGAATGTCTTTTCATATATATATGTGTATGTAATACAAAGCATTGAAAGAATTTCAAGCAACTGATAATCACTTTTCCTTCTTTTTAAAAGATTTTTGAAATTATAATGTAGTATGATATAATTACAATATAATAAAAATTATTAAATAATTACATTTACCCCAACCCTCTCCTTCTTCCAGATGTTTCCGTCTATCCCTCCTTGCTTTGAGTTTTTGCTGACTATACTTGTCTATATGTCTACAGAGAAAGAAACCTAAGTCTATTAGCTGGCCATAAAGTTAAATTAAATAATAAATATGTGAATATATATATATATAATATATATATATTTATAATATATAAATCACTTGGTGTTTATCAAACTTTTAACTCTTTGATTTTGATTTCTTATCCTTCCTGAGTTATCAAGGTATATGTTACTAATTATAAGATATATTATGATGAAATAAAATAATATGTGACATTCCAATTATATAATATGTAAATTAAATGTTACATCACTATTTTATAAAACTAGTTATAAAAGTCATCAATATAGGGCTTTATTAATGATAAGCATTTGATAATAATTATGCTTAGGCTTCAAAAACTGTATAAGATAAATTTATTAATTTGCATTGTCTCAGGGATCATTTTTTCTATATAACATCAATTCTGGTAAGTGAGTCTGTTTCTCTTTAAGAATAGATATTATCTATTGAAATTTCTGCTGTTAACTAACAAAAAATAATATGAAATTTCTTCTATAACATTAACCCATATTAGATAATTTTTTAAATTAAAATAAATCACAAAATGTTAAGTTTGCTTTTGCATCTAAATTATTTTTTGCAACCCACTAGTTGAACCAAAACTTCTATTGTCAAAAGGTGGTGGGTAGGAAGTGGAGAGAGGGAGACACTGTTAATGGATGTAACTAGAAAATATCATTCTGAGTGAGGTAACTCAGATCCAAAAGGAATGCATGGTATGTACTCACTGATAAGTGGATATTAGCCAAAAGAAAATAATAATAATAAAAAAATACAGAATAGCCAGGATACAGTCCACAGAACTCAAAAGGTCAACAAGCTGAAGGGCCCAAGTGAGGATGCCTCAGTCCCACTTGGAAGGGAGAAGAAAGTAATCACAAGGGGGGAGGGAGGGAAGGACTTGGACGGAAAGTCGAAAGGGGGAAAAGAGAGGAACCTGATCTGGTATTCGGTGAGGGAAAAGGACTGCAGCTCTGAGGGCCAGCAGAAAGAATGGAAACAGACAACCTCGGAGGTAGGAGGTTGGGGGGACCCTCCAGAATGCACCAGAGACCTGGGAGATGAGAGACTCTCAGGACTCAAAAGGAGGGACCTTAAATGAAATGCCTGACAGTAGGGAAAGGAAACTTATAGAGCATACCTCCAGCAGAAAGACAGGATATCCAGTAAGGGAGGGGGTTGCCATCCCACAGTCAAAACTCTGACCCATAATGTTCCTGTCTGAAAGAACTGCAGGGATGGCAATGGAGAGGAGCCTGAGGAAAAGAAGGTCCAGTGACAGGCCCAAAGTGGGATCCAGCTCAAGGGGAGGTCCCAAGGCCTCACACTATTACTGAGGCTATGGAGGGTTCACAAAAAGGAATCTGCCATGACTGCACTCCAGAAGACCCAACAAGCAACTGAAAGAGTCAGATGCAGATATTTGCACCCAACCAATGGACAGAAGCTGCTGACCCCTAGGGAGGAAATATGGAATGCGGAACAGTTGGAGGGTGGACTAGGAGGGGAATAATATCTGGAGTGTGAAGAAAGAAAGAAAGAAAGAAAGAAAGAAAGAAAGAAAGAAAGAAAAAGAAGGAAAAGGAGAAAAGAAGAAGGAAAGGAAGAAGAAAGAAGAAAGAAGAAAGAAAGAAGAAGAAAGAAAGAAAGAAAGAAGAAAGAATTGAAAATAATTCACTTATGGCTAATGTCATCAATTGTGTAATATCTGTCTTTTAGAAGGTCATTATTCAGAATTGACTAATATCTAGAATAAATTTTACTATTTTGCAACAAATGATTTAGAAAATATACAACACATGACTTATTTTGTTGAGTAATTCCGGCTGGATTATTTGAATTTGTGATCATGATAAAAAAGAGATAAACACAAAATGAAGCTTTGTAGATTAATTACAACTTATAAACAGGGAGTCTAGAAACAATGCTTGCTGCTGACACACACCTACCATGACCCCACCATGAACCCCCACCATGGACCCACCATGACCCCAGATACATGACTCACTCCCAGTCAAACCCTTTCATTGTTCTTTCTTGTTCACATCATTACTTCCTTTATTGATCAATTTAAATGGTTTTCTGGGCACAAGAACCCTGGTTGCATTACTTTTCTAGGGAAATATAGGTGGAAAAGAATAAATGTTAACCACCACAAGATAATTGAAGGTTTATTCTAAAGAAATGGCAAGAGACTCTGCTGTTTTCAAGATGCCTAGATTTAAAAAGTAAACTTTGTAACCTACAAAATTTAATATTAATGTGTGCTCTCTCTCTCTTTCTCTGTGTGTGTGAGAGAGAGAGACAAGAGACAGAGAGACAGAGAGAGAGAGACAGAACAGGAGAAAATAAAGGCCATAAAATATAGAGCAAGATTAAATTGTAAACCAAGAATAAGTAAATTGATTTTTAATTCTGAAAGAACAATATAACAAAATATACCCCAGGAAAGGGAAAGAACCAAAATCATTTAATCAAAAGGGTTAAATGTTTGGTAAACACCAAATGATTATGTTGGACTATGTTCGCCTCACAGGTTTACTATTTAATTCAACCTTATGGCAAACTATTATACTTAGATTTCTGCCTCAGTGAGCATACATGAGTATAGTCAACAATATCTCAAAGTCAACTATTCTAAAGCATACTTAGGCACAGTTTAAAATGTTTAAAATGTACATGCAATATGATTAATAGAAAAGAGGCCATGAATTTTAAGAGTGCAAGGAAGGCTATATGGGAATGTTTGCAGGAAGGAAAGAGGAGAGAGAAATGTTGTAATTACATTTTAATCTCAATATATAACAGGTAAAAGGTCATATCCTTCTTAAATAAATATGTTTGGAGGCTTATAAGATTTTATAGCAAAATATTTCTATGTTCCATTAATTGTATCACTTACTAAAATAGAATATGTTTGATCAAATGAAGAAGCATTTGCTTGGCTTTGTGCTGACAGCTATAAAGAAATTTGAGAACATACAGGTAGCTAGGGTGGTAAAAGCTGTGGACAGTAATGTTTATAACTGGAAGGAAGAGAAAGAAAGTGGGGATACTCGGGGATTTTTGTACTTATAAGGCAGAATACTTGGTTTTCCCCCAAATTTCATGTTTTCACTGGACAGGAATGAGTAAAGCTTGTGAATACAGAGTCTCAGCGACGCTCACATATAGAGTAAGGGGTGAGAACACAGAAATGTTCCTGTAAGAAAACATTTACAAATAAAGGCCTAAAAAATAAAGGTACAGAATTTAACCACTATATGTAAAAATGTGTGTCTAGCCCTTTCTTTTTTTGAGTAGACTATAGAATAAAAATGGAAGTTAGAAATCTGTTGAGAAACAAAGAGAGTTTTTTCTTTTAGTTCATATTTAATGTTTTCAGTTGACTTGTCCCCTTCTTTGTGTAAACTTTCAGAGTGACTCACGTCTATGAAAAGAAAGGAATGAAAAGCCCCATTTATGGATAGATAAAACAAAGCTATCACTTGTATAAGTTCATATTTTCAAAATTCTCACCTTAGTTGCAATAACTGATTAAAAATGTTAATAAAGGTCTTTACAGTAAATGGCTCAAGATGTGAGTTTCTTTGCCATGCTTTACTTACTGACACAGTTAGGTTCCCCCAAATTATGTCAGAGGCAGAAAGGTTGGACTCCCGCCATTCCTTCAGTGTGTCATTGCTGGGACTATGTGGCGCCATACAGTTACATCTGAAAAAGCAAGATAATTCCTTTTCTGAAAGAAGTGGATTATTAAAAATTGTATCCAAAGCATACACCTGAGGATTCATTTTCCTTCCATAAAGCATTCCATCTGACGGGCCAGTAGCTGGGTCATTTAAACCACTGTTGGAAAGACTATTTCAGCAGACTGTTGGGATACTAGAGAGCTTTGCAGTATTTCTGAGAACGAGGGATCAGTCCAATATCTACCTGCCTGTGAGTTATAAGTCACCTGAAAAATTATAAATATCCAGTGTATTGTAATAAGATTATCTACCTTATTTCTACAATTTCATTAATTAAAAGTAAAGGTGACATTTAGTTCACGCTCTAAATGTCGCATATAATTTGCCATACAATTCTCATTTAGTGCTTGATTGAAGTGAAAAGCCTAGATATCTAGAATAATACTTACCTTGATGAGAGACGATTTTACTGAAGATCAAACCATCATGCACATTTTTAGGACACACTTATGAGGTTCTGGGATGGATACTGAATTCACTCGTAATCCTTTTACCTTGTCTGTTGGGAAGCATTTTCTTATACATACCGCAAATGGCTCCAAGATAACCCATAGAGGCCACACAACTGTAAAGTGCACTAGACTGTTGCTTTAGCTATGTTAATAGTACTGTAGAACATGACTATTGCTATGATAATTTCTATAGGAAAGATTCTCTCTGCCCAAGAAACACTCTCACCTGTTTTCTGCTATAGGAACTTGCTTTGCTCATTACTTCCATGAGTCTTCCAATCCTCATGGAGTTATATATCCATTGTTATAAGAAATCCTACTTGGGATGGAGTGTAAGGACAGCACAGTTTGGCTCTCACTAAAGGAAGGCACAATTTCTCCAGCTGAGCCTCAGTCAGGGAGGGTTTTGTCAAGATAGGGACATGTGTTTTAAGGGAATGGGTAATGGAAGCATTAGTTACTATGGGCAGCTTGTTTCAGTGACTTCAATGTCAGCAGAGAACACTAGCAAAAAGAAACAAAGGCACCAGAGTGATCAATTATGGATGTTCCTAAGTTCCTAACAAGTGATACATTGTGATAGGATGCAAGTTTTGAGTCAGAAAGCTCAATCATCTGACTGTATAACCATGGACAAATGACTTAGTAACTCTAAATCTGTTTCCTTTTATGGAAAATAGGACTGAAAATGCTTACCCATTAGAACCAATATGAAGTGGTTAACATTACTCACACAGGTGTGTGTGTGTGTGTCTCCCCCTCTCTCTCTCTCTCTTCTCTCTCTCTCCTCTCTCTCCTCCCCCTCCTCCCTCCTCCCTCCCTCCCTCTCTCTCTCTCTCTCTCTCTCTCTCTCTCTCTCTCTTCTCTTCTGTATGTCTGTATGTCTGTCTCTCTGTCCTCCTCTGTGATATTTAGTACACACTTGGCTCCCTTTGAAATTGTGCCTGTTCTCATCATGATCATCATCATTTTCTAGTTCTTCTTCAGTCGTTTATGATCTATAATAAATATTAAATCTTTACCCTCACATAACACGAAAGCATCATTGCTTTCTCTACCATGAGGGTTTTCTTCATTTAATTTCAAAGTAAAGTTGTTTGCTGTCAGTTCTACTCATCCAGATCCACATTCAGAGCTTCAATCAAGAGTGGTTTAAAAATATTCAGAGAACAAGGGCATCTTTACTGCACCCATGTGGGTGTATTCCTTGCTGTCATATCCTAAAGAATGCAGGGTAACAACTATTTACACTTGCACCACAGTCATCAAGATGATACAAGAGAGTGTATACATGTCACATGAAAATACTGCACTATTGTATAGGAGGGATAGCATAGTCCAGTCATACCAACAGAATTAGATTTGAATCCTTGCTTGCCCCTGAAAGTCTTGCTGTTTCAGCTGTAATATGCTGATTCTAGATAGAAGTTGGTGCTCTTTCTATCAGGATAGCAAGAACAACGAGAAGTGCCAGATCAAATCAAGTAATCTACATTTCCCTATGTGTCTCCAATTTCGGTTTCCAGGACATGTCTCCTTTAAGGTATCACCCCTATATACCCTGCACTCTTGCCTGTTATTATGACAACTACCTCCACCACCTTTATATTATTTCCTCTGTTTGGTGTCCTGTTTCTCATAGTCCCATATATACCTGGTGATGTGGCTTCTCCATTCACTTTGCTCACCATGTGTGATTTCCTTGGGGCAGTGATCTCTGCTACCTGCGGTGACTACATTGTGTTAGTGATGAGCATGAAGTGCATAAAGGCATAAAGTGCACTCCTGGTATTCTGCTTTCATTTACATGTTAACAATGATTTTCTGAAAGTGTTAAGCTAGAAGCCTGATACGAAAGTGGGAAACGCAAAGGACAGACATATTTTGAAGTACATTAGTTACTCGTGCCTCCGTGGCAGGGCTCTGTGGCAAACCACTTTTCTCAAATCACTTCCGAGCTGGAAAAATAGTTTAGTCTAAAATACTTATTTTATAATGAAGACATCTTGAGTAACCAAGAAATCCAATGCTCTTTCTAGAGTTTACACATGAGATATCTGAACTCTCAGCTGTCAGGTCTCACAGTGTACATGCTTACATAGAAAGTTTAAGTTCTCACTGGAACTCAGCATACTGCACTCAGTAAAGTGTCTGTCTAGCAGTGTGAGACCTGGGGTGAATCCCTAGTACAGAACCAGGGGAAAAAGCAAGTGATCTCTGTACAAATCCTGGAGGCTCAAAGGGGACTTCTGAATGCTGGGCGCCCATGCTCTTAAATATGAACCAAATATTAAATTATCAAAATTCGTATCTTCCCTTGATATGAGCGGAATCCATATTGTTTTAAGGCAACCTAAAATCTAAAGCAAAGAAACAAAACAACAACAACAACAACAAAACCCCCAGAAGTAACGCTCTGAGGAGAAAAGCCTGAGTGAAGAGCAAATTCTCTGGTTAATTTCACACAAACTAACTTCTTGGGACTCCAGCAACACAGTGGAAGCATTAATAAAAGACATTGTTTGGGGTTATCATCACAGTACTGGATTTTCCAGACAAGTTTATTATTCAAGGCAAGCATTCAGCTGGGTGATCTTAGACATTTAGTCAATCTGTTTTACCATGTCCTCATCTATGAAATGGCGGTGACAGTCATCAAGTTCACCGGTTATGGTGAGAGCAAACAAATTAACATCAACAGAGCCCCAAGACAGGAGCTATCACAAGTAAATTCAACTTAGGTGTTCTAAATCCTCAATATGGTTATTATTACTGTTGTGACTACCACATGCCCTGGAATAGAAAGTAAAAAAGTAAGGCAGATAAAAGGACCACTTCTCTGCTACATTATTGTTTTTCTCATATGTTACTGCAGCTATGAACATAATTCAGGAATACCGATACCCTACCCACCATGAGTTCTTTCACTATTCGATATGGCTCTCTCTCTCTCTCTCTCTCTCTCTCTCTCTCTCTCTCTCTCTCTCTCTCTCTCTCTCTCAGCGTGTGTGTGGTGTGTGTGTGTGTGTGTGTGTGTGTGTGTGTGTTTGTAGCATGGTCGTTTTCACAATATTATTCTTATCAATCCATGAGCATGGGAGGGTTCTTGTATCTTCTTCAATTACGTTCTTTGATGTCTTAAAGGTTTTGTTTTATACATCTTTCACTTCCTTAGTTAGATTTATTTCAAGATATTGTTGTGGTTTCTGTGAACGAGATAATTTGCCTAATTTCTTTCTCTGTATGTTTGTCAATAGTCTGTAGGTGTGTTACTGATTTTTATGTATTTACTTTGTACTCCACTATTTTGCTGAATTTATTGATTGACTCTAGAAGTTTCCTGATGGAGTACATAGGTACTTTTACAGAGAGAATTGTGTCCTCTACACATAGGGGTAATTTGACTTCTTCTTTCTCTATTTGTTCCCCCTAATATCTCACTCATCTTATTGCTCCAGCTAATACTTAAACAATAAACTGAACAGGAGAGAGAGAGAGAGAGAGAGAGAGAGAGAGAGAGAGAGAGAGAGAGAGAGAGAGAAAGAACACTCTTCTTTATTGCAGTAGCACTTCTCTATTGCAGTAGCAATGCTTTGAGTCTTTCTCCATTTAATATGATTTTCGCTGTGGGTTTGCTGTGTATTGCCTTTAATATGCTGCAACATGCCCCCTGTGTACTTAGATTCTCTAGGATGTTTATCATACAAGAATATTAGATTTTGTCAGAAAGCCTTTTTATGCATCTAATGTGATGTCAGTGTGGTTTCTGAATAAATTAATGAAATGCCTTGTAGTAATGAATCAGTTGGTTTAAAATGCACTTTTCATAGAGCATGCCCTCTGCTTTCCTTTGCTCTCCACAGAAAGCTTGTTCTTTGAGCAGTCCTGCTCATGAAAATGGCCACGTATGATTAGGTCAACAGAGTGGCCAAATGCTCTTGTGCACACGCACTTGCTTTGGTTTCAAGGCTAATGGAGGTGACCTGCCTTCCTTATGCAAGTGCATAAGGAACTGCTGTCTTCTGGAAAGCATCATTTGTTAGAACTCTCTTCAGCATTATCCCTAATTTTAGTTCCTGGGCTATGGATGCTGTCCCTTTGCCTCAGCAGTTATTAATAGTGCTCTCCTTTGCACATTAAACAGGAAGGGTTTGTGATTTCTTTGTTTCTTCAAGCATTTTTATTAACTAAATTGGCCCCCAAGAGTGCTCCATTGCAATTGTATGTTAATACAAGATATAAAATTATGGAATTATATATATATATACATATATATGTAGTAGCAGCTAAACACATTTATTTTTATTTAAATAGTATTCTGATTTAGAATAAATAAAGCCATACCACAGAATATTTTAAATAAAAATAAAAATGTTTTTTTCTCCTTCATGCACACACACACACTTTCCACTTGATGTTTTCTACATGCTAACTAATAAATATAAACTGTATAAGTAGGGCACCTTGCATTACCAAGAAAGGCATTTACAAATAGGAAAATATGCTGAATTAACCAAATTTGTCCAGCTCAATAAATACTTACAAGTGTCTTGTTCAGAGCAATTAGCATGTTAATTTCCATGGTTAAAGAAATTTTCCTTTCTCTAATACAAGTTATTAGAAAAGCTTCTAATGATGACTAATGCTGCAGAGTAAGTAGCTGTGACCCTTCTAGCATCCAGCTAAGCTGTGATGAATGAATGAACAGTGCATTGCATGGTACATGAACCAAAATAATTCGTGAACACTTCACAATGGGAATGGCAGATACCTTGATTAAAAGTATCAAATAATATTCACAGCATCAATAGTGGCATTATATTAGTTCTATATGGAACCCGAGGCAATGTTTCCAATAGGAAAGACAAATCTGAATGTTACAGAAAGATCATGACATCAATTAGAAAAGCACTGCATCAGAAAATGAGCTCTACTCCACTGTGCCTTGTTAGATATTAGTAAATCATAAATTACTAACTTATTTCTAAAGCAAACATTATCTGCTTCCAAAATTTGAGTAACCATAAAATTATAGAAAAACAAAAATTCAGAGGAACTTTAAAAAGTTTGTGGAGGCTTTTCTAGACTATAACTTCTCTGATTTTATGCTAGCTGGATTCTTGGTCAGGATATCAGCTTTTAGAAGTAGAAAATGCATTGTCTCAATATCAATGTCAGGGTATTTTAATGTAAATTGAAACACATTAAATTTCACTTTAAATACTTCAGAATACATCCTTAAATTTAGGTCAGCTCAGAAGCAAAGAGAAATTGGGTCAGTACTTCATAGTCTGTAAACTCTCTAAGAATAGTCATTCAATCTCACCAAAATCTGGTTTATAACATGTGGCTATTTGGTTCATTTTTTTAGGAAAGAATTTTCTTTTAAATGTTGAGTAATGATATAATTTTCTGCCTTCTCACTGTCAAGAAAGTATGGAAGGTAATTTTATTTAGGACATGTGAATTTATCTATAGTTCCAGCGGAGTAAAATAGCTGAAGGTGTACACAAAGAATAAATTGTTGACACACACTGTTAAGAAGGTACATTAGCATCTACAGATCTCCCAGCATCTCAGGAGGTAAACAGATGAAGATACATCCGCTCTGTTCCTGAAACTTTCGTAGCTTACTAGAGGGACAGCGAGACTGAAACAGATCAATAATGAACTATTTTAAATAGTAGTGTTCTGTAAATAGCACTTAGCAGTAGAATAAGTTAGGTCAATAAATGATTGAAACTAAACCCCAACTTCTTCAGAGGACAGAACAAAATAGATTAAAGGCCTGAATATTTTAGGACTTAAGCCCATGAAAGTTCTGTTAGGAACCAGAGAAGTGCTTTAGGACATCGGAATGAGTGAAGGGTTAGGGAGCAAGATTCTAAAGCATAAGAAATAACAGCAGAATGAGGAAACCACAAAGCTTTGGCAAACCTGAGGAAACAGTAAAGGGAAGAAATATCCAGCAGGACAGGACAAGTCATTTGAAAATCATATTCCTGACAAGGTATTAATAATCAAAAGATAGTAATGATAAAATAATCCAATCTAGAAGTAGATGACAGCTCTAATTGTTTTCCCCACCGCTTTGAGGAAGTTATACAAATGTCTTCCAACAAAATGCTCTGCAGAACAGCCAGGGAGACACAGATTTAAACTATGATGAGAAATCACCTGACTACAGACAGTGTGAATGTCATCAAAAAGATAAAAATACTGGTCACAAGGTGTAGAAAACTGAACCCTCATATGATGGGAATGTAAATTAATACAATGATTGTGGAAAACCAAGTGGAATTATCTCAAAGATTTAAAATCAGAACCACCACCATATGATCCATCAATAATGGTTTCATATTCAAAGAAAATGAAATTGTTTTGTCAAAAGCACTGCTGCATGCTCATGTTTATTATATAACTAGTCATGAGAGGCATGGAACAAAACCAATTTAAGTGCATACCACTGTATGAACATGGATGGTCACTGTGTTAAGTAAAATAAGACAGGAACAAAAAGGAAACCAGAACATGATTTTACTCGTATGTGGAATTAAAACTGTTAATCTCATAGAGGCTGAAAGCAGAATGTTGGTTACCAAAATCTGAGGAGAACAGAAGATCAGGGGATAGAGAAAAGCTTCATGAATAGTCATAAGCCATTGTTATATAGGAGCAAGAAGTCATGCTGTTCTGCTGTGCAATAGAGTGACTGTAGATAATAATAACATACTGTTCTTTTTCAAAAAGCTAGAAATATCTGTTTAAATGCGGAGTATATAATTTTACACACATCCAAACACTATACAGTGTAGATATGTATTCAAACACTAAGAAGTATGTGTGTGAGTTTTAAAAACAATTTAGTTCAAAATCAAGAACAGAAAACAAAAATAGCAAGGGCTTAACAAGAATCAATAATTAATATTTTTAAATTGTTATTTTATTTATGTAGGTAAGTATTTTGGCTGCATATATCTATTTGCACTACTTGCATTCCTGGTGCTCATGGGAGTCAGAAGCAGACACTGGATCCCTTGGAATGGGAGAGGTATTTTTGGTTGTGAGCCATGTGGATGTTAGAAGAACAAGTGCTTTAACCACTGAGCCATCTCTCCAATGCCAGATGACTCATTTATTGATCGCTCATTTGTTGATAATTTTTTTACAGAATGTCTTCATGTGTAATTGTTTCATTGTAAGATGACATACAATATATGATTTAGTACTAATTGGATTCAATGCATTATTAAAAGTGTAGGACATGAAGTTGGGAAAAGGAGGTGTTGGGGATACCTGGGGGATTGCAAGAGATAATGTAGAGCTCATATGAAAAGATATTTATATGACATATGTCAAATTCTTTGCAGACACAGTGGCAGCAAAAGGGTACTTAACTGTCCTGGCCCTAACATTATGGAAATTAGTATAGTGGAGGTATACAGGGACTATTCAACCAAGCACATGAAAATAGAACAAAAATTATGTTGTTATTACTTCTTGATAGATATATTCAGTGCTATATAGAAAAAAGTGGTCATAAAAGTCAGAATACAGTTTTCTTAACTCTGTCTCATTCCTTATTTTTTGACTAGTGAGTTCTAGTTAGTGAATGAACTATGTAGCCTTCCTTTATCTTCTTCCTGTATTTCTAGTCAACATCTAGAGTTCTGTGGTAGACTGATGTCCTACTTCACCAACTTCCTCCAGAAGATTCCTTCACCAATCAATATCCTGACTAAATTTTCAATCACAACTTGTTTTTGATCTCTCTCTATATATATTAATTATATATATATATATATATATATATATATATATATATATATATATTTACATGTATTCATTCCATATTAAGATTCTTATAGTATGTCACTTTATTCAAAATTTGTAGATTAAACAATTTTTTAAAAAATTGAAAAAAATTTAAAAAAAAGAAAAAAAAGGAAAAAAAAATGAAGAAAAAAAATGAAGACTATGTTACTAGAGTTTAAAAGTAAAATATCCAAGGGAGACAAGCTATAAACCCTGGAAGCTACTTAGGGGAGGAAAGAAGTGGGGTCAGCCATGACATTTAAGCAAGCATGGAGGGCACAGAAGTCAGGCATGTGATGAGCAAGCAGCCACATGGCAGGGTGGAGAGATTCAGAGAAAGAATAAGGAAGTTCAAAGTACTAGGGAAAGCATACTTGGAACAGAGATACAAATAAAAGAAAAAGTTAAGTTATTCAGAGTAATTCAATAAAGCAGGCAGTCTTGTAGAGCAGTATTATCTTTAAAAATAATCATACAATAAAATAAAATAAATTTCAGAGAAATATTGAAGCTAGAAAGACAGATAACTGGAAAAAACATTTGTTATCTTGCAAAGGAGCTGGTTTCAGATCCAATCATTCACAAAAGGTTTTAGCTCTAGTTTCAGGGCATCCAACACCATTTTATGTAGACCTAAGCACCGTTCAAAGTCTCTCTCTCTCTCTGTCTCTGTCTCTGTCTCTCTCTTTCTCTCTCTTGCTCTCACTGTCTTTCACACACACATACACACACACACACACACACACACAAGAGAGAGAGAGAGAGCGAGCGAGAGAGAGAGAGAGAGAGAGAGAGAGAGAGAGAAACAAATGCTTTACTTGTCAAACTTGAAAGGGGATAACAGTTATTTTGATTATGTTTAATTGACCAAAATGCATCCAGTTCATGACTTGACGATTTCTATAGCATTGTGATAAGACTATGGAGAAAAAAAAATGTATTTCAGTTTTAAACCTTAAAAGATACTCAAATGTTGTTGAGAAACTAAGAGAAAGGTCATTGAGTATCATACCAATTAGAAACACTTATTCAAAACAAATTATGACCTTTTGTTAAATAAAGGAGCATAAAACAAGTATTTGAATGGACAAAAATGAGACAGTTGATAAAGGCAAGAGCAAAAAGTATTGGTCATCACTTAGTAGTCAGAACTCTCCTTTAGAAACTTGGGAAGTATTTTTTTTTTAATTTATCTTTAATCTACATATATGTGAGAAAGTTTAGTAACAGATCCTGAATTTTGCTTTAACTCATATATTTATAAAGAATAATGGATACTTTTTTAAAAATTAGTTTTTTAGGTTAGTATACAAAGTAATTGATTCGGCTATGGCATTTTCATAATATGTGTCATACACTCTCCTCATGTATCCCCCCCAACCCCCCGCAGCTGGCATCCTCGGCTAGGAAGGAGACTCCCTTCCTTTCCCTGTTTCTTTCTCCTTTCTTGTCACATCTATGCATTTTTTACTTTCTTTTATTAGTCATCTGAGAACCTTATTATTATGTACTGAAGAAACGTTTCCTCTGACACAAGGAGAACATTTTATTTTTGCCATTCCTTAAAAATCAATGCAACCAGGGAAAATGATTCCCTCAAACTCATCACTTACTGCTAATGTGACAAATTCAGTTTGATCATCTGGTGTAGAATATACTCAAAATGAAATCGATTATCTTGGCACTAGCTCTTGGCATAATAAAACAGAAGTGTGTATTTTGAAGTGGAAGGTCTACATATTACTGCACTGTGAGGTTAAGATGCTGAAAAGCTAGGAAAAGTTTGTTGCTATTGTTATTTAAATCGAGGCTCACAGAGTTAACTAAATAGGGGGTCACAGAGACTGCATAGGTCTGCAGAGGGTGCATAGGTTTGTGCTGCATCCTATGTATATATGGTACAGTTGTTTAGCTGTCTCATCTCATCATATTTCTTTGTAAATATATGAGTTAAAGCAAATATATATAGTTGTCTCATCCAGCCTTGATATGAGGGTTTGTATCTTGTTATGTTAGCTCAGCAGCTGTCACTGAGAGGTCACTCTTTCTGAAGAGAAACAGAAGAACAGTAGATCTGGAGGAGAAGGTGTGTTGGGAGGAGTTGAGGGAGGAGAAACTGCAGAAAGATGTACTGTATGATAGACTAGATTAAAAATGGAAAAGAGTGGAGGAGGGCAATAGATCCTGATGCCATGAAGGTAAGCCGAGGTGAGTGGAAAGGTGCGAGGAACAGGAGGTGGTGGAGAAGAATGGGAAGGCGCATCAAGAGAAAAACTTTTATTGGAAAATTTCATTATGAAACCTGTTTGTAGACTAGTCAAAAATTATTTTTTTAAAAAATACAATTTTTTTTAAACAAGCAGAGATGGACACATGGGAAAATCAGGAGCCGGGTCACTCCCTTCTGCCGTCGCCATGCTAAGCCAGGTTCCTGGGCACAGAAAACTTTTCACGCTCAGCATCCTCTTGCTTGTTAGTCTTAGTTAACGGTGTCATTGCCTGAACCTCATTTTTTTCCACTCCATGTTAACCCCTCCCTGTCTCTGACATCTCCATGACTTCCTTCTCTCTGCTGCCATCTCCTCATTTCAAAACTGATTCTTTTCCCTCATGACTTACCATCCTTGCGGTCTGAGTCTCCTCAGTGCGTTATCAGTAGTCCCACAGGGTTCCAAGGCTCAGTTCATCCTCTTAGACACCCGCCTGGCCTAGGTTTACACGCTCCATTCATTTGCCACCGTCAAGTTTCTCAACTTTTGGCTAAGTGGCTTTTTATTCTAACACCTCTCAATCTAATACTGTGTCTTGAGGTAATAACGATCTTTTGAACAGCCCACTCCTTCATTGTGTTGGATCCCCTTTCTTCTCTACAGAGCTTTGATACACCCTTACCTCTGGCCTTCTACAGCCGTCAGCATGTTTGCCTCAACTTTTATGCCTGAAATAGTCTTCATTACTCTAACTTTAAACTAGCTACATTATCGAGGGCTCAATCCTTACTTCTTAAGACTTTTCTCTCTTCAATGTCCAGAGCACATGTGGTAGGAAAGAAAAAAACTCTTCCAGGTTTTTCTTTCATTGACACACATGCATCGTAGTGTATGCGCCCCAACCAATCATCAGTAGTTTTCTTTTTGTTTTTAGTTTCTTTTTGTTTTTTTTAATTTTAATTTTTATTGGATATTTTATTTATTTACATTTCAGATGCCATCCCCTTTCCCCATTTCCCCTCCATAGAAATCCCCTATACCATCCCCCCTCCTCTTTTTGCTTTTATATACCATTTTAATTACATGCAAGTATTAAGGTCAGTTTTAGGTTGAGGAATTAGAAATACAATAGATGCAAATAGTCAAGCAACCAGCCAGACAATAAACACAAATAGTCAAAGAACAAGCAAGGCAGTAAACAAAGTCCTGTGAACACTCCCATTATCACTATTTCTAAAGGCTTATCAGGATGACCAAAATATCTGAGCCTACTTTCCTGTCCTTAGCATGTGACTGTGTAACCTATGATTCTGATCAAATTACTGTTAAATCTGGACATCCACCTATTTCCTTAATGCATTTACAACATTACCAATATCTAGTTTATTTGGGGAAATTATTTTACATATAAATCTTGAGTCTTCCTGTTTCCAAAATAGAGGCACTTTGTTTTAAGCTTTCTCTGGAATCAAAGAAAATGTTAAATACCAAGAACTATATTGTTTTAAAAATGCATTGTTATCTCACATTTTAAGAGTTACAAGACTAAACTATTACTATGTAATTTTGACATTGAATTTCTAGCAGTAAAGAAATATTTAAAGTATTTGAGTTATATCTAAGTAATGCTGGAGGCTGGAACAAAAGTTACAAGTACCCACTGAGGAGTGCATCACTTCAAATGTTTGTTCTGTGAAGCTGAACACATACCTGGAACAAAGGCTGTGAAATTAAATATGCATACCAATTAATGACCACATATATGCTCTACAGGTGCAGTGCTGGAGCACTGCCTGTTTTCTGGTTTACCAAAATTAGAAAGATCCAATGCCTTCAGTCTTGAACTGCAATATCTTCTTCAATAACTAATACTTAAATATTTTTACCACAAACATCCAAAAGAAGCATTAGACTTAAGTTTTGCTGGTTTTCATCTGTTTTTAATCACAATTTCAAACATCAAGTAAATACAACTTAAACTTTTAAGAGTTTCTTTTACTTAGTTTCGTTAAATCTGAACTTAAAAAGCATAGTAAAATGGTACAGTTTGAAAAACAGAACCAATCTGTATTTATATTGACTTGGTTAATTATGTGTTTATTTTATGAAACACTTGACAAACAGCTCTTTAGAACGACGTTCTTGGCAGAGATAATGTGATGAGAGCACAAGAATATGATCTGGGGCTGACTAGCTGACTTAAAATCCTATTCGGCTCTAAAAGACCAGGATGTAGGTCATGGGTCAATTCAAGGCCCACTCTCTGATGAGTAAGGTCTTCATATTTCTTAAACAATAGCAATATTTGTGAAAAGAGGAGCCTGGAAGCCAGGAGCGGAAATCAGACTACTTACGAGTATTGTGTCAGCAGTTCCAGATCATTGTGCATATTGATTGGGTAGGCTTCACTGAGCTCAAACAGCTTCTCCAGGGCTTCATAGATAAAGATGATGCAAATGAGAGAAGCGAAAGCTTCTTCAGTAAACCGAGTGATATAGCAGACAAGGGAACTGGCGTCGGTGGCCACAAGTATGATGCATAGTGTTGCCGTCCAGAGCCCAATGCTGGCCCGTAAGGACAAGTACGACAGCCCATATTCTCTAGGAGAAATAGGAGAGTGTGGGAAGAAGGTCATTTGACAGCTTGATACCATTTAAACAAGAGGAAACAAGCTTAAATCAGGAAGTGAAAGGAAGCAGCTTCACATCCCTTGGCTCTCTGAGCTCTGTAGAGAAAATCTAAGGGGACAAACTAATGGGGGTTTCCTCGGCGCTTAAAAATAAATCTTGTTTAGTATAAATATTGCATGCACAGTGTATGCACAAATATTTTAACTTTTCATACATTCCCATAGAGACTAAAAAATGACAAACTGAATGAATTCACTTGTCCCAGCAGACCTCCAACAGTGATGATGTTGGATGAAGGGGAAAAAAAAGCACAGCAATGAACAGGCATACAGTAGCCAAGAGTCTCAATACTTACTTGCAAAACTTAAACAAGATCTTTTCAAACACCAAAACAGGTCCTGTACTGCCTAATATGGTCAGGGGCTGTCCACCAAAAAGAGAATAGGCAATCCCGGTCATAGATGCTCCAAAGAGTGATTCGATTGCACTCTGAAAAAAAAAAAAAATGAATGGATCCATTACCTCAGATGCAGAGGCAACAATTGTGACAGGTATAAACATTTCAGATATATTGGTTCACATGTCTATCCTCCACTGCATTATCCTTAGAAACCTGGACAGAATATGGGAACAAGGCTGAGAAAATGACCAGTGGTGGCAGGGCATCAAAAATTTGTTAACAGTAACTGGGAAGTATAATCTATACCTTCCTCCATTTTTTATTGCTTTACAAAATATTAAATATTTTCAGAATGAGTGTCTGAACAGAAGAAGCATGACTCAGATTTTTAAAAAATGGACTCCACCTAAAACTGACCTAGAAATGTATATTAAGGGGCATGGCATCAGGCCATAGCCTTGCACAACACTCAAAATAAATATTTACAAGACATTCTGTTCTGAGATAACCAGCTCCACTAGCCATACAGGAAATTCATAGAAAGTTAATCTTCTGGACCATGTATCAAATCTCTCCAGAAATCCAAAATCCAATGCTCACTAACATAACGACAAATAAGAAGTCAGATTAAAGTTCAAAGAAAAGAATAGTACATACTATACGACCTTCAGTTGCTTCTCCCAACAGTCCTCCAAATGTGATGACAGGAGACATACATGCACAGTAGAGAAACAGGAACGATGCTAAGCACTGCAGGCTGAAAGCATCCCTGAAGTCACTCCAGAAGAATGGAGCCTTTCTTTTGATATCTAATATAAGTCCCCCAAAAATCCTAAGACACGGGGTGGGGGGACACAAGAGCGAAACCCAAAGATAAAAAGCTTGTCAGTTAGAAGGTTCACTTGCCCTGTTGCCTGGTCACAGCAACATTTTCCATCAGCAGAGATGAGACCCACATTAGACTACCACAGTTCATTATGATGACCTACGGGAGCAGCTTCGCATTACTACACTACCCAAAATATTGTTTCTAAAATCAGGCTTTCTCAAGTATTCATCAGAGATTCATCAATCAAATTTCAAATAAGGAGAGATTCTAATCTCTGTGTCATTCCTTTACTAACAATAAACATGGGCCTTCACTGTCAATCTTGGAAGTGTTTTTTTGTTTTTGTTTTTGTTTTTTTGTGGGTTTTTTTTTGTTGTTGTTTTTTTTAATATTTTGCACTTAATCAAACATAGTCCAAAAAGGAGAGACAGAGAGACAACTGATCTTTGTGAAGGATACTCTTAAACATCACCCTAATGAAGATAAAACTGTGTTTAATCGTAACTCCAGTCACCTAGTCTCTCTACCAATAAAAAGGATCCTGTAAGAAGATAGCTAAATGAACATGTGGGTAACAACATTCAATAGAGACAGATAGACTCTGAGGTTGTTTTTAGTTTCAGGAAACTAAAGAGGTAACCTGATCTAATCAAACTAGACAAATGTTATTTTGATCCACTACTGCTGACATATATTTCAACCCCTATCAATTATATGATAATGATAACTTTTTCTAGAAATAATCCACTTACTCCAAATATGACAAAAGGAAACACCCTGAAACCCTTCAGAGGGCTTTGTATTTGGGTCAGGAGTTTTAGATTGTAAATTGATGCTTAAGATCTGAGCACTAATGTTCTTTATCATATTAGGGATAAAAACACTAATAAGTAGGTTTTCTCATTATTTGAATATTTGATGATAACATTCAGATTTAACATTTGATATTGAAAGTTCATTTCATTCTATGGAATAAAGAGGTGGTCTTAAAGTGAGACTACAATATGGCTTCTGCAGGAACGTTGATGGTTAAAAAATATTTTTAATGTTGGACAGGGTAGCACATGTCAATAAGCCCAGCTCTCCAGAGGCAGGAAGCAGGAGGCAAGATGTGAGTTTGAGGCCAATCTGAAATATACAGCAAAACCATGTCTCAGAAAAGTGATAAATCAGAAACTATAAGGTTTCCAAATGCAGATGCTATGCTGAATATTCTTAGATCATAAAAATTAAACTTTTGTTATTTTGTGAAAAGTGTTCATTTTTAATGTTATCTCAAAATGATTCTTTTCTTATGAATCAAGTTCTATTTCACTGTGAAATTATGCTCGGAATAACTGTTTTTTTTCATCTATTTATTTTCTGTGTGTGTGTTTGTGGGGCTTGTCAGAGGACAATTTGAGAGAGTCAGTTCTCTCCTTCTGCCATGTGGGCTCTAGGGATAACTCATGTGACCAGGCTTGGTATTGAGCCATCTCACTAGCCCTTAATTCTGTTGATCAGATAGAGACATAATAGTTGTATATTAGTAACTATCTAATGGTATATGAATGTAAAATCACTGTTTGTCTAGTGATTTCTTCAAGTAGAAATGATTGAGAATAAAATTCTGAGACAATGGGACATTTAAAACTCAGAGATGCTTCCAAAGAACACGTGGGATGCACACATATACAAACCTCACATAAGGTCTCTCTAACTGTGTTTGGAAACACATATGTGTATAAATGCTGTATAGTTTCTATTTCTGAATAATATGTTACCTTGTCAAAGTCACAGTTCAAAGTCGATTTATTCCACTAAACTAAGCATTCATTTATGATTTATATCCTAACTATTTCTAAAAATAATTTGAGATAGTTATGAACTATTAATTAGTAATTAATATTTATAGTTTTGATAGCATTTCATTAGTCCACTGCTGTGTAATTAATCACTTATTTGAGCATACATCAGTTTGAATAGTTATTAGATAGCTGTGTAGTAAATGTGCTTTTATCGGTAAAGATCTAAATCCAGAAGTGGGAGTTCATTACAGAAGAACAGTGCAAGAGCAGCCCAGATGTACACCAGCAATTCCAGGAGAGCAGATGAGTAATGGAACCTTCAAGTCATGTCAGCCACAGAGTCTGTGGAAGAACTCTGGAGAAGCGAAGATACCGGATATTGGTGACCTGGGAGGATTTAGGAAGCAGTAAGGAAAAGTGAACTCGAAAAAAATCTAAGCTATGTGGCATGTTACACCTGAGAGGAAAAGAAAAATATATACCATCAAAAATAAAAAAGACAGTATTTGAAAGTATGAAAGCAAACGGAATGAGTATAAAGCTTCCAGGAAGGGAAAAAGGAGACACCTGACCATCTAAAAATTAGTATGAAGCCAAGGAAGACGTTAAAGGACATTTCTTCAGAGACAAACAGCAGTAAAGGGAAACACAGGAGAATGGAGATGCAGGGTTGTCAGGAACTGGGAAGTCAGCAGTGGGCAAACTGCAAGCAGTACAGAAAATGGCCCAAGGGAGGGCCACCAATCCTACAAAGCCTTGGCAATTGTCTTTAATTATAGGGAGGCTGTCCACACAAGCTCCCTGAAGAGACATCCACCCAAGGGTTCTGATTTTCTCCTCACACATTGCTTGCAGAAAGACAAGCTGTCAAAAACCCATAAAAAACATTTTATGAAATAAATTGAAGCTTTCATCTCTTCAAAGGTGTATGATTAGAAAAATAAATCATATAGCTCTTTCAAATCACAGGCATAATAATAAAAAATACCATTATATACATCATACTAGCATTTAATGAGGTAAGGTCTACAAGACTTAATTCTTGGTATTTAGTTTTATTTCCATCTTGAACTTAAAGCTTTCAACAAGCTGTTTTGGATGAGTCAACTGACAGTTTTCTTATTCTTTCTAAGACTCTGTGAATGTATTTTATGCGTCATAAAATGAAAGACTAGAATAAGATAGAGTGGTGTGGCCACTGTTCTGTTTTAACAGTAGTGACAACCATTACTCACTTCAGAGAAATCAAATTAATTGGCATTTCACTCTCAAAAAGTAGATATTAAAAGTATAAAAAACTGATCTTGAAACAATTCCTGACAAATAAGACAGCATTTAAGTCCCCCAACACGGCTGCCACTAACCTCCCAGTTCGCTCGAGTTCAGGTCCGCTGTGTCCTCCGTGTGGCTCAGCTTCGCCATGAGCTGCTGTTCCATTTGGTACAGCAGGAATCTTCCTCTTCTCCTGCAGAGAATGTTTGTTGGTGTATATTTGTTGCAACGCTGGGCATTAATTACAAAAACGACATTCTCCCTTTTTATATATGTGAGTTCAGACACACCAGAAGAAGGCATCAGGTCCCATTACAGATGGTTGTGAGCCATCATGTGGTTGCTGGGAATTGAACTCAGGACCTCTGGAAGAGCAGTCAGTGCTCTTAAACACTGAGCCATCTCTCCAGCCCGACATTGTTCCCTTTGAAGACATGTGCAGAATGGTTAAGACCACAGGTTCTGTGCTTAGTGGCTGCTTAACCTTTGGAAAAGCATCCTATCTTCTAAGGCTCTCATTCTTCCCTCATCACTGGGGATGACAACAGTACCTATTTTATAGTGTGGATGAACTGGAGGATAATGGACATTTTTTTTTTAAATCTTAACAGTCAAACCCAACAGTTCTTGGGTGCTTTATTTTGTGCCATACATTGATATAAATGCTATAGATGCAAAGGTACACAGAAAATATCAGTATTCTCAGGCTGGGATACACACAGCTCGCTAGAAAGGTGCTTGTCTATTGTGTCCAAGGCCTGAATTCAATTTCTATCAGAAAAGAAAGAGGAGAAAGAAATATTCTCTACCATTTCACTATTTTTGAGCATCCTTCCCTCTATTTTTCCAGAGCATGTCTTTCTCTGGAAAAATCTATGCTTCAAGTCTTCATGCCTCACGGACACAATACTATTACAGAAGGAAGTCTCTGCTTGAACCAATGGAAAATTAACTGAGGTTTGTGTGAGTGTCATTTTCCTCAGATTTATTCCACTTACTTTTGCTAGTGACAGATATCTGGGAGAAAATTAAATCATAAAGTCCTCCCTAAATTCCTTCTTTGGTTATCTTAGATTTTATTAATGTATTTAAAGGTATTTAAAAGAATGATAAAGAGCCTTTAAGTTATACAATAAAACTTGTATTTGATTGTCATTCCAAACTAGGATTAGAATAAATATGAAGCACAGATTGATAAAATAGTTAAACTTATGTACAATAGGACATTTAGATAGACTGATACGTGTTTCACACATGACAAAATGATTTTGTATTAACACAATATAGAAAAGTTCATGAGTTAGTATTCCTAAAATTCTTACAGATGTATGAAAAGATGAACTAGAGTAAGGTTTAAAATAAGAGAGAAGATGTATTTCAACTGATGAAGGGCTTATCTTCACAGTAAATATAAAGTATTTAAGAGTAAATATAAAAGATTTAAGAGTGGCCATCATTGTTTCCTTCCACTTACCTAGGGAAACAAGCCATAGCTTCTATAGCTCTCAGAAAGAAGTGATAACATATGATCTTCTCTGGAAATAATTCCCTTTGGATAATTTAAATTTTTCTTTATACATTTAAAAGTTGTATGTTGATAAAATAGATGATAATTAAGATATTAACCATTTAAAGCACATGTTTACTCAAGGAGTAGAAAAGCATTGAAAAATTTAATGCTTATAAAAATCAATAAACATTCTAAAGAAATAGGATCTATTTTAAGTTCTGAAACAAACACATGTATTTGGAATGTTTTTATGTGTGAAATACCCTTAATGTATACCAGTAGATACATTAGGCTTGTAGAGCATATATTCTCATAGAAATTACAGAAAAAAATAAATTTAAATATTTAATTCTACAGTAGATTAGAAAAAAAATGAGATTATGGAAAAGAAGAAAAATCTCCCCAGAGCACAAGGTATCTGAGGGAACTGGATGGGAGGAAGGAGCAGGAATTATGAACTGAGTTTTTAAACAGGCTCTTTGGAAAGAGCCAAGCGAGAAAACGGAGGTGAGAGAATCAGGCATGCTAAATAACTTGAGGATGTCAAGGAAGGAGGACCAGCCAGTGCCATAGTCTTAAGGAGCAGAATGATTGGAAGATTTGAATGACACCAGCACAAAGAAAGTAGAAGTACAGATTTCCCGTCATTCACCTTGCCTCAAAAACCAGAATATGTTAAAAAATAATTTAACATTTGAATATTAATTGATGGTACAGTAGATTACAAACTTTCACTCTCAATATCTTAACATTTTCACTACATTTATCCAAATGCCATTAATAAGAGGCTTATTCACATTACTTTAGAAAGTATCATGTTGCCATTTCTAATATCATTAGTGCAGACATGTTTGAGTAGAGAAATGAGAAAGCCTTTACAATCACCCTCTATGCCATGGCTTTTACTTTAGTAGTAAAGGAACTTAAGTTACATGGTTTCAGTTACATGTCTACAAAATGGTAATTGTTAAGAGAGTAAATAGATTTTAAAAATGGTAAAATGACTTCAAAATAAAAACACAGACCTGAGATATTAATATTATACTTTTAAGCTAACAGAGGATTTGGCATGACCATTTTTGTATACCCATGGTTTAATAATATACTTGCCAGTTTGCCCACTTCTAACAGACCTGAAAATCTAAGTACAGGATTGGGTCAGTAGGCCCACTTCTCACTTTAGTCAGCACATCAGAGTGAGACAAGGCTGGACTTGGAGGGAACAAGGTCCAAAGGCACTGACTGGAAGAATGTGGGAGAGAGATTCCAGAGGAAACACAAGGCAATATGAAGAGAGGGCTTTGCAGATATTTGGTCACCATTTTCAACAGTCATGTCTCAGATAAGAAAATGGCGCAAGCATTAACAATGCTCTTTATTCTTTCTGTAATATAGGATAGGTAAAATATGCATTTCAATTTCATTTGTAGAATTTTTTTATAAAAATGTATATCATGCATAAAAGGATAGAAACATAAAAATCAGGATAAGAACTTCTCTTAGTTTTCACTGTGATTAGCAGTAATAGAGATTTTACAAACCACAATTAATCCTCCTTTGAGTTTTCCCAAATCCTCGTCAACTTTCAGAACAGTAAAAATAATAGGATTTATCTTAGGTCATATTTTATGCTGTTATAAAATTTAATGTCTCTTTCGTTGGCCCTGAAATATTTCCAGGCACATGAAACTTATTTAGTGGCTCATGATCAAAATGCCAAATTTCTCAATATATTAGATTGTATCAAGAACATTTTCTAAATTAATGTTTTTGCTTTATTGGAATAAATTAAACCATTTGATACTTTATGGTACATTGCCTTATTTTAGGGACATGAATTTAAAGAAAACCAAACTGTTAGAATTGTAAAGAGTGTTTTCAAACACACCCACCTGGGAAGGGACATTTTTGGGGGGTTCTATTCTTATGCTTGGGTCCCATTCTCCAGGTGGAAGGACTGTAACCTGATCCAGGAACTCATCGATTCCTGACACCAAGTCATTGCGGTCTTTAGCTTTGTAAGCAACATCATGAAACACCTACAGAAAAAAAAAAAAAAGCAGTGGCATATTTTTAATAAGCTATTAAAAAGATTGTTAGAGTTAATATAATAAAACTGACCATCCTACCAAAAGTGATATATAGATTCAGTGTAGTCACCATCAAAACTACAATACAATTCTTCACAGGTCTTGAAAGAAAAACTTCAGCATCATATGGGAAATACAAAAAAAAAAAAAGAACAGATAGCCTGAATAATCCTGACTAATCAAAGAACTGTAGGAGGTCTCATTATCTATCCTGATTTCAAGTTGTACAGAGCCATCATAATAAAAAAACAGCATGGAACTGGCATGAAAACAGATATGTTGATCAATGAAACTGAACTTAAAATGAAGATATAAATCCACACACCTGTGGACGTGTGGGGTTTTTTATATATAAAGAAGCTATAAATATACACTGGGGAAAAGATAGCATCTTCAACCAATGGTGCTGGTCAAACTGCATGGCTGCATGGAGAAGAATCCAAATAGATACATACTTATCACCATGCACTCAACTCCAAACAAGATACACTGAACCTGATGGGGAAAAAAAGTGGATAATAGCCTTGAACTTATTAGCACAGGAAAAGACTTTCTGAACAAAACACCATTAGCACAAACACTAAGATAAATGGGACTTCATGAAACTGAAAAGCTTCTATATGACAAAGGTCACTGTCAATCAGACAAAGTGGCAGCCTATAGAACTGGAAAAGATTTTCACCAACTCTGCATCATAATAGATGGGAATTACCCAAAATATATAAAGATCTAAAAACAAAATAAAACAAAACAAAAACTGGATATCAAAACTGGATAACCCAATTTAAAACTGGGTTTAAACAAGAAAATATTCCTTAGGAATGTGAACAAATACCTCATCAGTCATTAAGGTTGCAATCGATCTTCCAATTTCATGGTACTGTTGACCCTTTCCCAGGGGTCCCAGAAGGATGAACAGAAATCTGTAATTAAAGGGAAAAAAGTTCAAGGTGGAAATATAAAAAACAACAACAACAAAACCCTCCTTACAACAGAACCCCTCCTCTCAAAGGAATCAGTCAAAATGAGGATTTTAATATGAAAAATTTTTTACAGTTCATTATGATTTTGGAATATTTTACGATTGAGACTTTAGTATAAGATTCTCATGCCATGGGAAGGCTGGGTTGTTTTTAACCCTAGGATTTCTCTTTTTAGCTGTCTACATAGCCTATTAATTTGTGATCAAGAATTTTAAAGATTATAAGTCCTTAGAAGAGGATGATAGGAAAATTAAATCCCTCTGAATAGGAAACAGAAAAATTCACTAGCACATAAAATGAAGACCAAGAAGAAGAAAGGCAATATATATATTATACATTAAGAGATAACACATTATTAACATCTAGTCACTGTACACACATTTTTATTGCATATAAAACCTGCTAGAACTTAAAAATTAGTAAGGCAGAAGAAAAATGTATAATAACTTAGACATAAGAAAAAAGTATGAAAATTAAAGTGTTCCATTTATGTTGCCATACTATTCTGTGGTGTTCATTTGTTAAATGGTTTCCATTAGTAAGAATAACTCTATCTGGTACAATTTTTAGTTAGTATAATTCTATGCTTTCTTTAGCTGTAAATGATGTGATTATACATGTTTTATATGAAACATCTATTAGACAACCTTAGAGGCCATATATGACATTAATTTTCTCTTGGTTATAATTGAACTCATCAAATTCTGCTCTCTCCATTAGCTAAAATACCCCACAAAGGGGAGGGAGGACCTGGCAAGACCATATCCAGAGGTTAGGCATGGTCCCCAGTTGAGGGATGGGGCCACCCACCCATCTCCAAAAATTTAACCCAGAATTGCTCCTGTCTAAAGGAAATACAGGGACAAGGAGTGGAGCAGAGACTGAGGGAAAGGCCATCCAGAGACTGCCCCACCTGGGAATCCATCCCACATGCAGACACCAAACCCAGACACTATTGCCAATGCCAAGAAGTGCTTGCTGACAGGAGTCTGATACAGCTATCTCCTGAGAGGTTCAGCCAGATTCTGACCAATACAGATGTGGATGCTCACAGCCAACCATCGGAATGAGCACAGGGACCCCAGTGGAGGAGTGAAAGGAAGGACTGAAGGAGCTGTAGGGGCCTTATCTGGCATCAATGGGAGGGGAGGCCCTTGGTCCTGTGAAGGCTTCATGCCCCAGTGTAGAGGAATGCTAGCGTGGTGAGGCAGGAGTGGGTAGGTGGGTGGAGGAAGCATCCTCATAGAAGCAGGGTAAGGGGGGACAGGATAGGGGGTTTACAGAGGGAAAACCAGGAAAGGGGATAACATTTGAAATGTAAATTAATAAAATATCCTAATAAAAATAAATACAAATAAAATCTTCAATTAAAAAAAATTCTGCTTTCTTTCTCTTTCTGTGTGTGTGTGCGTGTCTGTGCCTGTGTCTGTGTGCATGTGTGCATGTGTGTTCATGTGTATGCTTGTGCATGTGTGCCTGTGTGTACATGTGAGTGTGTGTGTATGCATTTGTGTGAGCGATTGTGTCCGTGTTAGGGGTGTGTGTGCATGTGTGTCTATCTGTGTATGTGCATGTTTGTGTTTCTGTGTGTTTGTATGTGTGTGTGTGTGGTGTGTATATGTGTGCATGTGTTCATATTGTGTGAGCATATGTGTAATATATAAATAACAAAAGTAGTTGAATGTGGTGCCAGAGGTTTTATTAATTATAATACTTCTGAAAAATTTCTAACCTGTGAGTATCTTGCTATTTTTAAAGTTTCTACTGAATGTGCTATTTATAAAGTGCTAAAACATATTTTCTGACATTTGTTATATGTTGTCTTTATAATCATGCCATGCCTTTTTACCTCCTAAGAAAGGGTAACTGGGTTCACAGATGATTTTCTTTATTCTTTATTTTAATCTTCTTTCGTTTTTCACCTTTCCTAAATAAATAGCCTGGTCTTTTGAATCTCTCCCTGCACAGTGGCTCAATAGTGTCCCAAATTTTTCTCCTTTGTCTCTACACAGACATTGCTGAGTCAGTATGAATGAGGTCACCTAAGCCTGAGACTTTTCAAAGTGAAGGTGTATGAACTTCTTATGGCTAGAGTCTACTCCTGGGAATTTTTCTTATCTTTGAAATACAGACACTATGAGTGTGATGGACAGACTGCATTGACTCCTATTTATCCAAACACCTTCGTTAGTGGGAAATGTGAGTATCCAACTGAATGGGAATTTTACATGACTACCGTGTCTCTTCAGTTAGTAAACCTGACACATGAAATCAGAATCCCAGATTTCTAGAAACTCTTAATAGCCTGTAGTTTACATATAGAAATATACAACCTTAGTCACACAATTATATTCTCTTTTAATATGCTCAGTTTATCTTCCCAGTTTTTAATTAAAAGTTGGCATATATATCAGTAAACTTGAAATGGGATAAATAGAAATTTACTTCTATAACCTTAATGGCAATAAGGTTTCTCACGAAGACCAAGACAAACCAGTGCTACAACTGAATTCCACTCTAGTCAGCAGGGTCCCTACAGAATGAGGCTTCTCCTGTTTTTGCTATTCCCTATTTCCTGGATAATTTACCCATAACCAAACTGTGGTATAATTTGTGGTATGTTTTAAATTATAGTCAAAGGTTCATAGAAGAAAATTATTTTCCAAACCCACTTGATGCAAACAGGATTTGCTGTGGTTAGACAAAGTCAGGTGGGCATAAGAATCAGGTGAAATGGCAGCAGGAGAGAAGGAAAGACAATTCCCAGATAAAACAGTAAGAACCTAACATGACAAAGTCAATATTCTATTTTTTGTTTTCTTTTCTTACAGTTTTATTCACAAGCACCCTTATATCTAAAAAACATGAATTAATAATATTAGAATTCAGCTTATATTACCATTACCTATTAGCTTCAATGCATAATTAAATAAGAAAAAGTTCTTGACCTTTTAACCAGAATCAACCATTTTCATCATATGACTGACTACCAACGATTCTTCAGATCCTGGGAATTAAAGACCAACTGTCCTAGGGCTGAAGCATGAAACATTTGATCCCATATAAACTATACCAATGAATGAAGGCCTAATCAAACAAAGCCAAGCCCTAGAAACCATGATACTCTTGATTGGAACCACACACATATAAGATCCTCTTTCTTGAACACAATTCAATATAATCCTTGAAAAACTGTAAAATCGACCTGTACAGATGAGGAGCATGCCTAAAATGAAGTATGAATTTTTAGAATGATGAGGAAGGATAGACTTCTTTTTAGAGCACTCCCCATGCTTATAAGCAAGAAACAGTAGTTCTAGTCAAGAAATCTATAAGAAAATTGTATTAAAATATTACCATTGCCTAAAATAAATAATTCTGTAAACATGAGAAATGCTTGAATACTTTTACCTGCTTGGGATTGGAACTTCAGCTAGTCCTTGGAGCAAGACAGCTGGAGACAACCTGACAAAGGCAACCACAGTTCTGTCTAGAAACTCCAGTTCTCCTACCAAGATGTTCGAGGCCTCAGCACCCGGAGGAATCTTTTTCATAAAATGCAGATCAACCTGAGAGCATCACAAGTAAATATTTTAATCATGAAAAATTATGTCAATAAATTTAATCTTTTATAATAGATGAATTTTATACACTTCAACTAATATTCAGCATATGCCTTCTTTAAAATAAATATATTCTCATAGTATAATATGGCTTTAGGATTTGTTTTTATTTAATTGTATTATGTTCTTCATATAGTACAGTTGGCCTGACAAATTCCTCAGCTTACATAATTCTTCATACAACTGAGATATAACAGAATAGAGAAAAAATAGGTTAAAGCATTTAGAATTACTGCAGATCCATAGGTGAATTTCTACTATGAAATGCCTGAGATTTAAATGAATGAAAATAAAATAAAAAGGACCACTAAAAGGAGGAAATGCTGAGACTAAAGAGTGATGTCTGAAAATGCATGAAGAATAGTCTTTAAATACAAATCGTTTTTATGCACGGAGCATCCATAAAAATGAAGCAGTGACTTTAAAGTAAAACTTGCACGGCCTACTTCTGTGTCTAACTCATCTGAGTTGCTTTTTATGGAACGCTGTTTTTAGGGGACTAGGAGTTTATCTGCCCTAGTAATTTTTTATGACATTATGTTAATGAAATTGGAACCAAGGATAAAAGTGGGAATAAGCGAGTGAGCAAGAGAGAGAGACAGATAGATAGAAAGATAGATAGATAGATAGATGATAGATAGATAGATAGATAGATAGATGACAGATAGATAGATGATAGATAGATAGATAGATAGATAGAGCGTTCTGTCGTGTATCAGTGAGGCCAAGAAGATGTTTTTAGACCAGTTAATTCTTTTGAAGTCTTAAAAATTAGAAGATACTATTCTAAGAGGTTTAAATTAATAAAATCTTTAAATGTAGCTCTTATGGACATAAGTAACATTATACAGATTGAGCTGGTTATATTTAAGAATATACATACATATATATGCATTTAATAATGAAAAAAGAGGAAATGGATTTGAAAGGCAACAAGATGGGGTATATGGGAGGGCTTGGAGGGAAGAAGGAAGGAAATAGGAAAATGATATAATTATAACCTCAGAAGAAAAGAATTTCTAAAATTAAGGCATTAGTACAGCTATTTAATGATATGTATTAAACTATATGTAAGTATGGCTGTTAATAAAACAGCACATGTAGCTGTATTTCTTTAAAAGAATTAAATATAGTAGTTTATATAGCTGTAATAGTAGAACAGTTGCCTAGCATGTAGCCAGCTCTAGATTACATTTCTAATACTGAAAAATAACACAACTTAAAAAAATATATTATTCCATCAGTAGTGTAGTCATATTTTTATCTTAAAGAATCCTGTATGAAACTAAATGTGTGTGTAGATAAAATATTTCACAAATATTATAAGCTGCAAGCTCCATCATTTGTACTCTTCAGATATATGAATATGAGTTTTTAAAGTATGTGTGATGATTATTACATGCCATGTATTTTGGGTTTGTTTTTCAGAATATAACCTTTTATTTCATAGATAAACAAAGTTATAAACTTAAAATGCTTAAAGTAGTAATGTTTACACTTTTGCTATAACTGCCTGTAGAAGATTCCAGGAAGTGGATAAAAAGACTTTCTATATTCTGTAAGTGTTGGTATATTCATTGTTGTTTTAAATATGCACATGTGTGGTAAATGCACATGTTTACATGTGTGTAAGCGTATGCCTGAGTGAATGCCAGAAGTTAATGTCATACATCTGGCTTCGTCCAGCTTACAAAATGAAGGTCTCTCAAGCCAAGAGCTCACTGGTTCCTTTGGTCTACCTGTTCAGTTTGCTTCAGGGATCCTTTGTCTCTGCTTCTTGAGCATTAGGTTTACAGGGACTCTACCCAGACTGCCTGGCATGTATGTGGGTGCTAGGACTCTGAACACAACTCATCATATATGAGCAGTCCCTCTCACTGCTCTTAGGGCAATGAGAAATCAGTAATAAAGTTTTACAAAATGTGCTAAGCTCAAAAGAAACAAATGATTATATCAAGCAGTAGAAAAATTATGACATAATGTTAATACAATTGAACAAAATTTAAATTTAAATAGAGGCCTGGGAGATGGATCAGGCATTTGCTGCCAAGTCCTTAGTCCTGAGTCTGAACCCTAGAACCCAAATAGTTTGAGAAGATAACTGACCCCTGCATCCTGTCCTCTAACTTTCACGTACACACTATAGCATACAAATGCCCCACACACAGGTGTAATAAAATTTTAATTTAAATATAAAATTATGTAATTTGTAATTAATATAAAATTTATTGGTAATGCTTGAAGTATAAATGCCACCTAGAATACTTTGATGAAATTCATTTATTATTCAACAACTGTTAGTCTTTGGTATTAAAATCTTTACCTCAGAGAAGGTGCAAATACAGAATTAACTGCTTTAAATTGAAATCAGGTTGGATCAAAGATTGCATAGCATATGAAAGAATTTAATTTACAAAGAACCCTGGGACCATTATCAATAATTTATAAAAGAACATTAAATCAAATATATAATTGATATCTATTACCTAGAAAAAGCTATGCAGAATTTGAAGATCAGTAAGTTTATCTTTTCATTTTAAATATAATAAATTATACTCATGTATTTGTGGTCAATCATTAAATCGCATTTATTATATTATTCTTGAATGACATATGGATTTTGAGAAGGTGGTAGATTTTCACTTTCATACTTTCAGATTAAATTATACCTGGAATAGTTTTACACTTTATACTTACATTAGATCACAGTTTATAAAGAATATCATTTAGCAATATCTCCACTTTTTATTAAAACAGAAAATTACATTTAAGAACCAAAAATTTGATCTTGTATAAATGTATAGCCTTAAGAGATTACCTGAGGGTCTAGGTCATAATATATTTAAAAAAAAAAATCCTTTAATGGATTCAAACTCTTGAAGTGAGAATAGAGAAATCTTGGAAGTTTCTATTGCTTTGTAGAGAAGCTTGAAAGAGTCAAGATACGTTTTGGGAGTTTTGGATTTATACCATATTTCTAGGCTTCTGTGGGTCCCACTGTTATGCCAAGCAGGGAAAGATGCCTGATTCTAGCTACTTGGGACTTAAGATGCTGGTGAAAATAGTTCATCTCTAGGCAACAAGACGAGAGAGGAGACCACAGTGGAGCTGCAACTGCCTGCCCAAGGAACACACTTAACGCTGAAAGAAAAGGACAAGGAAATTTGAGGATAAAGTTCAAATCTTAAGGCTATTAACAAAAGCTTGGCAATTAATAGAGGTTCTTTCTAGGCAAATGGGGTCCAACACTGGGATCTACAGCAAGCAGCATTTTTAAGTTCCAGAGGATTCATTTTTTACCTAGATGAGACAACTAATGTTTCTTACTCCTAATATGCTTCCTACACCGCAGACAGATGTGAAAATGCAAAAGATGGTGGGGGTTAACTGTGGAACACTTCTTGGGATCTTTTGAAATAAAAGAGTCTCTGTTGGCATACAACAGCCATTTTTTACTATGCTAAAACAACAGGGTATTTTGAAAAACAAATAGTATTTTGAAGCACCTAATTTTTGAAGGCATAATTGAAAGAGTTATAATCTGATGTAATAGATTATGCTAGTTCCTTACTTAATTTTAAAACTGATGGGCCTAATCACTGTATAGAGTAAAGTTGTGTAGATTGAAGGCTGGTAGAACATAGAATCAAGTTACATAAAATGAAAAAGAGTTTTTTAAATATCTCAATGTTCGACTGAGATTTATGATCCATGTAACAAGACTTAAAATATTGAAATGGCCATAGTAACGTGGAGATTAGCTAAATTTTAAAAAAATCACCAGCAAACTAAAATCATTAGGTTGAAAACATCTTAGCTTGCATACCTTCAAAATCTGTCACTAAGAATTGTTTCCAAGGTGATGGATCACAACTCTTTCCAAAGTCTAGTCTTTGTTCTACCAGGCTATAAAACTACAAGTGTTTCTTGTTTTGTTACTCTAAAACTTAGCACTTAAACTATTTAAAATTTACAGAACCCTTCAGAAACTCTACGTCAAGTGCTGTTGAAGGCACTGAAGATCCAGTGGAGAGCAGCACATTAAATCTGGTCAGGAATTTGTCTTGACACTACCATTCCCAATCTGAATACGGTAATCGTTTTTTCTTGAGTTACCTACTTTATGCGCAGTTCTCTAACGGGCCCTAATACCAGTAAGTCTTTATAACAGAATAATAAATATTTATTATACTTATTTTAGGCAACAATAAGGCTGCACTTTAGAGAGATTCTCCAGAAACAGTAACAGATAGATGTTAGACATTTAGCATTCAGGTTTGCATGCTCTTTCTCAAAAGATATGTTTTCCCATGAACAATACTATGGAGAAAATACAGAGGGCTACAGATGGCAGGCCCAAGCATCTCTATTAAATGGCCCAGAAAACGAAAATGCAGCAATAAAGGAAAAATTAAAAGATAGAAAATTTATTTTTCACATATATGTAGTTCTAATTATTAGGGACGTAGGGATGATACTACTGTTTTTAATTGGAAAACTTTATTTCTCTTTAATGATGATCAATTAATTTTGAAGGCCATGAAGATAGGTCAACAAAAACATCAAAATGAAATGGAAATATAGAATTCAATGTATAAGAGATTTTTTTTAAGCTTAAAGGTAATTTATTTAAATAATGATCTACATAATTTAAAAATCACTGCTCTTAGAAATGTCAAATATTCCATTGTTATAAGATAGTCAATTTCTTAATGTCATCACTTTTAAGATATTATTTTGAATTAAGAACAGCAGAAATTAAATTTATGGCAGTTTGTGACAGATTTATTATAACTTGCAGATGAATGATGATGTAATGCTTTAAAAATATAACTCTTAGAGTGGCAGATGGAACACATTTAAATGGGTTTAATATTTGAATTACATGCCTTCATACAGTGAAATGAGCTTTGATCTACTGTAGAAGTATAGCCCGAGTACCCTCACCTCTCTCTCCTGCTGGTGTGGAGGTCCTTTGTCAAGCCTTTGTTTCATCCCACATGGACTAGTATGCCCCTTTTGTTGGCCTCCCAGTCCCTGCACGCATAATTAACAGACTTAAACTTGTACATAATGCTCCCAGAGACTCTTCCAGGCACCAGAGGGGAAAGCATGCACATAACTAGGTCTAGCCTGGGTATATCGTATCCCTGGGAAACTAAAACAGGTCTAAGAAGCAGATTACCATTAATCCTTTCACAGCTTTAATTTGAGTACTTCCTCAGATTGAAGACCCTTCCCACTTCCTCCCACTATTGCCAGTGCTAAGGCCTTTATCAAAATAGTACTTCTTTATTCAGATAAAATTGTTAAACACAGTTATTTTGACCAATAATGAAACCTCTCTGTTGTATTCAATGGTTACTATGCCACAGCTACTGTAATGCATATATAAAAAGTCTGGAATATATTAACCAAAATCCCTTCATTTTTGATAACTCATCATTTTCTTAGTATAAATTCAACAAATTATTTCATTTAGATCATATACAACTAGAAATAGCTTTCACCATAATAAGCCCTTTTATATGTTTTTATTCAAAGTTCTGCTATTTTACCTACTAGGGTTTTCTTTACTGACTCTCCCCAAATACAATAATGGTAGAGATTGATATCATTTGACTTGTTTTTCTACAAATAACAGGAAGATTATTTTGATGGAGGAAATATAGTACATATTTTTAAACAACAGAGTAAGCTCCTTACGACCTTCACTTGTTCTTTCTACTGCAAGTGTTACTGCAAGTGGCTGAATCCAAGAGATGATTCTTAAAATTTATACATCTGTTTTCTCAAATGGGCAAAGTCCTGCATGTAGACTGAACTCTTCTTTATAACAATTTCAAACTTCAGTAAGAAACCATGCAAATGTGTCTACAGGTAGCAAGTTTCTTCTAGTGATTTAGCAGCTTACTTAGAAGAAAGGAGAGCTTACCTTGCTAAAGTCTACAGTGCTGTTTTCCCTGCTGACATCATTTTTATTCTCAGCACAGGCTGGAGCAGACTGAGGAGAAACAACCTGACCTGCTAAAAGAGATTGTTATTGCAGAATACAGACAATTATTTATACTGGGTGAAATATGAACTTCAGTTTAACCAAACAAAGTAGAATTTTTAATAAGCTTATGATGTAAGCATGAACGTTCAATTAAATGGAACTGTATCAATACAAAGTTTATCAATTACAGATAGAAATGGGAGAAATCAATCAAGAACATTTAAGCCAATTATCAATTTAAAACACTAAATGGTTCATCTCTTTGAAGAAAAAAAGCCTACAAAATTTAACCATAACTTAAGGTTCATTAATCTCTAAATATTAATCAAAACTAATTGTATATATTTTTTAAAAACCATAACTTTCAAGCTCTGACTGAAGAATTTTTGACAGTATATAAAAGGATGAATATTGGTAAGTGCTCAGAATATTTTTCAGTTCTATTACATTAAAAAATCCAAATCACTATGTTCTTTAGCAATAACATTTAGAAATGGAGCTTATTAGAAACATATGTGATTTTGTGTCTATAACTATTCAGTTACATAAGCTCTGTTATTCATCTATTATGCAAGAAAAGGTCACTAAACTAGAGTTGCATTGGTTTTCAACAAATGTTATTGAAAATATAATTATGATGTAGGTCTCTCCCTTGTATGAAAGGTGAGGTTAGTTAGCAAGATCACAGAGCTGGGAGTGTGATGATGACCGGAACACATTAAGTTCCATCATTTACTATGTAATAGCCTTTGCAAGCACAGACCATCTGAAAAATGCCACAGTTATCAACAAATTATAATTAATCCAGTTTGCTTAATTTCCTCAGCCTACCCTTGCCCATCTTTTTACTTTTGCTGTGAAATGGGTACTGTCAATTCAATATTGAAGCCATGGCTATATATATATAAATATATATATATATATATAATATATATATATATAATATATATATATATATATATATACACATTTTTAACTCAGTGGGTTCAAAACCCCTCTTTTACCTTCATGGATCTCAAAAGTGGGAGCTACTCCCTGTTCCCACCTTTTCTCTCTACATGCTGCCATCTCAGTTTTATTCAGAATTCAACTTTGTTCTTGTCTCCCCTCAATTACTGCCAATTCTGAACTTCTCTAACTCTCTTAAATAGTTACAGAAATTTTTTCCTTCCATTTTTGCACTGATCATCAAAGATGACTAAATCAAAATTATTTATTTTACATGCTCATGTAATTTCACGGCTTAGAGTAGTAAGGCTGATGGTCAGAGATCATCTGTTAATAGGTAACATTTTCTGGATTAAAATCACTTGGTCAGAAAGGAATAGATTTAATATTCTTCTAGAATTTAAATATTTTTCTGTTTCTATCAAGAACAGAAAGATAATGTATTTTGTGAAGGTAAAGATCCAATGACTTTTTAAAATGTGTTCACCTCAAACTGTAGACACAGATTCTCATTTTTGAATCCATAATTCAAGGCAATGAATACCCTTCAAGGAAAGTCAGACAAACTTTACATTCTCCCATCTCTACCTGCAATGCACAGCTAAAACTGAATTGTTCATCAGCAGCCATTCAATTTACCGATCTCAAAATAATAACTGTTATTTTTAAAAAGCCTTTACATAATGCATTTGTGCTACTAACAGATGTCTTCAATCACCAGTTTCACAACATTTCTCCATAATTGCATGAGTTGGAACATTAGATATATTTAAAGCTAAGTTTATTAAATGTTCTGTAAAATTAAGTGGTAAGACTCATGTTATGGAAAAATTAAACATATATATGATTTTTTTATAATAATTTATGCCATGTAGTCAAAACTACATGAAATATCATTTACATAATGCTGTACAAAAACATATACAAAAAGAGTCAACCGAATACAAAACCAACTTTAATGAGATTGAATCAGATAGCAAATATACTAGATCTTGTAATTTGAAAAATCTGGTTTTATATATATATATATATATATATATATATATATAACAATATTTAATAAGCTATATTCAGGTTATAAACTATAGTTAAATATTGGCACTTACATTTCACTTGGTGAATATTTGTGATCACTAATATGTTGCTATTTTGTGATAATTGTAAGAAATATATTGGAAATTTACTCTTTTATGCTACTCCTGTTTTAAGAATTAAAAGTATAGAATATTACCTAATAAAACTGATAATCAGGAAGTTAATTAGGAACTATGATCTTTGAATATTTTAAGTGATATTAATAATGATCTAGTTCTGAATATCAAATAAGAAGTACACTAGATGACAGTGAGAGCTATGTATTTCTAGAGTCCAGACAAGTCCAGAGAACTTGTACTATAGTACAGAGAGGAAAGATGTATACTATAGTACCACCATCCTCTGTATAGGTATAAAACCACAAGTATTTGTATCTTCTATACTTTAGAATAATACATGAATATATTTTCACATCTAAAGTCCTTCAAAGTTTAAACAGCATTTAAAATCTGAATTTAGAATCATTTAGATGTGTTGCTTCTAAAACTATACATTAACTTATTAAACTAAAACAATATAAATAAGGAGTTTTGACAACTTTGTAGGGCACTGAAAGTCTGTAGGTATAATTTAAGAATTATGTTTAAAATGTTAGCTTATGTTATTTAGGGAAAATTACAATACTTTAAATAAAACTTATATTTTTTGTTATATACACAAAGCTAAAATGCATGCACTGTAACAGTCTATAGAACTACTAGATTCCTCAAACCATAGAATAGCTGTCATAATTTGTTGTCCATTATAACTACTTGCTTAAAACTTTACTTAACTCGTGTCACCACTTGCAAGAAGGTGATGGCCTTAGATTCCAAAATGCACTTCATGAACTCAAAGACTGTCACATAAAACAAGTGGACAAATATAGGGAAGGACGTTTCTAATACAATTGCTTATTTCTATGATAAGAGAAAATGTCATTCATAAAATGACAACTTTTAGGCACAGTGACTATTTTCTAATAGAATGGAAAAGAGTTTGCAAGGATATTTTCCTCTCCAGGGGAAAATAGTCAAAAGTTAGAAATAAATACTTACGTATTTAGAAACTTTGCAAGTATACTATTAGTTTATGATAAATTTTATAATTACTTTAGCATGATGCTTGAAAACAAGTATTTTTGCCTGTTTCTAATTCCTACACCATGAGCACTGATAATTGCTCAGATAAAAATTCATGTAATACAATGACATTGTAAACTTAGATTGCCTTAACTATATGTAAATCATAAGGTGTGAAAATGCCATGAAGAAACATTAAACTGAGTAATCTTATTATATATCATGAAATTTATTCAAAACAGGATAAAAGTCTATAACTATTTAAATGTAAATATTTGAGAAATCTAACACCATCCTTTCTATTTAACATTTAAGTTTATACCATTACTTTATCTGTTAAATATATAGTTCTTTAATTTAACAAAAATAATTTGTTTTATTATATATGAATTAAAGTGTAGAGTATAGTATATTAGCACCTGTTTGATTTTCTTTGAATTATATTTGAGTCTTTGCATATAGCCCTTTCCTATATGTAAACTGTGTGAATGAGTGATATAAAGTAGCAGTTTTACATTTTTTATCTAGCCTAAATCAAATCATTAGATAATTTATTTCCTACATTTATCATTATTTGCTACTGGTTAATCCGGTATAAATCATATGTAGTAGAAGGAAACTGGGATGAAGACATGGAGGTACAGTACTATTACCCTAGAGTCCAAGCTGGATTACACTACCTCAGAACCTTCAACGCATTTAGAGTACCCAAAGGGTAGGAGATGAGGGAGGTACAGAGATGAGATGAGCCTGTTAGAGACAGACACAAGACAGAGCAAAATGAAGAAATATAGAGATGAATGACAAAGTTACATATATGTGCAACAATACATTTTTATGGAAATAGAGAACATGGAGAAAGAGAGATAAATTTTTAGGAAATTATGATTAGGTGAGCTACACTTCAAAAACAGAAAGAGTATTCATGCCATTCATTGTTGAAAGTTGGTATGCCTGAAGTTACTTAGTTTCAAATAAGAAAGTAAAACCTTAAACATGTTATCTTGAAAATGTTAGTTTTTAAAATGAAGTCAGTTTTCCATAGCTTAATGACAATTCAGCCTCTAAACAGACACATCAACTGTATTAATGATTAACGTAATTTTAATTTTTTAAACAGTAGAAATGTTTACATTTTTCATATATAGAAATCTCTTAATGGGCTTTCTCTCAAGCAACACTATGAAGTAATATTCTACCTTTCTCCTTCAAAGTAGATCATTATGAGGAATAAATACTACATGCCATTTTATTTATGATAACACAGTGCTTTAAAAAACAAAATGAGTTTCTAAACACATAAAGACATCATGCATCTGGGAATAAAAGTACAGCGTTATAAGAAAAGTAATTTTAAGGCAGTAAAACAAGTTCAAAAAACAAAAAGAAATACCATTAATAATACATCTGTGTATTCTGCTGGAAGGGCTTCAACATACCCGGGTCAGAATACTCAACGCATATCCCATCCTTCTAAATCTAAGTGTTCTCCACTTAAGACTCTGAACAGTAAATTAGAGGAAACTAGCAGAAGCTCTTTCAGTTTCTAAATAAAAATGGCAACTGGAAATTACTCTAACTAGGAGGGAGAAAAGGCATGGAAGCAGGAGAAGAGTTAGAAACTAGTAGTAATGGACAGGGGGGTGGGGGGATGAAGGAACCTATGCTACAGAAGCCATGAGTCCCAAGAATTATCAAAAACGTGTACTCAGGAAATTAACGTCATTTTACAACAGAATTGCAATACAAATCTCTCCAAGTGTTAGTGAATGCGTGACGGAAATGATAAATAGAAGCATTAATGTATTTTTGGTTTCTTGATCATCTAACACAAGTCACATTTGTGTTTGAAATGTGTTTCTAGATTCAAGAAATGACTTGAATAGTCTTGATATCTTTTCATTTCAGTATTCTTTTCAGGGTTCTAATGTCAAAGTAAATACTATTTTCTATTATTTTTTTGCCATTGTTTGCCAAATGTAACTGTCACTTTCTATTGAAACATCAGAATCAGTCATTTAATTCTCACAGTTTTGATGCTTAATGAAAAGTGAAAGTTAAACACAGCATGGTGGCATTAAAAATGCACGGTGAATCCATAGCGTCTTGCATCTTAACCCTGAGGATAATGTGCAGAATACCAAAAATGTTTACATATATATGTAACTTATACATATATACATCAGAGTATTTGTAGGTGAGATTGAAAAAAATATTATAAATCAGTGAGGAAAAGTAACAGACAGAAAATGTGGACCAGGAAATAAAAGGGGAAAGAAATACACTATTTTTTTTTAATGTAACATAAAACAAAGAAGACCTGCATTTGAAATGCAGTATCTGTATTTTTAACCCTTGAGAGAACAAGCAAGGTAACATGCCCAAAAGCATTCAATTAAGAAAATAGAAATTTTATTGTAAATGTTTCTTAGACTTCTTTATGTAAATATCACTTCATTTCTGAGGACATTTCAAATTTTTGAACCTAAAACAAAAACAATGAGATAAGGGTACATAACTCGTTTCTACATCTTTGCTTCTTTCGAAGAAAATTTGTTCTATTGTCATGTATTTTTTAGAAAAACTTCTATTAATTTTAATTTTAAAAGTGTTAAAAAGGGAAAGCCCATTTTTCTGAGTAAAATGTTTTTCTCAAGAGTTTTTTTTAAATAAAAAGAATATTACATTTATGCTTTTGGACGATAGGAGTCCACTGCACCCTTTTAGTATTGCACCATAAAAATTAAGTCTCTAATCCACGTTTTGAAACAGAATGTCAATTCTATATTTATGCTTTGAGTTCCAGTTTCTTTGTTTATCTCAAGTTTGTCAGTTTATAGAGTCCATAAGTAGATTGAGAACCTTAGTAGTAAAGGTCTTTCGCACTTTTTTTCACTTGTGGGTAGAAGACTTACTTCTAAATTGCTGAAGTCTATACATATTTTCAGACTTCTCAGAACACATAATTATGTAAAGTGTGTGAGGAAGCAAAACAGAGTCATGAGGAGGTGTTAGAAGCCTAGGCTTAGAAACCACCGCTGACAGGATGCCGCACAACAATACTTAATTGGATCTATGAATCTTATTATAAGTGCTTCCAAGTTTCTATTACCCTAGCACATGCCCTGGAAAGATTTGTATGTGTTCATATAAAGGTTGACTGTACAGATGGCAACAGAATTACTCAGAAATTTTTGAAAAACTAAGTTGTTTCACAGACAAAACAAAAGTACTCTCTGGAAACAGTGTCTCTACATGCATCTGCATGTAGATTTAAATGATTCACAGCTGTAAGTCTGTCCTCTCTTCTTAAATGTAATGGAAGTTTCAAACATCAGCTGTGAGTATAGGCTGCACATGACCACACAGGGTCAATTCAGCAAATTCCACACCTTCTTTGCTTTCCCTAAAATGTATCGAAAATGTCAAACACAAACATTATTCTCAATGAAAACTGAAGTAAAAAATATAGAAATTACATCATGTATGATGATTAGCTGTTTCAATAAACATATTTTGGTCTATATGTTACTGTCTGATTTCAAAAAGTAATGAAATGGAGACAGTTTATTTGTCCAAAAATTTTCCAAAATCCTTGGGAAATTAAAACATGGGGTATTTTAATAAGATTTTTCAGAATCAAGCAAACTTAAATCTCCCATAAAAGTGACTAAATATCTAGATCAGTTTTCTTAACCTTGGCCAAGAAAAAAGCATTAGCACCATGAAAGCAAGACAAACTTAACAGCAGGGCTTTCCCTTCTAGGCTATTCTCTGCTTCTAGGCAGCTGCCAAAGGTACCTTTTATCTGCCCAGGGGTTTTCTCTTAAAATCTAATAAAACTGTTCTCGTTTCCCTTTAAAGAATAAACCACTACATTTATATCTCGAATTATAAAATCTTCAATTTCACATTAATATGTATATGTTTTAAATCAAATTATAATTTTGAATATGAATTAATTTAAATATAGTATTTGTCTCAATGTTAGTTCTACATCTTCAGAATAGTCAGTAGAATCTACTAATATAAGTGGGTATAAGCCATGGCATGCATGCGACACTTTCAATGACCTTTCATATATATCCATAAACATGCTTCTATGTAATATCAGGGCTTTAGTCAAGGACAGCTTCTATGTTTCATTTTCGTGCCTTTAAATTATTAAAAATTAAAAACAAAAATCTTGGCTGCCTTTGTTGGATTTATAATGTGTAATAAATAGATAATACATTCTCATACAGACATATAATCAATATAGAAACATGAAGCAACAACAGACAAGATTAGAGACTACCAAAGGGTAACAGAGTGGGACCCAAGTAATAAGCCTTCCAGTAAATGAAAAGGGAGAACTCTGTATATAGAGTCACAGGAATTTCTAATGAAAGATTCACTTCTTTCATAGTGCCTAAATAGAAAACAAATATTTCAAATGCAACTTTTCAATTAGAAATATATCATTCATTACTATTCAACATTAAATCCTGAGTCTTAATGTATTTAATAACTTTAAGATACTCTGAAACAATTAAACCATTCATTGAATTATTTCTTTTGTGTACATTTGGCTCAGTAGTATGAAAACTCCCTCACAACACAAAGTCTAAAGAAAACTTATCTTCATGTATTTGTGAAGTATGTCTGAAGCTTTTGTAAAGGGAAGAAAAGTCACAGAAATATTCTGTTCTGTCAGGTCATGTTACTGTGGTCAATTTGTGAAGGTCAGGTTTTCTAATAAACCATCTGCAAATATTTTCATCTTTTATTTAATTTTTAAAATCAATATCTCATTGCTAGGTTGATCATGAACATTCTATGGACTTGAGGTTGACCTTGAACTTTCTGCAACTTCTACCTAAATTCTGGGATTAGAAGTATGAATGTATCACAATGTCCCATTTACTTGGTGCTGCAGATAAAACAAGGAACACTGAGAATACTAGACAACATTTTACTGACTGAGCTATATTCCAGTCATTAATTTTTGTCTTTTAGAATTGAAAAGCACTTATAGTAGATACAAGACCCTGAAATGCTACAGTGTAAAGAGCCGTGTGCTTGGGGCTGGAGAGATGGCTCAGTGGTTAAGAGCACTGACTGCTCTTCCAGAGGTGCTGAGTTCAATTCCCAGCAACCACATGATGGCTCACGACATGAACAGCATCACAGACATCAGACAGCAACAGTGTAATCATATACATAAAATAAAAAAAAAAAATCTTTAAAAAGAGAGAGAGAGAGAGCACTGTGCTCAGGGGCAGAAAGGAGGCTTCAGATAGGCAGGGCCACATTAGCCACCACTGCATCATTTTATTATTGGTAATGAAATCTGTTGACCATGACCAAAAAGGGGAAAACTTTTTCTACAGAAAAAAGATGATTTAATTAGAAGGCCACCACAACACAAACCATCTCATTACTCTTCTCAACTGTGAGAAAGAAGAGGCTTAGACTTTTAGGTCAAGATACAAGATATGTTCCACTTAGGATTGATGTGTGGATCTGTAAGTTGGAACTAGAAATGGATTATTGTAGTCTTTTTATGAGCCTTTCTAGAAACAATGCTTTGATAAGATGTTTACAATTTGTTGATTAAATAAGACCAATATACAGTCTATTTTGTATATATACACACACACATATATATATATATGCACACACAAAATGAAATAATTCTATTAAAACAATATTAATTTGAATAAACAATTTTCAAATAAAATGTTTTAAATATTTAGAAAGAATGTAATCCTTCATGGTCCTAATAGTAGATACAAAAGGGCACTTACCATTTTTATCCATGGAATTTGGTTCTGATTGTTTCTTGCCAATATCAGCGAAAGATCGGACTATCGGAATCCTGTTGGAGAGTTTTTTCTGATTCTGGTGATGGTGCTGCTTCATCAATGCTTCATGGACCCTGTGGCGTACATCTTCATTCAGCTGGCCCGAGCTGACCTGCTGGTCAAGGACCATGTCTGCAGACAGGAAGGAGATAAGGAGCACAGCTTTTCTGTTTAAAATGGAGACTCTGAATAATAATCATATTAAAGTAGGAAGGAATTCCTTTGACAAACTCAATGGAAGATGTTTTAAATAAAAGCTTATCTTTTATAGGATTGCTACAGGGAAATGTTTTTTAACAATAACTTATTTTTTCTAAACATATTCAATGTATCAAGCAAAAAGCTATGCTATTCATCAAACAGATTCATATGATTGTAATAGATAAAGTTGCGTTGTAGTCTGTATCCCTGTCTCTGTATTTGTCTGTCTCTCTGTCTCTGTGTGTCTGTCTGTCTCTGTCTCTTTCTGTCTCTCTCTCTCTCTCACACACACACACAGACACAGACACACACACACATACGCACACCATTTCCATTACACAGAGCATAGTTTCTTTTTCATTTGTGGAATCTTCTTACACTCAAAGTTTATAACAGTATCAACTAGTTACATAGTTCGGTTTTACACCTTTCAGTAACAGAAAATGCAAATCACCCTAACTAAACTGGGTCCCTCTCTGCAACCCAGGTGAACTTCAAACTTACATTACACATTTCTCAGCCACCCAAGAACACAAATTATAGATGTGCACTAGCCACACACTTGACATTACACACATATTTTAAGGTGGTTTTTCTATGACTTTCTGGTGACGAATAATTTCTTGATTTTCTAAGTGGGGCTAGGAGCTATCCAGCTGTCTAGCTCCCACCATTTACAGAGTAAACAAGCATTTCATTTGTTACAAATCCATCTCTTTCTCCAACAGTGCCCTTAGACTTTTTTGATAACAAAGAACTATAACTTTTAAATGTAGAAGGAAAGATTTCAGAAAATTAAACTGCGTACATTGATATTTGTCATACATAGTATCAAGCGTGCCAATCAATGCACTGAAGTTTCTTAATAATATCACTGCACGGAGCATCAGTATTACGAGTCTGCCTTCAGAATATCAAACATTAACTTTGTTTTGGGGCAGTACAAATTATATAATGCAGATCCCAGTGAACTGTCTCCTGCCGACATATTGAGTACACTGCAGCCATCAACATTAGCAAACTTTCCCTTATAAAACTCAGTTTTCTGTTTGTATGAAAAGGAAATGGAAAATGGAGATGAACTTGGACCACTCTGTAACATTCTAGCTGTGTGACCTTGCAAAGCTAAGTGCAGAATTATCACTTGAATGGTGGGAATAACTATGTAAGCATTGTATTTGCAGCTGGAATAATAATCTAAGGCCCTTAAAGCACTGATTAGCAAGTAGAGGCCAATCAGTAAGTAACTTCCCAGTAGATGGTTTTTTTGCGATTTCCATTAAGTAGGGTATAGTTCTCTGAATCTGTGAATCTCACAGTTTATAACAGTATCAACTAGCTATTAAGTTGAGGTTGTCAATAACAAGAAGCGCAAATCAACTTAGTTAAACTGACTCATATGACTGGCTTGCAGAAGAGGAAACTCAAAATGAGGCTGCTTCTCATTCCATTTCTCTGTGATGCTCTGTGCTTCCTCTTGAGGATGTGCGCTTTGGGCACAGTCTCATTTCCTTTATATAAGGTGGCTGCCAGGAGTAACAAGGAAATATCTTTGTTCTTATCCAGTAGGTAATAAATTAGCTTTTGTCACTTTCTTTTATAAAAGGTTCATTTTTCACCTGGCATTGAAAAATTCTACTTGTGACTGACATGAACCAATCACTGTCAGCAGAGATGGGATTCCTACAGCTTTTTGGACAGAACAAGAATTGAATTAATTAGCCTCAATTTTTCTGCCATGAGCCAGATAATAAACGATATCTGTCACAACTACCCAACTCTGCCTTTGAACTACATTAAAGCTTCCTTAAGATTACTGAAATTTGAGTTTGATACAATTTTTATACTATAAAAGCTTTTTTTTTTTTTTTCATTTTCAGTCATGTGAAATGTCCCAAATCACAGCTCAAAAGGCCTACAAGACTAGGCAGCGGGCCATAGTTAAAACAAGGAATATAATTTGCTCTGTCACTTTCTGTTCACAATGAGAAAGAGTTAAAAATGAATATTTGGGAGTTGGCAATGATGCATGTGGAGTAGTTAGAAGTCATCCATTGCATTAAATGGTGAAATGTAAATTCATGTTTCAGTTCTTTGGAGATCAGTAATTATGACATCTCTGAATTAAAACAAAATAAAGGAACTGAAGAACTGCCATCCTATTATACTACTTTGAAAACTTGCTGTGACCACAAATGTATATAAGTATGTATTTATATAAAATTGAAGTTATAAGAAAGTTATTAAAACACTAACATAACACAATTTCAAGGAAGATCCAGAAATAAGACTCCCCTGTTCAGTATGCTAAGCAGAACCTAAACTGGTCATATAAAACCCATACATATAACATTATTTCTAAAATTCTCCTGAGCTACAATCACAGAAGCACTACAAAATCCCCTAATGTCTACCTTTATATTCACATAGAGATAAGACATGTATTTCAGGCAAATACATAGGAGAAAGTAAACACGGTTTAAAAAGTACTCATTTGCTCAGTAGCTACAGAAACTCAGTCCATACATCTAAGGCACAACCACATTACAGACTGCATTAGTGAGCAAGGAAGGCTGATCTTCTTGCTTAAGAATAAAGCAAACTGGCATGAAGCTTAAGCACCAGAGGCACGAACATGACTCAGTCATCACCCACATTGTTCTCTTCACCACAATCACACTATCAGTATTAACTAGAAACGTAGAAAGGAATAATGAGCCACGGTGGCTTTAGGCCCAAAGTCGAGCCTTCACAACTCAGCAGGCAATGGTGCCTAACATAGTGAGCTTGCCAAAGCCCTATGCCAAGATCTTGTTAAGAGAAGAAGCAAGAAGGAAAAAGATAAATAGAGCACATTGTGCTGACTTCAAGCATTCTACAAAACCTATCAGTGCTGTGTAAAAAGTCTTGAAGATAGAAGTCATTTTTTTTTCATCATAATTAGGTAATTGCTTTAGTATAATCAACTCATCATGATCACAAAGTATCCTAAGAAGCCATGCTTTTTGCAAAAACTATATAAATCTCTGCCTTCTTCAGATTTCCCATACAAATGCTCTGAAAACTCATGGCCTTAACTTTCAAAGAGAAGATGCAGGCGTGGGTAATATGAAGTGATAGGTTCTTCTTGGCTACCAATACTAAATGCATACAAAGCAGAACACTTAATCTTGTAAACTAAGGGTTGACATAATATTAACCTGGTTTTATGGCTTTGTTTTGTTTTGTTTTTAACAGGGTATCAGCATGCGTCTCTAGCTGGCCTGGAACTCACTGTGTAGGCTAGGTTGGCCTCAAACTCATAGAGACCTGAGAAAAAAAAAAAAAAAAAAAAAAAGAAAAAGAGACCTGACTGCCTACACAGGATTAAAGGTGCATGTTGTCCCACCTGGCATGAACCTGATTTCAAACAATGCATTCTCACACCAGTCTTACGTTTGTACTCTGTGAAGCAGGCTATTAAATTTATCCTTCAGTGAAAAAGTTTAAGTGACAAAAGTTGCTTCAATGAGTTGTGAGCTATGATTGATTATTTGTCCATGATACTAACTTTAGCTTGATTTTAATTTCTTTCTAACTTTCATTGACAGAATCAGGGTAAAGTATTCACACTTCAAAGAGAATATTTCCATTTTTAATCTCTATAATGCTGAGTTTTAAAGAGATTAGCACAGACCATAAATTGTCTACAATGTATATGAATGTAAGTAGGAAACACTTTCAACATAATTAATCTCTGCATTAGAATAAATCATGGTAAGAAATTTTATACCTGGAGATTTGTGGATTTGAAAAGGTTAAGTCATATTTTGAGGGATAGAGTTTGGATTTATTGAGTTCCCTGAAACATGGGGAAATAGATATGTTTTAAATTAACTTCATTCAAAGAAAATCCTACTTTAATTATACCAGAAATTCTTGACAGACCTGCCAGATACAAATGGGATTTTCTGCTACTAAATCTAACAAAATCTCTTTAAGGAATTATGAGAGTCTGTTAAAAAATATCAAAAATCTGATGAAAAAAAACCAAAACAGAAAAACACTGACATAAAATATTTTACCACTCCAAAACAATATCTGGTTCCTTTACAAAGAAATGTCCAGAAAGCACTAATTCTGTAGATTTTATACATTCCTAAAATGTCAGAATCTCAGATCTGGAATCCTTAAGGACAAACAAATATGGTTTTTCAGAAAATAGGCACTAGCTATTAACATATGTACCTAGCTTTTGATTTCCTAAAATAGAGAGAATAATTGATGATATAAAAAATTACTAGTTTTTAAATCATCATAATCATGAGCAAAACCAACTTTATGATTACAGGTTAATCAAAGAAATTATTTCCTTATCTGCAAATATCACCTTTAAGACATTAGTTCTATACATCTGTTTTTAACAGGATAAGATAGCCTCCATCCTACAGTTAAATACTGCTATAAAAATAAGATATAATATTAAATGAAAGAAACTGCAAAGTTTAGAAGACATAAATATGTAAAACAATTTATTTATTAAATATAATAAATTACATGATCATAACATGAATAAATAGAAAAGAAAATATAAGATATTTTAATGAGATTTTAATGAAGGCTGAAGTACATATCTTTTATATTAAACTCAAGTTGCAATTATGAATCTTTTATTCACAACTGAAAAGGAAAAAAAAGTCATCAACACAATTATGTCCAGAACCTGTAATTTCTGTATACTGTTAGCTCTAAACTACTGTCATATCCTGAATAGTCCTGTACAACCTGCTCTTCACTGAAAATGGAGCATTCAAGTGGGACTACTTTGAGTCAAACAAAAGACACAGACTGACCAGAGAATCACAAAGAAGAAAAAAAGCTATTTGGGGTATTGGGCCTACTGAACTACTTTCATTGCAAGAATAGGTTCAGAAAACATAATTGTGGAAAACTAGACTGAACTCAGCTTATCATCACTTAGTCTACTGAGGTGAGCAAAAGAAAGGCAGCAGAGACAGGAAAATAGGCAATTAAATCTATAAAAACGTTAACTTAATGGACGTTTCCTGCTCAGAGTAACTTCCTAATGAAAACATTAGAAATCACATTCTTTAAGAAAGTTAAATGAAATCATAGAAGGCTATGTTCTGAGGTCAGTGTTGTAGGCCTGCAAAACTTGACAGATGCATTCATATAGCAACTACAAAACTGATTCTAACTAATCAATTTTCAAAGCGAATTCAGCCACTTAATCCAGATAAACAAAGTCCTTAGGGGAAATCTTTAACTATGTAAAGATTAGTTTCTTTGTGTGTGGTCTAAACATGCTCATGAAAATAGTAAATATTCAGGGAATTTGACTATTTTCCTATTACAGATCATTATTTAGGAGTGAGATGAGGTTTATTTTATATTCAATTTATTTTTTTCAAATAAAGAGATAGAGGAAAATTATTTTAATGTTCCTTATACAGCCATAAGAACTGTTTTTCACTGTTCATACATATATGGAATTTTCAGAAAAAAGAATAAATAAAGTCAAAGAACTTGTCAGTATTAAATAGACCAAGGTAACAAATGGCTTACCTGCAATTTCTTCTAGAGTGTTGGCATGCATGTCCAGTAGCACAGTTCCATTCAGAATGCAGCTTCTTAACTCGAACAAGCTGTGTAATGAAAGCGTGGCCACGTAGGGTTTACTCCATCTTTCTCCTCCATCTTCCACATCTTCTTCAAATTTCAACCACCTATACAAATAGATACTCTTGTAACGATATTAAGTACTCCAGTGTTGAAGAATTATTCCTTATCATAAAAAAGTTATTAAAAAAGTCTCCAAATTGATACTTGTTTCCATGGGTTTGGGGAAATAAGAAAAAGGCAGTCCATAGTCCATTTTACTCAGTTACGTTCTCTTTAAATTCTATTAAACAAACATTTTTAGTGTAATAGATTATTAAAAACAAAGATTTAGTTTTCATTAATTTATCTAGCTTTGCAGAAATGTTTTTAATGAAATTTGCCAGTGGTCACTATTGTAGTACTAATTTTTAAAAAAAGAAAGTATTTTCCTCTGTGGAAAAACATTTGTAGCTGGAAAAAAAATGGTGAAAGAATATTTAATTCTGTTCTTTGTAGTCGGAACTCTTAAATTTCAGATTTTAGATGACAATTTCTCCAATACATTTATAGGATGCTTATGCAATTTATCACTTATTTTGTAGGGAAAATTCTTTTATTTTACATGGAAGAAAGCTACTCATGACAGTCAGTGGTAGGACCTGGATACACAAAAATTGGTCTTGGACATGAATTCCATGGGTAGTCCCACCAAGAATGGAACAAGAACTCTGAATCCAAGTGGAAATCACTGCCTTTCTTAGTGTGAAGAAACACTCAGCAATATGTGCAATCTTTTGTAATTAAGACAAATAGGAAAGATAAGAAAAGTCAATATTTTTACTACTCTGGTATCAACCATTCAATGATTTAGGGGCTTGCTCTCTAATCTTAACAGAGGGCCTGTTTAATTCCAGCCTCTGATGAACTCTAATCTAAATAACCTTTCCTCCTCTGTTTCCCTTACTTCATGCCTCTGTCCTTATCACTCTTGGCCATATTTCCTCTTTCCAAATGGAAATACACAGATACACAAACACTGACACACACAGACACACATACACACAACAGACAGACAAACACACACACACACACACACACACACACACACACCTATCTGGTATTGTTGTTTATGTAATAAAAGACTCAACTTCAATGGATGTAAACCCATGTGAGAAACTAGACAAAGAATCAAATGTATTAGCAGATAGTAACCAAGAGTTTGTTAGAAAGTACAGAGTCAAAATGAGTGTCAAGAAAGCCGGATCTGTCCTAATGTTCAAGAAGCAAAATACTCTTCAGGGTATCATTACACACAGTGGGGAAAGTTATGCTCATAGAGACCCCACAAGGGATCAAAAAACCCTCACATGTCATCACAAGTCATTGACAATATCTCTTCAAAGAACGCTTGGTCAACATGGTTTTTCTATTTCCTTGTTTAATTGTTTTTTTTTTTTTTTTAATTCTGTGATGTTTATCCTTGCTTTGTTTTGATGCTTATTGTAGCTGCTGAGAAAGCTGTGGGAGTTATCGCTGGAGAAAGGGTTCCGAAATGCAGCCCATGATAGCCTTCCTTCCCTCTACTTCCCAAGTGCTGAAACTTTAGGTGTGGACAACCCCACCCAGTTTCTTTCTATTGGGTGTGTGTGTGTGTGTGTATTGATGTACATGTGAGTCCAGTTTCATTCCTTCAGAAATCATCTACCATAATATGTTACCCATTCTTTCAGAATTTCATAAAATATATTTTGATTATATTTTTCCTGTTCCTTAAACTTACAGGTCATCTCCAGCAACTCCTTACACATCCAACTTTATGTTCTTTCTCTCTCTTATAAAAAAACATAGAGTTTGGCTTGGGTTAGCCAACTAATCTTTAACATGATTGCTGCCATGGACTACAACTGAATCCAACCAGTGTTACTCCATTGGGGAACAAAAGAATGATTTTTTCCCCTCTCCTAGTATATATCCATGGCAAATAACTTCTTGGCTAATTGTGAGAATGTGTGCCCACTTCCCTACCTCCTTATTGAGAATTTTGTCTGGTTTGAGCATGTCTGAGTCTTATACATGTTGTTACAGTCTCCTTGAGTTCATATGTGCTTCAGCCTTGTTGTTTCTGGAAAATACTGTTTTCTAAAGTTGTTCACAACTTCTCAATATAGTAATCTTTTTGTCTTTTCTACATGGATCTCTGAGCCTTGAGAGGAAAAGTGTGATAGAGACATTACATTTAGGAATGAGAATTGCTTATTTTTTGAGACATTAGGATTTGGTATTCACTGATGGGGCTAAGCTGGCAGGCCTGTAAGTCTAAGGGATTCTCCTGTTTCTGCCTGTCTAGAGCTGGAATTATAGGCACGTACTAGTCTGTCTAGCTTTTTATTTGAGTGCTGGGGATTGAACTCAGGAGGCCTTAATGTTATTTGGCAAGTACTTTACCAGCTGAGCTATATCCCAGACTCTTCTTTAATTTTTTACATGAATGATTTTTAAACTTTTTCTGCCCTTTACAGATCCTTAATACCCCATACCCAACTGATGATTATTAGGGTTGGTTGTTTGGGGAGAGTGGGACATTAGTACTTGGTACCCTTTAAATTATATGAGTCCATGTGAATATAACTTATTCTAGTCAATTAATTCATAGAACAAATTATGTGTATCACTCCCAGGACTTGCAGCATTTAACTGCCATAGTGTGACTGCCCTGATCATTCTTTTTCTATGACATGGGAACCAATAATTTCCAAGACAGAGACTGTTCTTGCACCAAAGTCTATAACAAAAATATATGGACAGTCAAGTAAAAATGAATATGATCTTTATATACAATTAATTATTATTTCTTGCCATATATACATATATATGGCATATGCTATATATTCAGTGTGTGTGTGTGTGTGTGTGTGTGTTTGTGTACACATGCCCACACATGTGTAAAGCCACAATCACATTAAGTGGTAAAAAAATCACAAAAATACTTCCTTAGTAAGCTATGTGAGACAGATTCTATTGAAGAATGTCCCTTGGCCTAGTTGAGAATAAGAAGTTGATCTTTATTTGCAACATACACATAAACTATAGTGTTACCAAGGTAAAGTCCTTACAAATGCTCTTGGTCAGTTTCTCATATGAGTAAACATGAAACATATCAGCATGTTAATAAATTGCTGAGACCTCCTGGCCAACAGTCTTTTCAAATTCAATTGCTTTAACTTTATTTTCTCCACTAAGCACTGTAGGTCTTCCCAGTTTCATTTTGGCCAATTTTCAGCCTGCAATTTATATGTTAATATAAACTTATAGCAGAAAATTCAAAACAAAACAACAACAAAAATTGATATGTTTAATTTTCAACCATGACTAAATACAATCTCATCATGAAAAATGTTCTGATCTCTTTCCTTTTTATACTTTTATATATATTTTAAACTGTCAACTGTGCAAGATAAAAATGATTTTTGTAACAAAACAGCTTTTATTAAATCTCATATTATTTTGTATGCTACTCACATGTAATGTGGTTTTCAAACAATAGGAGAAAGGAGGAAGTGGGAAGAGTAGGTAGGAAGGAACAAAGAAAGGACTGGGGAAAGAAGAAGAAGGGGAAGGAAAAGAAAAGGAAGACCATGACAACTTCAGCAACACATGGGATGGCACGATTTTCATGTTAAATTTAAAGACATTGGATTATATAAAGGTTTAATAGTTTTTGTGGAAAAACAGACATTTCTTCCACATAAAATACTGCGATTTATGGTTTAGGAAGCTGTAGTTTTTTTCTAGCACACATATAGGTTTTTTTTTAATACTTGATTATAACTGTATTAATTAAAGAATAAAAAGTTTAGAAAGTGTAACATAAGTTCATTTTTAAATAGAGGTTATTATTTCTATATAATATAATCAAATTCCTTTTAAAACAATACTTAGTACTGGAAAAAAGTGACTTAGGCTTTAAGCAGAAGCAAAAGAGTAGTGGGCTTGATTATTGCTGTTATAAGAATTTTAATTACATTAATTGTTAGCACCACTGCTTTTGTAATTGCTTTGACACAAGAAGTTAAGACAGCTACTTTTGTTAATTATTTAGCAAAAAAAAAAAAATGTTACTAATATTTGAATATACAAGAGGATTTAGATAGGCACTTGGAACATCAGATTGATGCTCTTTATCCTATTCAAATTATTGGAAGGAGGTTCAGAGTTTAAGAGTAAGGAACCATCTTGAGTGTCAAACAAAATATCAATCGAGTTGTGTTCTAAAATTTACAATGATAGTCATTATAATTAGGAAAAAGTTTAAAGACACACAGGGTATTTGGCATAATTCTAACACTTCTCTGGATGTTTTATCTTTGCATAGTGAGATTATGAATTTAAAGAATGCTGCTCTGCTGAGCATTGATGCTGCAGATAATGCTGATAAAATTATCCATGGCTTGAGGTCAGTATTTCCATTTTGGTCAAACCTCAAGGATGGCATAAATAGCTTGATCATGCTAGTCCTTTTTGTCCTGGGAATATTTTTATCCTGCCTATCATGTGAAAGCTTGTCTTTAACAACATCAATATGTTGGCAGCCAAAGTACATGACTTGAAACTGAAAATGGACCCCCAGACAGAGTTATTAATTTAATATGCTGGCAAGCCAAAGACTGGTAAGATTCTGCACAGAGCCTTACCAACCTAAGACAAAGTGCATTGCTTTTGATAATGCATATTTCATGACAGGTAAGGAAGGCATTCTTGTCAGAACGAGATATATTACAAAAGGGGGAAATGTGGAGAGCTTTGGGGGCTGCTTGGCAGGAATCTGACATTGGCCAAGGACAAGGCAATGGGCTTCAGGCAGGAATCTAAATCTTAGGCTAGAACAAAGAAGTACTTTCAGGTATGAATCTGACCTTAGACTAGAACAAAGAAGTAACTTCAGGCAGGAATCTAAATCTTAGGCTAAAACAAGGAAGTAGGCTTCAGACATGAAAATGACTTTGGGCTAGAACAGAGAAGTAGGCTCAGATATTTTGGTCATCTGATAAGCCTTTAGAAACAGTGATCATGGGAGTGATCACTGGACTTTGTTTATTGCCTTGGTTGTTCTTTGACTATTGGTGTTTATTGTCTGGCTTGTTCCTTGACTATTTATATCTATTATATTGCCAGTTCCTCAACCTAGAACTGACTTTTAATATTTGCATGTAATTAAAATGATATAAAAGCAAAAAGGAGGAGGGGAGATGGGATGGGGGCTTTGGGGCAGGGAAATGGGTAAAGCAGATGACATCTGAAATGTAAATAAATAAAATATCCAATAAAAAATATTTATAGATACCAGTGAAAATAGGTGACTGGGCTTCTATATTATTGAGTCATTTTTTTAAAGTACAATTTTTAATTTTAATCAATGATTTTTTTTATTCTTTAGAGATAATAAAGTTACATAATTTCCCCCTTCCCTTCTCTTTCTCTTATAATCCACAGGTTTGTTTTTCATAGTTTGTGAGTGTGTGTGCCTGTGTGTGTGTGTGTATGTGTGTGATATGTTTGAGAATATTGGTAAAATATATGATTTGTGTGTTTTTATCCCTCCTGTGGATTCATGTCATTTCTGTCATAGGAAAGGTTCAGACCTGCTCCTGAGCCACAGAATGAATCCCTTGTGCCATATCTTTATATTCTCAACCTTCGCTTAGTCTCTGTGCCCTGACAACCACTAGACTGCTGTTGTTTCATTTCAAGGACTCAGAACAATGCACTTGAAAAGTTTTTAGACTTGGCAGGTTTTCACTTGAGACTCATCAACATTGTTGCATATTTCAATACTTTATTCCATTTTTCTGCTGAGTAATATTCTTTTGTGTGGATAAATAAACAGGGTTTGTTTAAGGGAATGTACTGTTCATAAGGTTTTTCATTACAAACAAACCTTCTATGTAGAATTCATGTAGAAATTTAGGTGTAAACAAGAGTTTTCATTTCTATGTAACAAAATGCCTAAGAGTACAGCTGCTGTGTTAAATAGTAAATATGAGCTTAATTGTGTAAGAAATTACCACAGTATTTTACAGTGTTTCTCTAGCAATAACACTCACAGGTGCAAAGTATGAGAAGTCTAGTTGCTCTATATCTTTAACAGCACTTCTTATTTGCCAATGTTTTATGTTAACTGTTTTAGTGGTTATATAGTGACATGTCACTGAATATTTAATTTACCTTTCCCTAAGTATTAATGATGATGAATATTTTTAAGCTGTTTGCCATGCATCTGTTTCTCTCTCTCTCTCTTCTCTCTCTCTCTCTCTCTCTCTCTCTCACACACACACACACACACACACACACACACAGACACATACGCACACACATGCACACACAGAGGAAATATATATAAATATATATAACATAAATTTCTCTGTGTGTGCATGTGTGATATTAGATATAGATAGATAGAGATAGAGATAGAGATAGAGATAGAGATAGAGATAGAGATAGAGATAGAGATAGAGATAGAAATAGATATTTCTGTGTGCATGTGTGTGTGTGTATGTCCATGTCCTCTATCTTCTGTCATAACACTCACAGAAACCATGATTGCCTCAAGCCATCCATGCATGTAATAGAATCTGGTGTGTTCTGAGACCAGAAATTAAAATTTCATATTTTAATTTTTAAATGTAATCATTAAAGATAAATTTATATGAATGTTTATATGATGCACACACACATATATATGTATATTATTTTGCCTATATATGCCATACACATTCTTTGTAAAAAAAAAAAATCTGTTGTGACTTCTATACATTTTTCTAATTTATTTTCATGTTTTTGAGCATCAATAGTTCCTTCTTTCGTTTCATAACTTTTGCATATTGTCAGAAACCAGTTAGCCATACATGTTAGTCCGTTTTTTAGTTCTTGATTATGAGCCACACATCTATGTATTATATAAAATGATATTTTAATACAAATCTACATGATATATTGTTTCATTTATAATAAATACTTCAAATTGAATGCTTGTTTCTGTTAGAAAAGAATGGAGTCTTGAAAGTTCTAAGCAGCTTAACAGCTAAAAATGACCAAACGTAAGTTACATGCATGGATGGTTTGATGTACCTGTAGGTTTTCTGAAAATTATGGGAAAGACATAAGGTACTTTCCGTAAAAGAAGTCTACAAGTTACAAATACCAAGTTACTAAGAATACCACACATTTCAAGATCCATGCTTTATGCCAACTCCAGAATTATGCCAAAGGCATTAAGATGCACTTAAGAGAATTTTTAAGGAGACTATATTAAAAAAAATACATATCATGTAAGCATTACTTTGTTTTCTGTGTTTCAACCAATTTCATCATTTAAATATATATAAGAGGTTTACAACATTGCGCATCCTGTTAAAGGACTTTTAGCCATTGAGTATATGGTTAAGTTGCAAAATGTTTCATTACAGTTAATGACCTAGTGGGCCACAATTTGTTTCAGTTTCAAATAAACTCTGTTGACATTTATTGTAATAGTAAACCTAAGCAAATAAGTGTCTTAAATCATGAAGCCCATCTGATGGATGATACAAAAAATAAAATATATAATCTGTAGGCCAAATACATGATATTTTGTATATGGTTACCTTCTGAGCAGATTGTTTTCATCCCCTCAGTCTGTCTGGATCTGTTTTGAGCCATGATTAGCACGCTGAATTCTCTTTTTACTAAATAACATTAAATAGGTGTTTCATGAATTCTTTAAGGATTAAGTTGGTGAAAATGTGCTCTACTTATATTAAAATACACAGAGCAAATTCTTTTGCCATTTAACAACAGATATTTTCTAGAGAAATTAACTCTGCATGTATTATTTAACACTAACTCAGCTTAACATTTTTTAGGAAGTTTTACTCTTTGATTTTGTCAAATACAAAGGAGCTCTATAGCTCCACAATCATGGTTTTGAAGAAGGCAAGATACCCCCAGATAAGGCTTCCACTTTTAAGAGAATTGAAACAGAACTAGGAAATATCATCTGTGAAGCAATTCTTAAGGGAGAAAGAAACTATCAAAATCCAATGTCTAATGGCTCTAATTATTCTTTTCTCTCAATAATTTCTTTGATTTTTGAGATTATAATATAATTGCCTGATTTCACTATTGAAATTCATGGTCTGTTTATTCTCCATTAGTTCTTATTATATATACATATATATGTATATGTACATGTATATGTATGTATGTATATAGAAATATATTCCTAAATGCTTGAATACAATCTGCTCAGTTTGTATAATGTTACTTGCATGTATATTTTTTGGGGCTGTATAATCCATATGATCTTTGCATTTTGCATTCTACTGAAAAGTTCAGTTGATGTGAATATTTACTAATCTTGACTATCAAGTGCTTTTGTAGCATCAATAAGATTGTTTTGTTGTATTAGCACTTTTCTACACTACCTTCAACTGTCAACATCTTAACTACTAGTCCCTACTTGGCCCTTCTGATCTCATTTGTAGAAAACCTTTTACAAAGCAAGCAGAGTCAATGAAGCATGTTGCCCTGATCATCACACAACCTTTGGAGTTGTGTTCACTTTCCAGCAATGCTCTTTTTAAGGGAGATGTGTTATTTTTAAGTGGGACATTGTAATTTTGTTATTTCATTAGTCTCTTCATATACTTCTTTTAGGGCTTTAAATAGAACAGCTATTTTCCACAAATATTTATTAAGTACATAAGATTCAAAACACTAACTTCTATATCTCTAAGACTTTGCTCAAGATCTGCTAGTCAAAAACAATAAAAATCTCCTTTTTATTTTTACTTTTAGAGTAGAAAGTTACTAATCCCACATAAATACTAACAAGAAAAAGAAGCAGTGCAAAGTATATGCCAATTATTTATTAGAATTAAATTGCATTTGAAAAATCAGATAGATTAATTAACCCAAATTATTTTTAGATGAACAATGGCAAGAAAACAAAGCTACTTCTGTCACTTTAAAACTCACTAAAATTTAAATCTCCAATAAGTACATTCTGTTTTCTGTGAAGCATTGCATCTCAGCCAAAATGTACCTACCTTTCTCTTAAATGTCTATTTTGATTGCTCATCAAATGTCTCCATGAACTTCAACAGCTGTGCCATGCTTAAGACTCTAAAAGTACAGCAATAAACATGGGTCCTAGCTAGCATTAACAGAAGATGCTAATAATTAACCAGATAATATCTTTTATTCTTTATGATGAGCAGAGTGACACATTCTGGTCATTTAGGGTGAGCACATTATTCAAGTCATTTTATTAGGCCTGTTGAACTCCTAGTGCTAACTCTGACAGAATGAAAGATGTTTCTAATATTCCTTCTGCCACTTCTTAGCTCTCTAAGACTGGGAAATTTATATTTCTGAATCAAAGAAATGGATCATTATATGATCTACAAAGTGGAAAATTCTAAGAATGATGTGGTACTCAAGACACAAAATAGATTTAAATTTCAATTCTCATTTCTATCATAAAGGTTGAAAGCAATGACTCTAATAGACAATAACCCTAAGAATGTACTAGTGATATGCATACATTGGCAGTAACCAAGAGCTTTCCAATTAGAATTAAGACTTGCTCAACAGGAGGGAAACTGCTTGGTATTAGAAACTTAGCCAAATAATCAGTACTGGTGAAGTGAAGTCATAGATCTTGGAGGAGAACCTACAACGACTATTTACTAAACAACCGCTTCTTACAAACAGTCGAAGCATTTGTCCTTATACCAACAGATAAATAGAGTTTTCATGCCTCATCGAGGAAACTTTTCTTTGGAACAGAGGGAAGCCACTACAGAAAATCACAACCACTCAAAATGCAAAGTTGTGGACTCCAGTCCTAATGGATCCATCTACAAAACACTCATGCACCTAAGGCTCAGCAAACATTGTTGGATAGAAGGGGAAAGATCATAAAAGACAAAATCTGTGAGATGTCTACTAGTGACATCAGAAACTATATCCATACAGTCTTAATAATGTGACTAGCAAAACATGAACTGAACACAGATGCCACTAATGGATATGCAAAGTGGAAGGGGGAAAGTCCATGAGGCTTCAAACCTACACAAAGAACTGCAGGCAACTAAGGAATGCTAGAGAGGGAAAATAACAGTCGTTTCCACATATAAATAAGTGGTTATCCAATAACAAATGGAATCCCTGAAAACGTATATACATACATAAAATATATATAACAGTGTATAGACTGAGTGTGTTGTATTTAAGAATATATGTGCATATGCATATACGTATGCAATAACATTTAATGGGGGAAAAATGAGGTCCTGAATTTGAAAGAGAACAAGGAGGTATATATAAAAGGGTTTAGAGCAGTGGTTCTCAACTTGATATTTACATTATGATTTTAAGAGTAGCATACAAAGGAGCAATGAAACAATTTTATGGTTGGGGGTCACCACAATGTGGGGAGCTGTATTAAGAGTTTGCAGCATTAGGAAGGGGCAGAACCACTGATTATAGAGGAGGAAAGTGAATGAAGAAATGTTATAATTATATTGCAATCTCATAACTAAAACCAAAATCTCACAAAGGAGTTCTTCTTGGCAGTAAATTAAAGAGATTTATTTGAAGTAATTCATAGCACAGTTATCTCATCTAACCAGTCCTCCTTTCCTGCCAACCAGGAACATGTTTCCTGTAACCAGGAGAGAACAGATGCCTCTACCATTTAACAGGGATGTGTGCACTTTTATTCCATTAGCAGAGTTTTAAACATAAAAGAGCAAAAGTCATGCCACAGTCTTGTGGAGATGGTCTTATAAATACTTTTCTGTTGCTAATAAAGATGATCACATGTAATTTTGAAAACTCTGATGTGGATAGCCGTGGTGCTGTTTGTATTTTGATGCTAATTCAGCTTCCCTAAGAGGGGCTGCCTGGGACAAGGAGTAATCAGTACTCAGAACTTCATGTGACCCTTCTAGGGAGAGCGGGCTGGAGGATGATGGGAGCATGAAGGCAAAAATGTAGGCAGTCGGAGACCCCGTTTCAGGTGGCAAATCCACTTGGATCCACTACTGGAGGATTTAACTTAGAATCGCTTAAAAATTAGGATGTTAGTTGGTGTGCCTAACAATTGAGTTACCATTGATTCTAAACTAAGGTTGTGTAGTTTTCCTTCGTGCTACGGCTCAACTGGGTTCCAGAGAGAAAGGTACAGTGGCAAGGCATGGGTTTGCAAGAAGTGCACCCCAAAAGGCCATGGGAATTTGAAAGCGTGGGGCTGGCGTGGCAGTGACCTGCAGTGGGAACTTAGCAAGTCCGGTGGGAAGATTTCAGAGCTCCGAGTCAGAAAACTGCGAGATGGGCAGTTGCTGCATGGGACTAGCCACGGAGGCTGCGAGCTGGCCAGGACCAGAGAGTAGCTGGAGTTCGCGTGGGATGGTGCCTTTCTCAATATTTCACGCTACACTCTGATTTTTGGTTTTAGTCTGGGTTTTGGGTTTTTTTTTAAAAAAAATCATTTTGTTTTGTTTTTAATGTTGGTTTTGTTGTTGTTTGTTGGTGGTGGTTTTTTTTTAGAGGCAGAGGTTTGACTATTTTGATTATGTATCCCTAGTTTGCCTGAAACTCATTATGTAGACCAGATTGGCCTCAAGCTCACAGAGATCAGACTATTTCTCCCTGGAATTAAGGGTGTATACCACCAAGTCGAGCCTACATTATTGTTTTTGATACAGTTGGAAAGAAATAAAGTTTATTAATTCAAGAAAAAGTTTTCATCAAAGGCAGCAACAACAGAACAGCACACGGTCAATTTTAATCATTCAAACAAACAAACAAAAACAAGACACGCTGAGTGAATGAAATAACAGTTCATAGGAAAAAGGAAAACCTATAAAATATATAAAATCTTATGCAAAATTAAAATATGATGTTTTATGTATGAAATAGAAAAAAATCATGAGTTATAATTTTGGGGAAGTAAGCATACACTCTTGGATGGCAAAATTTCTCAAATTTATAACAGTAATTTTGTAATAGCTACCATAGTGAAAGAAAAATGAGCTCGATTTTGGTACACAAAGTTCTACTGTTAAAAATTTACCCTATATAAATAACTACAATATAATGTTACAATGTAAAACTATAAAATATATGTGTACATAATCATTATAACATTTTGGGGGGAAAAAGAGACAAACATGAATGTCTATCCAGTCTGGATAATTAATTACATCCATTTGGTTAGGCTATCATTTAAAAGATAGTATATCGATTTGCAATCCCACCAGCAATGGAGGATTATTCCTTTTCTCCACATCCTCACCAACATGAACTGTCACCTGAGGATTTGATCTTAACCACTCTGATTGGTGTAAGGTGAAATCTCAGGTTGCACATTTCTTTAAGTGCTTCTCAGCACATGTTGTCGAGAATGTGGAAAAATAGGAAAAACTCCTCCATTGCTGGTGGAATTGCAAACTGGATGCACCCTGAAAATCAATCTGGAGATTCCTGCAAAAATTGGAAATAGATCTACCTGAAGACCCAGCTATATCACTCTTGTGAATGTACCAAAAGATGCCCCACCATGCCACAGGGGCACATGTTCCACTATGTTCATAGTGGCCTTATTTGTTATAGCTAGAAGCTGGAAATAACCCAGATGCCCCATGACAGAAGAATGGATACAGAAAGTGTGGTTCATTTACACAATGGAATACTACTCAGCTATTAAGAATGAGGATATCCTGATTTTTGCAGACTAGTGGATGGAACTAGAAAATATCATCCTGGGTGAGACAATACAAAAGGATATGCATGGTTCTCACTAATAAGTGAATAGTAGCCAACAAAGACAGGACATCAAAAGGAGGGATGAGGTTGCCATCCCACAGTCACAAACTCTGACACAGAATTGTTCCTGTCTGAAAAAAAAAAAAAAAAAAAACGCAGGGAAAATATTAGAAAAGACACTGAGGAAAAGGAGATCCATTGACAGGTCCAAATTGGGATCTAGCTCAAGAGGATGCTCCAAGGCCTGACACTATTACTGAGGTTATGGAGTGCTCACAAAAAGGGGCCTATCATGACTGCCCTCTGAAAGACCCAATAGGCAGCTGAAAGAGTCACATATAGATATTTAAACCCAACCAATGGACAGAAGCTGGTGAACCCTGTGATTGAATTAAGGAAAAGCTGAAAGAAGCTGAGGAGGAGAGTGATTCTATAAGAAAACCAGCAGTCTCAATTAACCTGGATCCCTGACATCTCTCAGACACTGAGCCACCAATCAGACAGCATACACCAGCTGGTATGAGGCCTCCAACACATACGCAACAGGACGCAACAGAGGACTGCCAGGTCTGGGCTCAGTCAGAGAAGATGCACCAAACCCTCAGGAGACTGGAGGCCCCAGGGAGTGGAGAGGTCTGGTGGGCTAGGGATGGGGGTGGGAACATCCTCGTGTAGATCTTTTTAACATAAAAATAATAGTAATAAAACTAACAAAGATGGTATAAAATTTGCATGGCTAAGACTCCTAGCTGGTCTGCTCCCAGGAAAACACCATATTCTGAAACATTCCAGAGTATCTACTGCACTCAGAGCAGTTGGTAAGAACCCCCCCCCATGACCCGAAATCCCAGAGCTGCAGCTGGGAGACCAGCAGCAGCAGTAGGGACCCATCACCCACAAAGACCCCACCCTCCCGAACACAACTCCCCTTCTGCCCCCTCCTCCCAGGGGGGGGGCAGACTCCAAGCTCATCTGCTCTCATGAAGACACCATATTCTGACCCATCCCAGAGGATCTGCTGCACTCAGAGCAGTTGAGGATCCACTGCACCCAGAGCAGTTACCTCCTAGCTGGTCGGCTTCTGTGAAGACACCATACACTGATCCATTGTCATGGATTCCTTCTGATCTGAACCAGTGTTCTGAGAAGACCTTGGGGGCTACCTCTGCAACTGATTCCACAACACCCAGAGGAAACTGGACTCCCAGGAGCTCTAACAACCCCAGGATCATAGGAATACAGGATCCCAGAGGCAACATGACTCCCAGGAGCTCCAACACCCAGGATCTCATGATCATAGGATCACAGAGACATCTGGACCCTGAGGAGTTTTGACAAAACCAAGATAACAGGAGAGACAGGGTCCAGTCAGAGACAGTGAGTGCAGGTAGCACTAGAGATAACCAGATAGCAAAAGGCAAGCACAAGAATATAAGCAACAGAAACCAAAGTTACCTGGCATCATCAGAAGCCAGTTCTCCCACCATGGAAAGTCCTGGACACCCCATCACACCATAAAAGCAGGATTCAGATTTAAAAATCACTTCTCATGATGATGATAGAGGACTTTAAGAAGGACATAAACAACACCCTTAAAGTAATACAGGAGAACACAGGTAAACAGGTAGAAGCCCTTAAAGAGGAAACATAAAAATCCCTTAAAGAATTACAAGAAAACACAAGCAAACAGGTGAAGGAATTGAACAAAACCACCCAGGACATAAAAATAGAAGTAGAAACAATAAAGAAATCACAAAGGGAGAGCACCCTAAAGATAGAAAACCTAGGGAAGAGATCAGGAATCATAGATGCAAGTATCACCAACAGAATACAAGAGTAAAAGAGAGAATTTCAAGTGCGGAAGATATTATGGAAAACACTGACACAACTCTCAAAGAAAAATGCAAAATGCAAAAAGCTCCTAACCCAAAATATCCAGGAAATCCAGGACACAATGAGAAGACCAAACATAAGGATAATAGGTATAGATTAGAGTGAAAATTCCAAACTTAAAGGGCAAGTAAATATCTTCAATAAAATTACAGAAGAAAACTTCCCTAACTTAAAGAAAGAGGTACCTATGAACATAAAAGAAGCCTACAGAACTCCAAATAGACTAGATCAGAAGAGAAATTCCTCCCACCACATAATAATCAAAACACAAAATGCACAAAACAAAGAATATTAAAAGTAGTAAGGGGAAAAGGTCAAATAACTTATAAAGGCACACCAATAAGAATTACACCAGACTTCTCATTAGCGACTATAAAAGCAAGAAGATCTGGGACAGATGTCATACAGACCCTAAGAGAACACAAGTGCCAGCCCAGGCTACTATACCCAGTAAAACTCTCAATTACCATAAACAAAGAAACCAAGATATTCCATGACAAAACCAAATTTACACAAATCTTTCCACCAATCCAACCCTACAAAGAACAATAAATGGAAAACTCGAACACAAGGAGAGAAACTACAACATAGAAAAAGCAAAAAAGTAATCTTCTTCCAACAAATCAAAAAGAAGTTAGCCACACAAATGTAATTCCAATGCTAATAACAAAAATAACAGGAAGCAACAATCACTTTTCCTTAATATCTCTTAACATCAATGGACTCAATTCCCCAATAAAAACACATAGACTAACCGACTGGATACTTAAACAGGACCCCGCATTTTGCTGCATACCAGAAATGCACCTCAGTGACAAAGACAGACACTACCTCAGAGTAAAAGTCTGGAAAACAATTTTCCAAGCAAATGGCCCCAAGAAACAAGCTGGAGTAGCCATTCTAGTATTGAATAAAATCGACTTTCAACATAAAGTTATCAAAAAAGATAAGGACGTACACTTCATATTTGTCAAAGGAAAAATCTATCAAGATGAACTCTTAATTCTGAAATTCTGAACATCTGTGCTCCAAACGCAAGGGCACACACATTCAAAAAAAAAAAAAAACTTTACTAAAGCTCAAAGCACACATTGCACTTCACACAATAATATTGGGGGATTACAACACCCGACTCTCAGCAATGGACAGATCATGGAAACAGAAACTAAACAGAGACAGAGTAAAACTAACAGAAGTTATGAACCAAATGGATTTAACAGATATCTATAGAACGTTTCATCCTAAAACAAAAGAATTTACCTTTTTCTCAGCACCTCATGGTACGTTCTCCAAAATTGACCATATAAATGGTCACAAAACAGACCTCCACAGATACAAGAAAATTGAAATAATCCTATGCATCCTATCAGATCACCATGGACTAAGACTGGTCTTTAATAATGACAAAAGAAGTGGAAAGCCCACATACACGTGGAAACTGAACAACACTCAATGATAACTTGGTCAGTGAAGAAATAAAGAAAGAAATTAGACTTTTTAGAATTTAATAAAAATGAAAACACATCATACCAAAACTTATGGGACAATAAAAGCAATGCTAAGAGGAAAACTCATAGTTCTAAGTGTCTACAAAAAGAAACTGGAGAGAGCATGTGCTAGCCGCTTGACAACACACCTGAAAACTCTAGAAAAAAAAAGTAAATATACCTAAGAGGCATAGGCCTCAGAAAATAATATAACTCAGGGCTGAAATCAACTAAGTGAAAACAGAAAGAACTATACAAATTATCAACAAAACCAAGAACTGGTTCTTCCAGAAAATCAACAAGATAGATAAACCCTTAGCCAGACTAACCAGAGAGTACAAAGACTGTATCAAAATTAATAAAATCATAACTAAAAGGGCGATAAAACAAGAGAAACTGAAGAAATTAAAAAATTTATCAGATCCTACTATACTCAACAAAATTGGAAAATTTGGATGAAATTGACAATTTTCTAGACCAATACCAGGTACCAAAGATAAATCAGGATCAGATAAACCATTTAAACAGTCCCATAACCCCCAAAGAAATAGAAACAGTCATTAAAAGTTTCCCCACCAAAAAAAGAGCCCAGGATCAGATGGTTTTAGTACAGAATTCTATCAGATGCTCAAAGAAGATGTAATACCAATTCTCTTTCAACTGTATTCCACAAAAACAGAAGGAACACTACACAATTGGTTCTATGAAGCCATAGTTATGCTCACATCTAAAACACACAAAGACCCAACAAAGAAAGAGAATTCAGACCAATCTTCCTTATGAAGATTGATGCAAAAATTCTCAATAAAATACTCACAAACTGAATCCAAGAACACATCAAAACAATCAGCCATCATGATCAAATAGGCTTTATGCCAGGATTGCAGGGGTGATTTATATAAGGAAATCTGTCAACATAATCCACCATATAAACAAATTCAAAAGAAAAAAAAACACATGATCTTCTCAGTAGATCCTGAAAAACCATTTGACAAAATTCAACACCCCTTCATGGTAAAAGTCTTGGAAAGATCAGAAATTCAAGGCCCATACCTGAACATAGTAAAAGCAATATACAGCAAACCAGTAGCCAACATCAAAGTAAATGGAGAGAAACTTGAAGGATCCCACTAAAATCTGAGACTAGACAAGGCTGCCTACTTTCTACCTACCTATTCAATATAGTACTCTAAGTCCTAGCCAGAGCAATTAAGAAACAAAAGGAGGTCAAAGGGATACAAATTGGAAAGGAAGAAGTCAAATTTCACTATCTGCAGTTGATATGATAGTATACTTAGGTGACTCCCAAAACTTGATCCAGAGAACTCCTAAACCTGATAAACAACTTCACCAAAGTGGCTGGACATAAAATCAACTAAAACAAATGAGTAGCCTTCCTCTACTCAAAGGATAAACAGGCTGAGAAAGAAATTAGGGAAATGACACAAATAATATAAAATACCCTGGTGTGAATCTAACCAAGCAAGTAAAAGATCTGTATGACGAGAACTTCAAGTCTCTGAAGAAAGAAATCAAAAAAGATCTCAGAAGATGGAAAGATCTCCCATGCTCATGGATTGGCAGGATTAATAAAAGTAAAAATGGCCATCTTGCCAAAAGCAATCTACAGATTCAATGCAATCCCATTAAAATTCCAACTCAATTCTTCACAGAGTTAGAAAGAGCAATTTCAAAATCCATTTGTAATAACAAAAAAAACCTGGATAGCAAGACTATTCTCAACAATAAAAGAACTTCTGGAGGAATCACCATTCCCGACTTCAAGCTGTACTACAGAGCAATAGTGATAAAATCTTCATGGTATTGGTATAGAGACAGGCAGGAAGATCAATGGAATAGAATTGAAGACCCAGAAGTGAACCCACACAACTATGGTCACTTGATGTTTGACAAAGGAGCTAAAACCATCCAGTGGAAAAAAGACAGCATTTTAACATATGGTGCTGGTTCAACTGGAGGTCAGCATGTTGAAGAATGCAAATCGATCCATTCTTATCTCCTTGTACAAAGCTCAAGTCCAAGTGGATCAAGGACCTCCACATAAAACTAGATACACTGAACCTAATAGAAGAGAAAGTGGGGAAAAGCCTCAAACACATGGGCACGGGGGAAAAGTTCCTGAACAGAACACCAATGGCGTATACTCTAAGCTCAAGAATTGACAAATGGGACCTCATAAAATTGCAAAGCTTCTAAAGGCAAAGGACACTATCAATAGGACAAAATGACAACCAACAGATTGGGAAAAGATCTTTATCAATCCCACATCTGATAGAGGGCTAATATTCAATGTATAAAAAGAACTCAAGAAATTAGACTCCAGACCATCAAATAACCCTATTAAAAATGGGGTACAGTGCTAAACAAAGAATTCTCAACTGAAGAAACTTGAATGTTTGAAAAACACCTAAAGAAATGTTCAGCATCCTTAATCATCAGGGAAATGCAAATCAAAACAATACTGAGATTCCACCTCATACCAGTCAGAATGGTTAAGAACAAAAACTCAGGTGATAGCAGATGCTGGCAAGGATGTGGAAAAAGAGGAACACTCCTCCATTGTTGATGGGATTGTAAGCTGGTACAACCACTCTGAAATCAATCTGGCAGTTCCTCAGAAAATTGGACATAGCATTACCAGAGGACCCAGCTATACCACTCCTGGGCATATACCCAGAAGATACTCCAACATATAACAAGGACATATGCTCCACTATGTTCATAGCAGCCTTATTTATAATAGCCAGAAGCTGGAAAGAACCCAGATGTCCTTCAACAGAAGAATGGATACAGAAAATGTGGTACATTTACACAGTGGAGTACTACTCAGCTATTAAAAACAAGGACTTCATGAAATTCTTAGGCAAATGGATGGAACTAGAAAATACCATCCTGAGTGAGGTAACCCAATTACACACATGGTATGCACTCACTGATAAGTGGATATTAGCCCAAAAGCTCACAATACCTAAGGTATAACTCACAGACAACATGAAGCTCCAGAAGAAGGAAGACCAAGTGTGGGTGCTTCGGTCCTTCTTAGAAGGAGTAACAAAATATTCATGGGAGCAAGTAAGGTGACAAAAGTGGAGCAGAGACTGGAGGAGTGACTGTCCAGAAACTGCCCCACCTGCAGATCCATCCCATGTGCAGTCACCAAATGTAGACACTGCTGTAGATGCCAGGAAGTGCATGCTGACAGGAGCGTGATATAGCTGTCTCCTGAGAGGCTCTGCCAGAGCCTGAAATATACAGAGGCGGATACTTGCAGCTAACTATTGTACTGACCATGGAGCTGGATACTCCAGTGTGGAGGAATTAGAGGGTGGGGAGAAGGGAATGAGTAGATTAGTGGGGGCACACCCTCATAGAAGTAGTAGGAGGAGGATAGGATAAGGGGTGTCTGGGGCGGGGAATGGTGACAGGGAATAACATCTGAAATGTAAATCTATAAAATAGCCAATAGTTAAATAAAAAACAGATAATGAAACTGGCTATTGCAGTCAAGCATTTTGAGAATTTTTATCAACAATTTAATATTACACACATTACTAGGATTTCTTATAATCCTCAAGGACAAGGTATTGTGAAAGAGGCCCATGTAACTTTTTTTTTTTGGTTTTTCAAAACAGAGTTTCTCTGTGTAGCCCTGGCTGTCCTGGAACTCACTCTGTAGACCAGGCTGGTCTCAAACTCAGAAATCCGCCTGCCTTTGCCTCCCAAGTGCTGGGATTAAAGGCATGCACCACCACCGCCCGGCTTGAAACTTTAAAACAATATTTTCATAAGATAAAAAAAGGGGGAAGTATATCCCCATACAGATAAAATTTATTTAAATCATGTTCTTTTTATTTTAAATTTTTAAAAATATTTGGGTGCCAAGGAAGTTTCTACTGAGTGTTAATGGTATCCTACAACTGGACGTATTTATGTCTAGATTAAAAGGAAGGATCCATTTACTGGCATATGGCATGATCCTGGTCAAGTATCTAATATTGGGAAGAGGGCATGTTTGTGTTTTTCCTTTATATCTGAAGGAACATGGTGACTACCAGAGAGATTGGTGAGACATGCTGGTACTGAGACAAGATATGATGCTGACCTGTGAGCTTGCTGAATGCCCTGACAATGGTGACTGGTAAGCTGTGTTGGACATATGTTCCTGACCCACCTTTGCTTCACTATATCCCAGATGGAACAAGCTGCCTTGCCCCAAGTTTTTAGACCTTGTGGGACAGAGAATCAAAAAGAGAAGTTATAATGACTCTTGTATTTTTCTTAAATTTCCCCAGTTATTTGGATTCAATTATGCACTGGTCTAGAAATCAATCCAATATTGGAAATAACAGTTTTCATTCAGAAGACTGGATCTGGACATTTTCAGAGACATATTTGGAAGTTAGCTGAAGTTCAGTTCTCTATGATATTATGTTAGCAAGAGATAAAGTTGGGGAGCTGATCTGGATTTCAAACAAGTGTTAGTCCATGTGATAAGGCTCTTTTAATTGTCCAATTAAAATTACTTTTGTTTCTTCTACAGTATTTATTTTAAGTTACATTGATAATACACTTTCTAATTGTGTTAGTATGTTGAAACCTGGTATGTCTGTTATGGGGGTCTATCAACGAGCTATTGTTTTATTGCCATGAGTATTAAAGAACCTTGGTTTTCTAAAAAAAGCTTGCAAGTACTGGAAGAAGGGAGTCAGATTTTAAGCAGAAGCAAGAGGGTAGCAGGCTTGATTATTGCTGGTATAACTGTATTAATTAAAGAATAAAAAGTTTAGAAAGTGTAACACAAGTTCATTTTTAAAATAGAGGTTATTATTTCTATATAATATAATCAAGTTCCTTTTAAAACAATACTTAGTACTGGAAGAAGTGACTTAGGCTTTAAGCAGAAGCAAAAGAGTAGTGGGCTTGATTATCACTGATATAAGAATTTTAATTACATTAATTGCTTGCACCACTGCTTCTACAATTGCTTTGACACAAGAAGACAGCTACTTTTGTTAATCATTTAGCAAAAAATGTTACTAATGTGTTGAATATACAAGAGGATTTAGATAGGCATTTGGAAGAATGGATTGATGCTCTTTATCCTATTCAAATTATTGGAAGGAGGTTCAGAGTTTAAGAGTAAGGAGCCATCTCGAGTGCCATGCCAAATACCAATAGAATTGTGTTACTTCTAAAATTTACGATGATAGTCATTATAATTAGGAAAAAGTTTAAAGACACTTGCAGGGTATCTGGCATAAGTCTAACACTTCTCTGGATATTTTAACTTTGCATAGTGAGATTATGAATTTAAAGAATGCTACTTTGCTGAGCTTTAATGCTGCAGATACTGCTGATAAAATTATCCATGGTTTGAGGACAGTATTCCCATTTTGGTCAAGCATCAAGAATAGCATATATAGCTTGATCATGCTAGCCCCTTTTGTCCTGGGAATACTTTTATTCCTGTGCATCATGTGAAAGCTTGTCTTTAACAACATCAACATGTTGGCAGCCAGAGTACATGACTTGATACTGAAAATGAACCCCAGACAGAGTTATTAATTAAGCTGGCAAGCCAAGGACTGTAAGATTCTGCACAGAGCCTTACCAACCTAAGACAGGAATGCATTGCTTTTGATAATGCATATTCCATGATAAGTAAGGATGGCAGTCTTGTCAGAATGACCTAAGACAGACTCAGGCTTATATATAGAACATAAAAAAGGGGGAAATGTGGAAAGCTTTGGGGGCTGCTTGGCAGGAATCTGACATTGGCCAAGGACAAGGCAATGGGCTTCAGGCAAGAATCTAAATCTTAGGCTAGAACAAAGAAGTAGGCTTCAGGCATGAAAATGACTTTGGGCAAGGATAGGGAAGTGGGCTCAGATATTTTGGTCTCCTGATAAGCTCTTAGAAACAGTGATCATGGGAGTGGTTACTGGACTTTGTTTATTGCCTTGTTTCTTCTTTGACTATTTGTGTTTATTTGTCTTGCTTTTTTCCTTGACTATTTACATCCATTACATTGCTAGTTCCTCAACTTAGAACTGACCTTAATACTTGCATGTAATTAAAATGGTATAAAAGCAAAAAGGAGGAGGGGGATGGGATAGGGATTTCAGGTTGGAGAATTGGGAACGGGGATAGCATTGAAAATGTAAATAACTAAAACAGCCAATAAAAATTTGCATGGCTAATACCAAAAAATATAAGTATATAAAATGGAAAACAAGGTAAACAATATAAATATAAACTGAAAGGAGAAATAATTTGTATTAAATTTGGTGGGGGGGTCAAAGATTCATGAGAAACTCTTAATAGTGGTACCCCTTAAAGAAGGAAGTATGAATCAATTTAGAAAAATGATTTTGGCAACTATTTCATAATTTTTGGATTTTCAAATATTATTAGCAGGTTTTGTGTTTTGCTCTGTTGCTTGTTTGTTATGTTAACAAGAATTACCTAGAAAATTTTTCCTTTAAATTAATTCATTGTAGCCAGGTGTGTTGATACACACCTTTAAACTCAGATTTGGGAGGGAGAGTCAGGTGAATCTCTGAGTTTGTGGCCAGCTTGGCCTACAAAATGGATTCCATGACAGCCACAGAGAAACCCTGCCTCAAAAAATAAATTACTTCACTATTTTAATGTAGCTGGATATTTTACAATAAACTCAGTAATGTGGGAGGAGTTGGGAGGAGCAAAGAAAGGAAGGAGGAGGAGGAGGTGGAGCTAAGAGGCAGAGATGTAGGAGCCATGGAGGACCACACATGTATTGGGAGCAGTCCTGTGTAACATCTTATATCATAAGGTTAGATATTGGGACACACCTCTAATTGTGTAGGCATATTGTTAATTGAGCATTACCAAACATATAAAGCCTTTGGATAATCTTTAAGCATTAGAGGCACATTTCTACCAGGTACCATGTGAATGGCAGGATAGTCTGGGCTCAGCCAAACCTTAAAGACAGCATGGGAGATTTGCAGAGCCAATCTCCCAAGCTGGCATCTTGTGGGTGCCAGGGCTGATGTTTCTGGCTGGCCATTTCTAGCTGTGGCACTCGTAGCACAAAACATGGCAGCAGAGCTAAGTAGAGTCACCACTGCTTAGATAGCCCAAGAAAACACTGTTTTAAATGTTAACCATAACATTTTAAAATAAAATTATCTACAGAGACCACTCAAAACTATCCAATAAGCGAGACTGGTCAGAAGTTCTCTTTCTGTGTTGGGTCTTTGTGATGTTTAGGTATCAGAGTAGCTGTGAATGTGTTTCAGGCTTCCATGTGAGCTTCTAAACACAGACGTCTAACAACACAGAGTTTTGATGATAATGAATATCCACATGGTTATGAATCCATGCTAGGTCATCAGTACCTGTTAGCAAAAAGGAAACACAACAATATGAATGATATTTGTAGTTTTCAATGTATAGTAGCTCTGTGGTTAAAATAAATCAGGCAACCTTGTACCCCTGGGATGAAGCCCACTTGGTCGTGGTAAATGATGGTTTTGATGTATTCTTGGATTTGGTTTTCAAAAATTTTATTGAGTATTTTTGCATTGATATTGATAAGGGAAATTGGTCTGAAGTCTCCCTTTTTTGAATCCTTGTATGGTTTAAGTATCAGAGTAAGTGTGGCTTCATAGAATGAATTAGAGAGTATTCCTTCTGTTTCTATGGAATTGTTTGAGGTATATTAGCTCTTCTTTGAAGGTCTAGTAGAATTCAGCAGTAAAGCCATCTGGACTCTCTTTTACTCTTTCTTTCTTTTGTTTGGGTTTTTTAAATGACTTCTTCTATTTCCTTAGGGGAAATGGGCCTGTTTAGATAGTTTATCTGCTCTTGGTTTAACTTTGATACATTGAATCTGTCTATAAAATCATCCATCTAATTTAGATTTTCCAATTTTGTAGAGTATAGGTTTTTGTAGTAGGTTCTGATGATTTTTTTAATTTTCTCAGTTTCTATTGTTATGTTTCCCTGTTCATTTCTGATTTTGTTAGTCTGGATACTGTCTCTGTGCCCTTTAGTTAGTTTAGCTAAGGGTTTATCTATCTTGTTGATTTTTTCAAAGAACCAGCTCTTGATTTTGTTGATTCTTTATATAGTTCTCTTTGTTTCTAACTGGTTGGTTTCAGCCATGAGTTTGACCCTTTCCTGCCTTCTACTCTTCTTAGGTGTATTTGCTTCTTTCTGTTCTAGAGTTTTCAGGTGTGCTGTAAAGTTGCTTATATGGGATCTCTCCAATATCATCCTGAGTGAGGTAACTCAACCCTAAAAGGACATGCATGGTATGCACTCTCTGATAAGTGGATATTAGCCAAAGAGTACAGAATACCTAGGATACAACCTACAGACCATAAGAAGTGTAACAAGCAGGAATGCCCACATGATTAGGCTTCAATCTCACTTAGAAGGGGAAGGAAATAATCATGTGAGGCAGAGGGAGGGAGGGACCTGGGTAGGAGAAGAGAGGGGGAAAGTAAAAGGGGAGCAGGATCAGATATGGGTGGAAGGGGACAAGAAAGCAGCCCAGAGGGCCAAGAGAATGAATGGAAATAAGTAGCCTCAGGGACTGGAAAGTCAGGGAATCCTCTGGAAAGTACCAGAGACCCAGGAGATGAGACACTCTCAGGACTCATTGGGGGTGACCTTAGCCAAAATTCCCAACTTTGGGGAAAGGGAACTCTAAGAGTCTGCCTCCAGTAGATAGACAGGACCTCAAGTGGAAGTACTAACGCACAGTCAAAATTCCTGACCTAGAATTCTTCCTGTCTAAAAGAACTGCAGGGACAAAAATGGAGAAGTGATAGAAAGAAAAGTGGTCCAATGACCGGCCCAGCTTGGGATCCATCTCATGGGGGAACACCAAGGTTTGGCACTACTATGCTATGATTTGCTTACAGACAGGAGCCTTGCATGGCTGTACTCTGAGAGCTCCTACCAGCAGTTGTCTGAGACAGAAGTAAATATACCCAACCATTGGACTGAAGTCTAGGACCCCTTTGGTTGAATTAGGGGAAGGATTGAAACTGAAAGGGAGAGTGAATCCATAAGAAGACCAACAGTCTCAACTAAACCAGATGCTAAGAATCCCAGAGACTGAGCCACCAACCAGGAGCATTCATGGGCTGGTCCCAGGCCCCTGGCACATATGTGCCAGACGTCTTCCTGGTCTGGCCTCAGTGGGAGAAGATGTGCATAATCCTCAAGACACTTGAGTCCTCAGGGAAGGGGGAGGCCTGATTGGGGAGAGCATCGTCTTGGAGACAAAGAGGAGGAATAGGGTGAGGAACTATGGGAGGGGGACTGAGGGGAGGCAACGACTGGAATGTAAATAAATAAAATAATTTTTTTAAATATCCAATAAGCATTAAATGGGCCAGTATTGCTCCTTACCATTCATTCATCAATAACATGATTAAACATTTAACACTAACTCTGTTAGATAAAATTAAAACAAACTACTACAGCTTCAAGTTTAATATTCAATTAAGTGCTATGAGTCTCAGAACTCTGTTTCAACATGAAGCCCCTAAGGAGTATCTCAACACCAAAAGCAGTCTGACTAGAGCTATCTTACCATGTAAAATACAAAGATTAACAAAATGGTAATCTCTGAATTGTATACTTCAGCACATCCTCTCCCTCTGCTGAGCATACTAAGCCCTCTACTTTTGTGTTTGACTAACTCCCAACTCAATTATCAAGAGTCAGCTCAGAAGCATACAGCTCGGCTTTATGGAAATCTATTTTTAGCTTTTTAAAAATCATGACTTTTATTTTTTGAGAAATATATATATCATTTCCTCATTCCCTTTTGTCTTAGTTACTATTCTATTGCTGTGAAAAGAAACCATGACCAAGACCACTCTTATAGAAGAAAGCATTTAATTAGGGGCTTGTTTAGAGTTTTAGAGGCTTAGTCCCTGATCATCATGGTGGGAAGCAGACAGCATGCCACTAGAGCTGTAGCTGAGAGCATTATGTTCCAACACACAGGCAGCAGGCAGAGAGTGAAACACTAGGCCTGGTGTGAGCTTTTGAAAGCTCAAAACCCACTCACAGTGACATATCTCCTCCGATAAAGCCACACCTCTTAACCCTTTCCACACAGTTCCACTAACTGGGAACCTAACATACATGAGCCTATTGGGGAATGATTTTCATTCAAATATCACACTTTTCCTCACTCCAGAGCCTCTGAAATACCCTCTTTCTTCTCTATCAAACTCATAGATTCTTCTTTCATATTGTTGTTATATACATTATAATTAATATTATACAGACCGATCAGCTTGTACTTATGTATATAAGAATATAATGTAGTGTGTGGGTTGGTATGATTCTGAGAGAGAGGAGAAGACAAGGGAAGAACTGGAAAGGAAAGAGGCGTGAAAATAATATAAATACAAGACCCATGTATGAAAATCTCAAAATATATTAAATTAAAAGTAAAAAAAAAAAGGACTCAGATCAGAAATCACTTGTCCTGTGTAGTTATTCTGACCCTTGGGGAAGATGTTCTTGCTGTTGAGAATGTGGCCCTCAACTAAAACGTATTTGACATACCATCAAATAGAAGCTTGATTTAAAAAATAGCAATTTTTATTGGAAAAAACTTTGAATTTTGATCAAGATTGGCTAAATAAAGTTCAGTTATATAGCAATAATGTAATTTAAATGATTGCATAAATTTATGTTACTGATACAAAAATTCAAAACTTAGGAGTGTATGACTAATATATACTAAATCTACATTTTTAGATAGACCCCAGGTAAGTCATATTCATATAAAAATCTGAGTCACAGTAGACCAAGGACAATCCTAGGCAATTCCAGTTACTATGCCTACCCTAGTCACAGTATTCATTATACAACATTTGCAACTATGTGGTTTTATCTGGACTGTAGATAATTGAAGGCAAGATCTAATGATTTTGCTGCTGCTATTCTACATATCATTTAATTGGTACTGCATAAATGATTATTAAATCAATGAATAAATGTAAGTAAGCACAAATTAGTGAAAAATATAAAATTTAATTTACTTTATAGTAATTCATATTTATATGGCATAACTAAAATATCAATTATGAATGATAGAATATATTTTTTAAAGATATTTTTAAAATATCCAACTTAATGAATTCTTATGGTAGAAAAACAACATAAAATATTTTTATTCCTTATCAAATACTAAATTAAATTGAGAACTGTAAAAAAAAATTCTCTTTCATGTTTTTTTTTTTTTCCAAAAAAGCCCACAGTAAAATTACCACATGATAACACCAATTTGGGTATAAGTCAGCAGCTGAAAAGATAGAAACAAATTACTTTTGATTTCCATTGTTTTGTTGCCTGTACACAAATCATGTTACTGTTTATCTTTAAGGCTGCAGCTGTAGCTGGCTCTGCATCACTGTTTAATTACTGCCTTCAGATTTCATTCTGACCTATATACCATTATAGGATCTGCCCAGGCCAGATGAGCAAATTCAGAAAGCTTTGAAAACCCTAGATGTTTGCACAATCGATGCACCGGGACTCTATCCTTCTAATGACCTAGATAAAATAAAACTATTCTTTCACCTTTCAACTCCAATCTTTACCTGGCTGTTTCTCTCCACTCGGCATCTTCCCCTTCGCGCCAGCAAATCTCATCCAGTTCTGTGAAAAGGTCATGAGGAATGTGCTCCTCGTCATCGTCCTCAGTTCCAAGAATAAACTGCACCCTCTGTGATGGGGTATCTATAAAAATCATATAGAAGGACATCTGTTTATCATAGCTACAAGCTTTAAATGTCCCAGCCAACCCTTTGGCACAATGCCAATATCACACTCCTTGTGTTCCTCACCTGAGCATCCAACCAATCTTAACATAATACTGTCTAATATGATTTTGAACCATATATATATATATATATATATATATATATACACACACACACATACACCTGTGTAGGAAGAAAAATTGTCCATATAATAGATGACATAATTTATCTACAAAGAAAATATCCCACAATACCTAAAGAGAAAGAAAAGAACTAGAGACATATATAGCAAGGTTACAGGGTATAAGTTTATATTCAGATCATTGTTATACACTATAATATATAATTTCACAATATAAAACCACAATGACTCCAATGTATTTAATATTTAGGCATAAATTTATGGACACAAATTAAGACATGTATAAAATCTCACAGAATAGATGATACAAACTAAGTAAGTGCTAAAGCTCCATTTCCAAAGCCTTGGAACCCATGGTGAAAATAAGAAGGTAAGGAGGAAGAGAGCAGGGCTGACTTAATAAACCTGCATATAGAAGTCTTAAGATGGGATCAATGGATCATTACATGAAACTACAGTAAACAAGAAATAACCAGTATGTGAATTGCTTGAATTAGAAAAGACCATAAAAGAGAAATGAAAGATCAACCACAGCAAAGCTCATGAGGCTGGGGTATATAGGATTAGTTCAGAGGAAGCAAAGAAGCTGAGTAAACCAACTAACTAGCCATTCCTCCTAGAAACAAATTGTGCATTACTTGAGGCAAAGCGAGCGGCAGCATTCTTTGATATAGTGACTCATACAGCCATTCAGAACACTTGTTTATCTCCTTCTGAAATCCCTATGAACAGCCACCGTATGATAAAATACAAACATTACTGAAGACACTAGGCATTGGGAGACAGTGTTGCTGCATGGTTCAAGAGAAAAGGCAAATATTACTGAATAAAACAAATATGATTGAGGCAATGTTTGATGACCAGTTCAAGAGCAAAGACGGGCATTACTGAGAAAACTAGGTATGCAAAGGCTGTGTTTGAATCAATAGACCATATAAGACTAGATTCGCAGGAGAGTTAAGAAGAAGGTTGGTCCATCAGAGATGTTGGAACTAACATGGAACTTTAGTGGTTTTTTGAGCCCTGTGGAGGGACATGATCTCTATGCAGTAAGAGAGGTTTCGGCAAACTAGCACCTCAAAAATGGTGCAGAAGTTCTAAAGCATGTGCCTGATGTTAACAAAGAAAAGAGCAGACAGCAGACTACCCAGCCTACAGGGAAGAAAATGTGACAAGATCTGTGCTCAGTAGTTCTCAAGAAGAACATTAACAGAAAGCCTAAACATTCCATTAGTGAGCTTTTGGAAGGCTTTAAACCCTGTGCAAAAAGTTGGTAGAAGAAAAGATGAAGAGGTGGAGAGCTAATCTCCTAGCATACAGAGTGGGAACTGTACTTAGGATGAAATGTTTTGTTTGGCCTACAACTCTTTCAGAATCCAGCTGCAGCTGATGGGAAAACAAACACCACAGTGCTGATCCAGAGTCTACTATAGTTAAGATCCTAGCACAGCCACGGTAAACTAAAGTGAGTCCTTGGACCCCAAGACAAGCCAAGAAGCACAAGCCAGCCCTCCCAAGACTTCATAGGGAAATGCTCAGGGACCTACCTTAGGAGGTGCACCCCAGAATGAAACTGTGTGCTCATGAGAAATGTCAATGAATATACCTGTTGTATTGTTCTTTTGTTTAACTATGCAACTATATAGGAGCTCTCAAACATTCCTTAACTGGCACTGTAATACTTATAATGGATGTCAGTGGCATTCAGGGGTCTTGTCCACCTTTGGTAAAAAGTTGCCATTCTATAATGTAAACCCAAAGCGTCTTATATGTTTGTAAAAGTGTCTGGAAGAACAATAAAGACCACAGTGAAAGAATTTATACAAATGTATCTTGCAAGATTGAAAAGGGCCTCAAATGTTGTTGGATGGAAACCCTAATCCTCTCTCTGATTCTAGAAAAGTGAGGAGAGCTGGAAATAGAGACATTGGTGGCACTTAACTAGTGAAGTTCTATTACAGTGGTTGTGTAGTGATTTAAATGAGAAATGTCTCCCAGAGGCTCGTATATTTGAAACCTTGGTCCCTGGTTGGTGGCACTATTTGGAGAGGTTATGAACCTTTAGGAGGTGGAGCCTTAATGGAAGAAGCACTTCACTGTAGGTGGGCTTTGAGAGTGTACAGCCTCCCCCATTCACTTCCGGATTGCACTCTGGGCTTTTTATTTGCCCTTGAGGATGTGAATGTTCAGCCTCTGCTCTGATCTGCTACCATCTCATTCATACCATTATGAAGTCAAGATACAATTTACTCTAGCAAGGCACTTTTAGCCATGGTGCTTTAAACACAGCAAAAAAGTAGCTAACGCAGGGTGATAATTCAAAAATTGAAGAATGGAGACAGAAGACATTTTAACATTGGTAGAATGAACAGAGAAAAGGAATAATTTAGGAGCAAAAAGGGAATTTTTTAAAATTAGATGGACAGTAGATAGTAAAATTGATGTTGAGCAAACACATAATGAGCATCTTTCTCTTTATAGATACCATTCTATACAGTAAATTAGAGAAATAGAAGAGAAAAATCTCTGCCCTCTTGTAGTTTTCATCCTGTAGGAAAAATGGTATAATGGAATAAAGAATGAAGAGAATTTAGAAACAAATAAAGAGTCAGTAATGCAGATGGCTGAATGGTCAATGGTTAGGGCATACATGGCTTCTAATTTTAAGACTGGAATCTAAAGGGATAGATGTTACTTTTATAATGATAACTAATCAAATAACCTCTCTCCACTTGTAATATAAACTGAATTTTCAAAAAAATGATCAAGTATAAAAAGTCAATTTAGATAATTATACCATTTAAATCATAACAAAAAATTTTATTAGCAAACTCATAACTGGATTATTTCCTGTGCTCTTCATGTTTCCTTATCATTCATATACTATTTAGACAGCTTCTTACAAACATTGGTTCTAAACCTCAGTGAAAATATTCTTGTTTGTATACCCAATGACCATTCCCTATTTTTGGGCCCTTTCTGAAGAGTTGTAAAACATTTATTGATAAACATATTTCTCATGTCAGCATAACAAGTATAACAGTACAGATGAGTTAGGGATTTTTCATTTTAATGTGTGATTTTATTGCCAAGAAGTATATACTTTAATGACTACAGTAGTTACTGACTTAAGGAAGAGATCCACAAACAGTTTATTTGCTATGATGTATCTCAGTGTTATAGAAATTTTCATCTTCTTTATCCTTGCTATGCATAAGAGTTGTCATTATTCAGATAATCTATCCTTTGATATAATAAAATAATAACAAGATTGACAATTATTCTTCAAATTCATGTCTTCAGGCTCCTTCAGACTTAACAATATTTTTATTTTGGTTGAATCTTAACATTTTCTCATATTATTTGAGTATAACACAATGGAATGAGAAAGATTACTTACTATTAATGTTAATTCATTATTATGGGTAATAAGATGATACAATGAATTTTCAACTAAACCACCAAAACCTGACAGATATTTCTCACAAAGAAGTTGTAAGAGAATATTAAGGATTTACAAACTGTGTCCCTGAAAATGTAGTTAAATACTCCCCGCGTTTACCTTCATACACACCAAGACGGGAGTGAGAACAGAACAAGGCAGTATATATGCACGCTAGCATATTTCTCCCAATAGACCTGTGATGTAAGTCTCAAACCCCTTATCCCTAAACAAAGAGGAAGAACAGAGGTATCTGCCTCTTGCTAAAGCCCACTGAGTGGAACTCCAAGAGTACCAAGGGACCTGGAATTCTCCAAAAAGCCTGGATTAAGACACCTGCCTAAAAATAAAATAATGTCTACCTAGCTGATGATGGCTGAGACTCCTGCTTTGAACAACTGAATTCCCAAAATTTATCAGGCAATGAACATGTGTAGGTGCTTCACAGATGGACAAAATAAGTCAGAGATAGGAGGTATTGATAAAAAGTACGTGCAATGTGGATCTGGCTTAGATCTGATGAAAAACAATGGGGAAAGCACTGAGAGAAAATCTACTCCTAGAAGTGAATGACTACAGGATAAAGAAGAATGCATGATAAAGTAACTGGAATTCTTGTTGGAGGCCATGGAAAATGAGGGCAAACAGCTTTTGAACTCTTAGAGGGCAACCCAAGGTTTAGCACATTTATGATGTATGTGCCTTCTCTAAGGGGCTCTAGGCAAAGCCCCAAGGACTATGTGTCCTGAGGACTTCAGTCTGTTATGGAGTTTCACTAGGCTTGTTGCCCTCGTGGTCATCACATCCCTCATAATCTATGAGCTGTATGAAAACTCTAAGGGGGGTTCCAGCCCCTCACTGGGCAGTGTCATTGGCACTTACAATAATAGTGATTGATTCCTTCTCAAGTATTGCTGCTGAAGCAGATTAATGATTCAACCATCACCTTTAGAAAGGATTTGGAGATATATTGTTAATAAAGTTAAGTTATGATGGTTTTGTTAGTGGCTTTGATGGAGAAGTCCTTGAGGAACAATTTAAAATTCAGAAAGGCATATTCTTCATAGTTGAGAGAAGGATTTTCTAAGGTCTGGGAACAAGAACAATGGCAGCCCAACTAGCAGTAGCTGATGTACCTTTCTTGCTAAAGCTGGGTTGGTGATTAATTTCTTGTGCTCATTTTTGCTCTTGGATTCCTGATCTGATTTAATGAAAAATTGTTAATGAGTAGGTGTGCACCCTGAGGATTTAAAGTAGAAATGAGGGTTTTTTACATAAAACTTTAGATTTATGATTCTTTTAAGATTTTCTTTTTAAGATTACCTTTTAAGATAAATGATAAACAATTGATCCTTTCTTTGTAACTGCAAATTTTGAAGCCTGCCAGTAAGACATCTGGCTGAGAAAAATACATTGCTTGCTTATACTTTGTTAATCTAAAGCAAGTTACTTAAACACATATTTATCTGAATCCTTGGTAATAATTTGCTTTTTCACCTATAATACACAAAATGTTTAATCATGTAAAGGAATTGGGGGAAATGCTGTTTTTACTTGTAATTATTCACTTAAAAATAGAATGTAATCACAATGTGTGTGTGTGTGTGTGTGTGTGTGTGTTTGTGTGTGTCCATGTGTGTGTGCGTGTGCCTGTGTGTGTGTATGTGTGTTCACTCCCTTTTCACTAGCCTGAGAGAAAAGGGGAGTTTTGCTCCTTCAGAGTAAATTCTGCTGAGTTATTAGCTGCCAATACCATACATCCCTCTCAGTACATGATCTGTCGAAGCTGGCCTTTTATAAATTATGGTGACATATTCTCTAAGAAAGAATGCACAAACCCAGTTTTTTTTCTTTTACCTAAACCTAGAAAATGTGGCATCATTTTATAACAATTCAGTTCAGAAAGAACCTTACTGCTTCTTTGTTCCCATGGACTGTACTCATTTCATACCCTACAAATCTATAGAAATCAAAAACTGGTTAGAAGATGATAGGGTATTTAAAGTAAGCAAAGGTTGTTCAAGACAGGAAATTATAAAGCATCTTCTCTTTCTTCAACTTCAATAGGTTCTTACCTACACAAAGTCTAGCTGTAGTAAGGGAAACAACTTCACGGTCAACCCAAGTTGAGACTATACTTTCTGATTCTGTTACAAGAGACTAGACTTCCTGATTCCTGCTTCAGTCTTCCAGGCATTGGAATTATAGATGTTACCATTACATGTGGCTCAGGGTTCCCTCATATTCATGAAACATTAGCCTTTAAACTCTTTATATTTCATTGAATATAGTAGCTGCTTATACTAATTCTATAAATGAAAAAAGATAAAACTGATTTTAATGTATAAATTTCTGTGGGTCACATATATTCAAATTCTGTCTCTTATATGTATCACAGTATAGTCAATAAATCACTGATATTAATTGGTGTTAAACAATGTAGATCATAAGAATACTACAAAAGATTCATATCTTTTTAAGTGCTCATTATTCTCAGCAAGATTCAGCAATATGTCATATATAATTTTACATGTTCAATTTATTATAAGTTAGAAAAAGAAATTACATTTATACTACATGTTAGCTTTGAACATTGGCCAGGTATTTTATTTTTAGATATCAATAATGCTGCTAAATATTACTAGCAATATTTTTTTTGGTATATAACATTTTTTTAATTTTATATATTTTATTGGATATTTTATTTACATTTCAGATGTTATCCCCTTTCCACATTTCTCCTCCACCCAGGAATCCCCTATCCCATCTCCCCTCCTCCTGCTTCTAAGAGGATGTGCCCCAACCCACCCACTCACCCCCACCCACCCACTCCCACTTCCCTGACCTCAAATTCCCCCACACTGGGGCATCCAGTCTTCACAGGACCAAGGACCTCCTCTCCCACCTATACCTAACAAGGCCATTCCCTTCTCTTACATATACAGCTGGAGCCATGGATCCCTCCCTAAGTGCTCCCAGACTGGTGGTTTAGATCCTGGGAGCTCTGGTTGGTTGGTACTGTTGCTCTCCCCATGGGGTCCCAAACCCTTTCAGCTCCTTCAGTCTTCTCTCTAACTCCTCCATTGGGAACCCCTTGATCTGTGAGCATCCACCTCTGAATATCTCAAGCTCTGGCAGACCTCTAAGGAGACAGTTATATCAGGCTCCTGTCAGCATGCACTTCCTGGCATCCACATTAGCGTCTACCTTTGGTGACTGCACATGGGATGGATACCCAAGTGGAACAGTCTTCAGACAACCCCTCCTTCAGTTTCCATCCCACCTTTGCCTCCATATTTGCTCCCATGAGTATTTTGTTACTCCTTCTGAGAAGGACTGAAGCACCTACACTTTGTTCTTCCTTCTCAATGAGATTCATGTGGTCTGTGAGTTGTATCTTGGGTATTGCAAGCTTTTGAGGTAATATCCAATTATCAGTGAGTGCTGTGTGTTCTTTTATGATTGTACTAGCAAATATTTTAAACAATCTGTCAAACTACATTATATGTAAGATGAGCAATGATTTAGTCAAAAGCTAAATCTCATGATTCACTACTTCAATAGAAGATGCTAACTTAGTAAACAAAGCACATTTTTTAAGAACAAGACTGATAAATTCCTTTTAAAAAGAAAAAAAAGAAAAGATATACTTAATGGTGTGCCACATGAATTTCTTAACTACTTTATCTGAGATAAGGATCTGGTGATATCTTATCCTAGAATCATACTATCTCAGAGATAATTATCTTGTATTTTCAAACCTGATCTCACCAAGTACATTATTTCTAGTTGGTTTTCTACTTCTTGTTGCTTTAGAATAAACAATATAGTGAGTAACTATAAATATAACATAAATTGTAATTCCACGATTATACTAAGAAATGAGTCCAAGACTTCCATGGGATACGTGTAAGTACGTGACACAGCTGGTTTTGGTTGTATAAAGGAGCCTGTTCAACCTTCCAATTGCTTGTCAAGCACCATACCTCACAGCAGGCATACCTTAAACTGCCACAATCCCAATAACTTTAAATCATTTTTCCTTTAGTATTTTTATTTCAGCATACTATTTATCTACAATTTGGATAAATTAATAATATGCATGTATCCACCCTTAAAAATTCAATTTGCTAAATACATGAGACTTGAACTTGAGAATTCTTAGTGTTTCCCCTTATAAAGCATCAAAATGAACCACTATACACATCCAAAGTACAAATCACAAAATAACCGAGGAATAAAACCTCATATTTTTGAATAAAGAGGACATTCACGTATAAAATAGGAGATCAGGTATTCAAAAGACTTCTCTAAGATTCAATAAAAATAACAATAGCATAAAATATCAATATATAATCTATTTTATGAAGAGAGCATTTACTTAGGTTCAAAATAACATATGCCCTCTTGTCTCTGCTTTTAATTCTAAAACATAAAAATGATTTTATGGGTATTATGTGCTATTCATGAAAGTCTTTTCATGAACACCCAGCAATATTTTCACATCTTTAAAAGAATTTAGATTATGTTCCAATAGAAATTTTAACTGTGTTATACAATGCCTGTTTGTATCTGCTGAAACTATATACTTTAAAATAGCATACTATACATTAAATAAATCATACTACTAACAAAAAAGAAAAAATCTCTTAATTGATATATTTTATTGGTTTTTTTTTTTTTTTGGTAGCCTCTCATAGGCTAGTAAAATATAAACTGCAACCACAAATATACCATAAATAAGATATAAAATACAGTATAAACAAGATTAAGAATCTGTGTTTATATTGACTAAAACTGAAGAAGAACTTTGGAACACTTGTTCCCCCCACACACACACATGGGATAGGCTAATTAACATTTCTTAGTCAGAGGACACTTGCTGGATTAACATTCAGAGAAGGAAGGGAGAGAGTGATTAACATTCCTCAGACCACATGGAAGGGAACCCACCTGTGGGTGGGGAAGGCCCAGAGCACATAGAAACATTCTGCAGGAACCCTTGCCACTTACAGACAAGGGAGGTCCTTGCCACCTCATTTCCCAAAGACCAATCAGTTTAAAAGTCACACTGTTCTACCAATCATATTGTGCCTAGTCACTGTTTCTCTAGTCCACCCCTTAAACTGTATAAAAACTGACCAAATGGGCTGCCTGGGGTCGCCATTCCACCTTCAGTGTAGGATGGCCCCAATGCATTGGATCATTAAAATTCCTCTTGCTTTTTGCATTTTGTCTCTACGAAGGTTCCCCCATAGCCTTACAAAAACATGCAGTGAAAGTAAACAGGACAACAGAGAGAAATCTGTCTAAAGGATAAGATCTTATTTTCTGAGTAGGCTTTCGTGGAATGTGGAGACAAACCATTAAGGGAATTAAAATATGAAACCAAGGTCCCCCTGGCTCCTTCATTGCTGTCTCTTCAAATGCGTTCTTTGTCTTACTGTAGTTTGCCTGTAGGACTCCTTCTCCCACCCTACTTTCATTTCTTTGGAACTCAGTGTCTTGGTAGAGACCCAATTTAGCTCTTTCCAAAGACCTTATCAGCCTTCTCTTCTAGTCCATCTCTATTCCTTTGTGTCAGCCACCAATATGAAGAAAGCTTTCTGCAAGAGACTCCCCCCTCCCCCAAGAGGTTGCACTGGACTGGGAGTCAAAAGAGCTCTCTACCAGGGACCCAAAAGCCACCACATATTTCTAGAATCCAGAAACTGGCAACAGAAACCAAAGAAGGGAACACATCCACCTTACAGGAAAAAGAAGAGATAACAATACAAAGAAACACTTTAAACATTCTAACTCCAAATGTCAGATAGCAGTGCGAAAACAAGAATGTGAAAAAGCAAGACAATACCCCTCCATTAGTAGGCCCTGAGAAGTTGAATATAGCTAAATCACAAGATAAGGACTTCAAAACTGAAATTATGAGTATGCTCAAGGACACAAAGAGGCTACTAATAAATACCTTAATGTATGAAATAATGAAAACAATTCAAGATACATAAGTAGAACTTAACAATAAATAGAATCACTAAAGAAAATCCAAACTGAAATAAAACTAGGCATAAAAATCTTAGGATTTCAAACATAAGAGGTAAGAGTCTTACTCTGAGGGAAGCCTCACCAACAGACAAAAAAGACATGGAAGAGAAAAGTCTCAGTTATTGAAAATAAAGTAGAAGAAATGGAGAGCTTAATCAAAGATAATGTTAAATCTAAAAAAATGTAGACACGAAGCATCTATATAGCCATCTATTTTTTTTTTTTTTTTTTTTTTTTTTTTTTTTAGGATTTTCGAGACAGGGTTTCTCTGTGTAGCCCTGGCTGTCCTGGAACTCACTCTGTAGACCAGGCTGGCCTCGAACTCAGAAATCTGCCTGCCTCTGCCTCCCAAGTGCTGGGATTAAAGGTGTGTGCCACCACCGCCCGGCCCTATATAGCCATCTATACACAAATCTATAACATCATGAAAAACCCAAACCTACAAACAATAGAGATAGAAGAAGAAGGCCTGACAAAAGAACATATATTTTTTAAAAAAATTCTCACCAATCTGAAGGAATTTCCTATCAAAGTACAATAATCACGGAAAACACAAAATAACAGCACCAGAAAATATATTCCCTATGACATATAACAATCAAATCACTAAATGTTTAGAACAAAGAAACAGTATTAAAAGCTGCAAGAGAAAAGCCATGCAACATATAAACATAGACCCTTTGGGATAATACATGTTTTTTCAGTGGAGACATAGAAGCCAGAAGGGCCTGGATGGATGAATATTGTATAAGCTCTGAGAAGCCACAGATGCCAGACCAGAATACTACACTCAGCAAATTTATCAATCACAATCAACAGAGAAAGAAAATTCCACAAGAAAACCAATTTTATGCAACTTCTATCTAGTAATCCAACTCTACAGGAGGTGCTAAAAGGAAACTTTCAGTCTGAAGAGGTGAGACACATCCAAGAAGACACAAACAATAGATAATCTCTCCCAAAATTGTAAATCAAAAAAGGGTGCAAAGCCACAATATACTAAGAACGTAACAGAGATCAATACACACTGCTTGCTGATAATTCTCTATACTAAAAGTTTTAATTCCCCAATGAAAAGACATAGACTAATAGACTGGATTTAAAAACAGGATCCATCTTTCTGTTGCATCCGTGAAACACATTTCACTATCAAGGCTATATATCAACTCAGGATAAAAGAATGGAGAAATATATTCTAAAGATATTCTAAGCAAATAGACCCCAAAAAACAAGCAGGTGAGGCCATTCTAATATGTGATTAAATAGACTTCAAGACAAAACTAATCAGAAGTGATAGAGGACACTATATACTTATAAAAAATCCACCAAGAGAATAATGCAATTCTAATCATTTATGAATAAAACACAATGGCATCCAAATTCATAAAACAAACAAAACAACAAAAACCACTTCCACAACCAAACTCACATGTTGATTCTCACATAGTGATAGGGGGTTACTTCAATAACCCAATCACCAATAGACAGATCATCCAGACAAAAAGTAAACAGAGAACCACTATAGTTAAATATATCTATCATAAATTAACTAGAACTCCAGACATCTAGTTCATTCAAACACCCAAGAATATGCATTCTTCTTAGCAGTTATTGGGATGCTCTCCAAAATTGACTACATTCTTGGACACAAAGCATATCAGTTATGAAATAACTCTTTCCATCCTATTTGACCAAGGATTAGAGTTGGATATTAACAACAATAGAAACAACAGCAAGTTTACAAACTCATGAAAACTGAACAATTCACAATTGAAAAAAAAAGAAAAGGAAGATCAAGACAGAATAAAGAACTTTTTAGAATTGGATGAAAATGAAAACACAACATACCCAAACCTATGGGGCATAGTGAAGGCAGTTCTAAGATGCAAGTTCATAGCACTAATGTCTGCATAAAATTGAAGAGAGCTCATTATAACTGTAAGAAATAACACCCAAAAGAGAAATAATCAAAAAACAAGCAATAAATAAAACTGACGATTGAAATCAGTGAAAGTGACACAAACAGGACAAAACAAGAAAGCAAGTAAATAGTGAATGAAATAAAGAGTTGGTTCTTCAAAAAACTCAACAGGAAAAACACTCCATTTAAGAAGACAGGCCACCAAGCCTTCATAGAAGAATAAGGATAGTGAAGTTGCAAAGGCAGAGGGAATTTTGGAATCAGGTCAGGTGGTTGATTAATTCCACTAAACCTAGAAAAGTCCTCTATCTAATTTTAAGGTCATGCTAATATATACAATATCTTTGTGTACTATATTTTAAATAACTAATAGCATTTTTTATTTATTTCTACTGCTTATAGATTATCCAATAGTAACTTACAATCCTTATCTTAGTTCTTGTAACATTCTTTGAGAGGCTGAAGGGAAAAATCAATTTTTCTGTATTTCTCTCACTGTCATTCATATTTTCACTGACTATAAGTTCATGCTTCAAACTGGTCATTCTAAAATACTCATTACTACTCCCATTTAAAAAACAATTTTAAATTCTACGAAGGGAGTAAAGGATGATAGTAACATAGTGAGGAACTAAGCTGTGCCGCTTCCAGTCATTACAGTGGAGAGAAGGATTAAATGTGACCACAACTTCAGGAAAACGACTGTATTTCTTGATTATAATATCGAACATAAGGGGAAAAAGAATTTGGTAGTCAGTAAACTGCTTGTTGAGCAAGCACAGAAACCGAAATTCAAATCCCTAACAGCTCCTTAAAAGCCAGGCCTGGAAACACATGTCTGAAACCTCGCACCTTAGGAAAGTAGAGAGAAGAGCGTCCCTGGTGCTTACTAGCCAGCCAGTCAAATGACCTCAGGAAGCTCACTAAGAGGCCCTGACAAGAAAGAAAGAGAGAGGGGGGGGGAGGGAGGGAGGGAGGGAGGGAGGGAGGGAGAGGAGAGAGAGAGAGAGAGAGAGAGAGAGAGAGATAGGAAAGAAGGTGATAGCAACTAAGGAAAGTACCTGATGTCAACTTCTGACCCCAACATATACACACATATATGTATATGTACCCATATGGATACACATACAAACGTACATACACACTAGTTGATACACACATAAAACTTAAAGTAATTAAAGTAATGTAACATCATTTGTTTTTACAAAAGCTCTTTATATAGTCAAACATCCTCACTGCAACCACTATACAACCAAACCAAAACTCAGCAAGAAATCACATTCCAATGTCTGGCTCTGGTGAACTGAAGCCAGTCGTCACTTCCTTGTGACACAAGCATAATCACCTTTAGCTATATAGAAGGCTTTTCCTTTTAGAACAGTTAAGTTCTTAAAACCCACGTTACATAATATGTAGCATCATGTCTGATAGTGTGGAGCATATACTGGAGTGAGCAATTCCTAAGAGTATTAAACATCAAATGTTTCTCAAAAGCATTTGTTAAATTGATGGCTGACATAGAAATTTTAGCTCAAATTATTCCAGGTTTCACTGACCCGTATCCCACTATAATGACGTGAAATACCCATATTCCCAGCAGACAAACCTCCTGCTCCTTAGGATTTTTCTCTATTTATTCTACACATCTTTGGAAAGTATATTCTCAACAATTTTGGGGCACTTGCAATAATGTCTTATAATATATTCATTGAACTTCTTCGAAGTAAGAAAAATATTTAAGTCATTGGAATATTTCTTTGATACTTTCTTTCAGCATAGAAATACCACATATCTTCACGATACAGAATATCATATCTCAAATTGAGTATTTAGAAAATGATATAAATTTCAGCATGTGACTGAGTATTTAATTTGACCCATTGTAGAATAAGATTAAAAGTAAAGGATTGGTCCTACTAAAGAAACAGACAAAGTGATGTATGGGTAGTTACATCGCTTAAAGACAGCCCACGAACTAATGTGGTCCCCAGCGATGTATACCTTAGGTTTACACATCAGTAAAGATACTCAGAGTATATGGGAGGAAGGGAGTAGGTGGCATCAAACCAGTGGTTGATGCATTGAGGGAATAATCTATTAAAAAACATGGAGAATAATGCTTACCAAAAGAAGGTGACTCTCTTCCATCCTCTAGTCCCGAATCTCTCTCTCTGTCCCTCTTTCTGTGCTTATGACCACGATGCCTGTGACGACGATGGCTTTTTCTTCCACCCAGGGGCACATGAACACCAATAAATAATGTTCGATGACCTTCATGACAAAATAAATGCACAAAAAATCTCATTTAATCCAGAAGACAGGAGATGATGATTTATATGTTAAAAGAATCTCAGTTTAATTCAACCCAGTAAATTGTTTTTGAGTGTTTATGGTGCATAAAGCTTAGTGTTTGGTATTGTATTTTAGCATGGTAGTTTTAAAAATATACTTAGCTAAATGTACCACACATGTAAAAATCAAATATTATTAATGTTAGGATTTTTTGCTGTATTTTTGCAACTATCTTTATTATTAACTCTCTTAATAATTTTTCCGTTATCACCACATTATAATTACAATTATACTCTTCATTAAAAATTCTGCCTTCTCCCTATATATAATTGTTTTATTTAATCAAATCTCTACTACTATTCATAATAAAAAGATTACAATGAAGTCCCTACTCATGGTAAAGTTGTTTTTTGATTTTTTTTTGTCATTTTCTTTTATTGTGTGCTTTATTTCATTCATATTATTGTCTTTGTTGATTAGTCTTTTATTTACTTATGAAAAGTTGGGCATGTCATTGTTTATTCTTGCTACACACACACACACACACACACACACACACACACACTATAGGCTCTAAGATATACACTTTGATGTCAGACTTCTCTCTTGAACTGACAATCTACATGTTGTCTTATCTACCAGACATATTCACCTAAAGAACCTTCTTAGAGGCATGCCAATTTCAACAAGTTTATAAAACTCATATTTTTCTTTTGCTTCAAGTATGAACTATCATCATCTATATTAGTGAATATACCATCTATTCTTTCATCTCTTACCGCCTTCAGTGTCCCAACCGCTACTGTCTTGGTTTGGACTCTCATCAACTTTCCTCAAGATTATCAGAACATCTCTATGCTTACATTTAGGTCTTCAGACCATCTTAAGGTAATTTTATAGAAAATTTAAGTTCTCGTTCTAGATGACATTAAAATAACCATTGTATCTCTACTCTATCCTCAATATCCTAAAGATCTAAAATATACTTTGAATATCAAATTAACTCATTGTATTTTACCTAAATGCTTTAATATTTTTGTACAAAGAAAAAGTTGCACATAAATATCTATAGTAACTTTAGTCACAGCTATACATGTCTTTTAGTAGTAATAAAGATATGTAACTTTTAGAAAACAAAATATAAGCAATTAAGAGAATATTTGATAAGTAAGTAAAATACAACTTTTAAAAGGTACAATTGTATGACTACCTTAGGAAAATATCGATATTTTAGCCCTAAAAACTTTCACAAATCAGCATAGTACATATGCCATAATACCAATACCTGGGGCCGTTTGTCTCCTCTCAAACTTCATATATTAAATATCAGCCCTGATTGTGACTATTTAGGAAGCTGGGCATTCATTCATCCATTAAGTTAAATAATGCTATAAAGTAACCCAGATCCTATTAGTATTATGAAAAGAAGAGACATTAAGGATTCGTCAAGTAAGCACAGAGACAGGAAGAAGCAATTTTAGAATATAGCAAGAAACTACTGCCTAGAGGACAAACATAGAGGCCTCGGTTCCAACCTACCCATGCTATAGGCTCCCGGTCTCTAGAACTGTAAGAAAATTAAATACTGTTGTTTAACCCAGTCTGTAGCATCTTGTGATGGCATTCCTAACACAGAAAGAAAACCCAAACTGAAGCTCTTATGGTAATATTAAATTTCAGGAGAGATTTCACTAAATTGTGAGATTTCTTTGATATTCAATGCATATTACTTAGGCTAACAGTGTTTCCTTTAAAGGAACAAATGAACTTTAAGGTTTTAGTGGCTATGATTGCACTAAAATTGCGGGGATTTAATTGAAAAAACAAATAAAAGTATTTTTGAGGCAGAATCAAAATACCTCCAAGTTCTAGAAGGATTAGAACCAAGATTGGCATTCTTCTAACCCTGAAAGAAAACCTGATATAATGTTTATACATTAATAAGGAAGATTAATAGCATAAATCTGAAGTAATCATAGAGCAATCCTCTGAAAAACGTCAAGCTAAAAATAAGTTCTTTGTTTGTTTTATTGTGTGTGTCCTGATTGAACCACTCAGGGAAGTGAAAAGCAGTAACTGTTCCAACTAATTCACTTCAGAATGCTAAAACACACAGCTTATACTCCTAATGAGGCTTATAGGCAGGCTTAAATAAAATTGGTTTACATCTGTATCTCATCTGGTTATCATTTTATTCATTGCAGCATTGCTCTGGGATGCAGTACATTACAAGCAGAAATTGAGCTTAGGTCAAATACTTCCTTACATTCAAATCTTGCCTCTGCCAAATATTTATACAAGCTTTGTGTTTTGTTGTTATTGTTGTTCTGAATTGTAAACATAGAACAAACACAACTAACTTGGACTTCACTGTAGTAATTGCTTCTGATCCAAAAATCTAATGTTGAACTAAAAGAAGAATATAAACATATTTAACTGACATATTCAGGAGATTTTCTACAAGAGCACATCACATCTCGGCCAAACCAAGATACTGTATATGTAATATCTACAATCATACAGGTAATATACAAGTAATATAATGAATAATATAAGAGAAAATGTTGAATACAATATGTTACAAAGTAGGCACTGATACCTGTCAGTTTGCTTTTCTGTTCACATTGCCAACCTCACAGGCTTCATGGAACAAGAGGAGAGAAAAAAATTTCTGAGGCCCATGCCATTGTCTTCCTGCTTGCATATATTCTACCAACATTTCTGTACTAACGATGAATTAAGAAAAAAAGTAATCATCTTAGAATGCATGTACTATAATACTATATCCAGCACTTCATTTTGCATCTGACACATCATCTAAGAATAAAAAGAACTCAAGAAACTAACAATGGCCTTATTCTGTGATGAGCTGCAAATTATTGATCCTGATACATGCCCAAAAGGATCAGACAGCAGGAAATGATCACTCTTGGGGCTGAAATCAATGAAATAGAAACAAAGAGAAAAAAAAAAACAAAGAATCTATGAGACAAAGAATTGCTTCTTTGAGAAAACCAACATGATAGACAAACCCTTTGCCAATAAAAGGCAGAGAGAGAATATCCAAGATTACAAAATCAGAAGTGAAAATGGGGACATAACAACAGACATTGAGGAAATCCAAAAAATGATTAGGTATTACTTCAAAAAACCTGTATTCCACAAGATTGGAAAATGTAACAGAAATGTACAGTTTTACCAAGGGATACCACTTATCAAAGTTAAATCAAGATCAGATAAACAATTTAAATACATCTATACCCCCTAAGGAAATAGAAGAAGTGATTAAAAGTCACTTAACCAAAACCAGTCCAGGGCCAGATGGTCTTACCACAGAATTCTACCAGATTTTCAATGAAAAGTTAATTCCAATACTCCTCAAATTATTCCACAAAATAGAGAGGGAACACTGTCAAACTCATTCTATGAAGCCACAGTGACCTGATACCTAAAACATATAACGATTCAACAAACAGAATCTTAGACAAATTTCCCTTATGAACTTTGATGCAAAAATACTCAATAAAATATTCAGAAAACTAATCCAAGAACACATCAAAAACATCATCCACCATGATCAAGTAGGTTTCATCCTAGAGATGAAGGGATGGTTCAATATATGTAAATCCATCAATGTAATCCACCATATAAAGAAACTGAAAGAAAAAAAAACCATAATCATCTCATTAGATGTTGAAAAACCCTTTGACAAAATCCAACACCTCTTCTTGAATCTGAGATCAGGGATACAGATACATAGGTAAACGTAATAAGGCAATATACAGTAAGCCAATAACCAACATTAAATTAAATGGACAGAAACTTAAAGCAATTCCACTAAAATTATGGACAAGGCTGCCCACTCTCTCCCTATCTATTCAATATAATATTTGAAGACTTATCTTGAGCAATAAGACAACTAAAGGATATCAGGGGATAAATTGGAAAGAAAGAAATCTAAATATCACTATTTCCAGGTGATGTGATAGTGTACCTAATTTTGTATACATACTACACAAAAATCTGACCAGGAAACTCCCACAGCTGATAAACACGTTCAGCAAAGTGTCTGGATACAAAATTAACTAAACTAAAAGACAAAACAAAATAAACAAAAATATAAAAAAACAAAAACAAACAAACAACAACAAAAAAGTAGCACTCCTTTTAACAAAGAATAAATGAGGCCAAGAAAGAAACCAGGGAAATAACACCTTTTACAATAGCCACAAATAATATAAAATATCTTTGTGTAACTCTAACCAAGCAAATTACAGATCTGTATGACAAGAACTTCAAGTCTCTGAAAAAAAAATCAGAAGGTGGAAAAATCTTCTATGATCATGGATCAATAGGATTAACATAGTGAAAATTACTATCTTACCAAAAGGAATCTATAGATTCAATGTAATTCTCATTAAAATACCAGCACAATTATTTACAGACCTTGAAAGAACAATACCAACTTCATATGAAAGAACAAAAAACCCAGGATATAGGAAACAATACTATAAAATAAAAGAACTGCTGGAGGTATCACGTTCCTTGATCTCAAACAGAGCAATAATAATAAAAATTGCATGTTTTAAACGTAAAAACAGGTTGATCAATGGAATAGAATCAAAGACCCACAAGTAAATCCACACACATATGTACACCTGATTTTTGATAAAGAAGTCTGAACTATACAATGGAAAAAGAAAGCATCTTCAACAAATGATGCTGGTCTAACTGGATGTCTGCATATATAAGAACACAAAGAGATCTGTATCTATCACCCTGCCCCAAACTCAAGTCCAAGTCAAGGAAAGAACTCAACATAAAACCAGATACCCTGATAAAAGAGGAAACAGGAAACAGTCTTGTTTGTTTTTTGTTTTTTTTTTGTTTTTTTGTTTTTGTTTTTGTTTCTGTTTTTTTGGTTTTTCGAGACAGGGTTTCTGTGTAGCCTGGGCTGTCTGGGAACTCACTCTGTAGACCAGGCTGGCCTTGAACTCAGAAATCCTCCTGCCTCTGCCTCCCAAGTGCTGGGATTAAAGGTGTGCGACACCACCACCCGGCAACAGTCTTGTTTGTTAATGGAGACAATTAACCTGAACAGAACAACAGCTCCAGAATGAAGTTCAACAATTACTAAGTGGGACCTCATAAAAATGAAAAGTTTCTGTAAGGCAAAGGACACCATCTTAAGGACAAAACAGCAGTCTACAGGATGGGAAAGTATCTCCATCAACCCTGCAACTGACTGAAGGCTGATATCCAAAATATATAAAGAACTCAAGAAACCAGACTTCAACAAACCAAATAATCCTATTTAAAGAATAGAATACAGATTGAAAAAGAGAATTTGCAATAAAGAAATCTCTTTAGTAAAAATTATTTGTAACCTCCTGTTCGTTTACCCATCCACCTCATTCCAAAAAATAACAACACCATGAATAATACTTATAAATAAATGTTTAGGCCAATAGATTTGGCTCTATTCCCCAATCTAGCTCATATCATAATTACCTATGCCATGTGGCTGGTTACCTGGTCCCCAGTTTCAGACAATTCTCTTCGTCTATGTCTGGGGTGAATCACCAGCACTTGACTATGTTCCCAGAATTCCTTTCTCTCTACCAGATGTCCCACTTTCTATTCTTGCCTCAGCTCATTGGTCAGCCTTTTATTGACAGGTGATTCTTCCATTCACCACAAGAGATTATCTCTACAAATCTCTAATGGCTGAGAAGCAGTTAAAGAAATGTTCAACAAACTTAACCGTCAGGGAAAAGCATATCAAAACAACTCTGAATTTCATCTTATACCTGTCAGAATGGCTAAAATCAAAGATACAAGTGACAGCTCATGCTTGCAAGCATGTGAAGCAATGAGAACACTCCTTCATTGCTGGAGGGAGAGCAAACTTGTACAGTCATTTTGTAAATCCATATGGTGCTATCTCAGAAAATTGTTAATTGATCTACCTCAAATCCCAACTACACCATTTTTGGCTATATACCCAAAGGATATTCTGTCCTACTACAAGAACACTTGATCAACTATGTTCACAATAGCTGTATTTATAATATTCAGAAACTTGAAACAACTGAGATGTTCCCCAACCAAAGAACACATAAAGAAAATGTGATACATTTATTTTTATGGAATATTACTCAGCTATTTAAAAATAGTGACATCATGGAATTTATAGACAAAGGATGGAACTAGGAATGATAATCCTAAGAGAGGTAACCCAGACTCAGAAAGACAAACATGGTATATGTTCATTTCTAAGTGGATATTAGTTGTAAAGTAAAAGATAGGACAGTGGTTTGGGTGTGAATGGGTACAGGAGGGATCAGTTGAGTGGAAGACAGAGTACTGGGAGAGACAAATGGAATTAGAGAGCATCTCTAGGATAAGCTAGAAACCTGGGGCAATGGAAACTCCCAGGAAGAGATGAAGGCAACTCTAGCTAAGACTCCCTAACAGTGGGGAATATGGAGCCTGAACTGGCTATTGCTTATAACCAGGCAAGATTTCCAGTGGAGGGATTGGGACACTAACTCAGCTATAAAACCTTCAACCTACAATTTATTCTGTCTTTAAGACGTACTGGAGTAAAGATAGTACAGAAATTGTGGGAGTATCCAACCAATGACTTATCTAGCCTACAATTATCTTCAACCTACAATTTATTCTGCCTACAAGATGTGCTGGATTAAAGATGGCACAGAAATTGTGGGAGTATCCAACCAATGACTTATCTAGCTTGAGACCCATGCCATGAGAGTAGGCCCACCCTTGACACTGTCCAGAGAGCCAAGAACCAGAGGCTGGATAGCCCAGAGACCCAAGATAGAACCAAACACAAATAGAAAAAAAAGTCAATGAAATGATTCCTAATGACATTCTTCTATAACCAAGGATTGGCATCTAGCCATATTATCAACAGAGAGACTTTATGATCAACTGATGGAAAAGAGATGCAGAAACCCATAGCCAAACATTAGATGGAGCTTGCGGAATTCCACAAAAAAGAAGGAGAGAGGATTGTAGGAACCAGAAGGGTAGAGGATACCATAAGAAAACTGACAGAATCAACTGACCTGAGCCCAAAGTGACTCACAGAGACTGATGCACCATCAAAGCAGCCTGTATATGACTGACCTAGGCCCTCCACACATATGTTATATAAGTGTATAGTGTGATCTTCTTGTGGGATTCCTAACATTGGTAGCGGGTTCTGTCTTTGACTTTGTTGCCTGACTTTGGGACTCTTTGCCTCCTCTGGATAGTCTGGTCTATCCTTAATAGAAGAGGAGGTGTCTACACTTACTGCAACTTATTATGCCATGGCTGGTTAAGGTTCATTGAGGCTGGCACTTTTTTGAAGAGAAATTGAGGAGTAGTGGAAGAAGAAAAGAAAGTAGGGAGAAGTGGGGAACAGGTGGGGAGAGGAGGGAGGAGAAATTCTTGTCAGAATTTAACATTAATAAAGTTAAATTAAATTAACAAAAACTGGAAAAAATAAAAAGCTCCTACACAACATTATGAGACAAGGAATCTCCAAAGATGAAGTCGAGTTTGTTTTTTGTTGGTCATCTACTGCTGGGTATGCAGCCCACCCTTAAAAGTAATTTGTTGATTCTCTCACCATCTGTCTACCCACCTTGATCAGACCTGCTGACTATAACTATACAGGTGATTCCTTTCCTGAATCCATCTTTCTTGCTTTCTGAGTCTTCTGGGGCATGCCCAGCTACCCTGAGCATCCTACAACCCCCACCAAACCTCCATTCTCCCACCATCTCTCCTCCCATGTTCAGCAGACCTTCTGATCCAGAACCCTACAGCCCAAGGATACTCACCAGAGGCCTGCCACATCAGGATCATCAAGGATAGGTCCCCGCCTGATACTTACTACAACAGGAACATTCAGGACTAAAGCCATCTAGATGGCTAAAAGTCCTCAAAAACAACAACAACAACAACAGCAACAAATACCATCAACAAAGGCCAGGGCAATGATGCCATCAAAGCACAGGTATCCTACTAGAGCAAGCCCTGGATATCCTCATCAAACCAAAGCACAAGAAAATGACCTTAAATCTAACTTTAAAAAGATGATAGAGACTTTTAAAGAGGAAATTAATACAGAAAAATATAATCAGGTAGAGGATATAAAGAGGAAACAAATAAATCCCTTAAAGAACTAAAAATGTTCAAGACCTGAAAATGCAAATACAAATTATAAAGAAAAAAACGAACTGAGTGAATCCTGGAGATGGTAAACCTAGAGAAGAGAACAGGAACTACAGATGCATCAACAAGATAATACAAGAGATGGAAGAGAGAAAGAATCTCAGGCATAGATACTACAATAGAAGAAATTGATACATCAGTCAAGAAAATGTTAAATCTAAAAAAATTCCTGGCACAAAATATCCAGGAATTCTGGGATACTAAGAAAAGAGTGAACCTAAGAATAATCTGAATAGTAGAACATGAAGAATTGCAGCTCCATAGTCCAGAAATTATTTTGAACAAAATCGTAGAAGAGAACTTTCCCAACTTAAAGAAAGAGATGCCTATAAACACACAAGAAGCTTAAAGAACACCAATTAAACTGGACCAGAAAACAAAATCCTCCTGATATATAATAATCAAATCAGAAAATCTTCAGAACAAAGAAAGAATATTAAAAGCAGCAATAAGACACAGACCTTGCTTTTGGCTAGGACAGACATCTAGCTGGTCTGTTCCTGTGAAGACACCATATCCTGAACCATCTTAGAGCAGTGGTGGAGCCACTGCATTCAGAGCACCTGAGGAACCACTGCACTCAGAGCAGCTGAGGAACCACTGCACTCAGAGCAGCTGAGGAACCACTGCACTCGGAGCAGCTGAGAAACCACTGCACTCAGAGCAGCTGAGGAATCACTGCACTCAGAGCAGCGGGATTTCAGGATCCCAGAGGAAGCCTGAGTCCCAGGACTTCTTCCATCCAGGAGCTCAGGATCACAGGATCACAGAGACATCTCGACTCTGAAGAGTTCAGACACAAGCAAGATAACTGGAATGACAGTCTCCAGTCAGAGACAGTGAGTGCAGGTAGCACTAGAGTTAACCAGATGGTGAAAGGCAAGCACAAGAATATAAGCAACAGAATCCAAAGTTAGCTGGCATCATCTGAACCCAGTTCTCCTACCATAGCAAGTCCTGGACATCCCATCACACCAGAAAAGCAGGATTCATATTTAAAAATCACTTTTCATGATGATGATATAGGACTTTAAGAGGGACAAAAACAACTCTCTTAAAGAAATACAGGAGAACACAGGTAAAGAGGTAGAAGCCCTTAAAGAGGAAACACAAAAATCCCTTAAAGAATTGCAAGAAAACACAACCAAACAGGTGAAAGAATTAAACAAAACCATCTAGGATCTAAAATGGAAGTAGAAACAATAAAGAAATCTCAAAGGAAGACTACCCTGGAGATAGAAAACCTAGGAAAGAAATCAGGAGTCATAGATGCAAACATCATCAACAGAATACAAGAGATAGAGAGAGAAATCTCATGTGCAGAAGATAGCATGGAAAACATTGACACAACTGTCAAGGAAAATGCAAAAAGCTCCTAACCCAAACCATCCAGGAAATCCAGGACACAATGAGAAGACCAAACCTAAAGATAATAGGTATAGATGAGAGTGAAGATTCCCAACTTAACAGGCCAGTAAATATCTTCAACAAAATTATATAGGAAAACTTCCCCAACCTAAAGAACGAGATGCCCATGAACATACAAGAAGCCTACAGAACTTCAAATAGAGTAGACCAGAAAAGAAATTCTTCCCATCACATAATAATCAAAACATCAAATGTGCACAAAACAAAGAAAAAATACTAAAAGTCATAAAGGAACAATGTCAAGTAACACAGATACAGACATCCAGAGCCAAACAGTGGATGGAGCTTGAGGACTCTTATAGAAGAATAGGCTGAAGGATTGTGGGCCCTAAGGAGATAGGAACTGCACAGGAAGATCAACAGAGTAAACCAACTTGAACCCTTGGAGCTCTCAGAGACTGAATCACCAACCGTGGAGCATACCTAGTCTACACAGATCTAGCTCCATGGGCTGGACCTAGGCCTCCCTGTACATATGTTGCAAATGTGCAGCTTGGTTTTCATGTAGGTCTCAAACATCTGGAGTGGGGGCTATCCCAAAACATGCAGCCTGAATATGGGGTATGGTCTTTTAGCTGGGTGCCTCATCTGGCCTCAATGGGAGAGGAAGCACCTAGCCTCTCAGAGATTTAAAGTGGGAGGGTGGGGGATACAGGAGGAGGGGGTACTCAGAAAAGAAGAGATGGGGAAGGATTGTGGGAGGGGGTGACTGGGACAGGTTATAAAGTGAATAAGCAAAAAAATAAAATTAAAAAAGAAAAGAAAAAAAACCAAACAAACAAAAAAAGAATTACACCAGACTTCTCACCAGAGACTGTAAAAGCCAGAAGATCCTGGACTGATATCATTCAGACCTTAAGAGAACACAAATGCCAGCCCAGACTACTATACCCAGGAAAACTCTCAATTATCATAGACATAGAAACCAAGATATTCCATGACAAAACCAAATTTAAACAATATCTTCCCACAAATCCAGCACTACAAAGGATAATAGATGGAAAACTCTACCACAAGGAGAGAAACTACAACATAGAGAAAGCAGGAAAGTAATCTTCCAACAAACCCAGTAGAAAATAGTTGCACAAACATAACTGCACCTTTAATAACTAAAATAACAGGAAGAAACAATCACTTTTCCTTAATATCTCTTAACATCAATGGACTCAATTCCCCAATAAAAAGGCATAGACTAACAGACTGGATATATAAACAGACAGGATGCATAAATGCCAGAATTTTGCTGCATACAGGAAACGCACCTCAATGACAAAGACAGACACTACCTCAGAGTAAAGGGCTGGAAAATAATTTTCCAAGTAAATGGTCCCAAGAAACAAGCTGGAGTAGATATTCTAATTTTGAATAAAATTGACTTTCAACCAAAAGTTATCAAAAAAGATAAGGAAGGACACTTCATACTCATCAAAGGAAAAATCTACCAAGATGAACTCTCAATTCAGAACATCTATGCTCCAAATGCAAGGGCACCCACATTCATAAAAGAAATTTTTCTAAAACTCGAAGTACACATTGCACCTCACACAGTAATAGTGAGGGATTACAACACCCCACTCTCGCAATGGACAAATCATGGAAATAGAAAGTAAACAGAGACACAGTGGAATTAACGGAAGTTATGAACCAAATGGATTTAACGGATATTTATAGAACATTTCATTCTAAAACAAAAGAACATATCTTTGTCTCAGCACCTCATGGTAACTTCTCCAAAATAGACCATATAATTGGTCACATAGCAGGCCTCAACAGATACAAAAAGATTGAAATAATTCTTTGCACCCTATCAGATCACCATTGACTAAGGCTGATATTCAATAATAAAAAAATCAGTGGAAAGCCCACATACACATAGAAACTGAACAACGCTCTACTCAATGATGACTTGGTCAAAGAAGAAATTAAAGACTTTTTAGAATTTAATTAAAACTAAGGCTCATCATACCAAAACTTACAGAACACAATGAAAGCAGTACTAAGGGGAAAATTCATAGCTCTAAGTGTCTATGAAAAGAAACTGGAGATAGCATATACTAGCAACTTGACAGCACATCTGAAAGCTCTAGAACAAAAAGAAGCAAATATACACAAGAGGAGTAGAAGGCAGGAAATAATCAAACTCTGGGCTGAAACCCTAATAGAAACAAAAAAGACTTTACAAAGTATCAACAAAACCAGGAGCTTCTTTGAGAAAATCAACAAGACAGATAAACCTTTTGACTAACCAGAGGGCACAGAGACAGTATCCAAATTAATAACATTAGAACTGAAAAGGGAGATATAACAGAAACTGAGGGAATTCAAAAAATCATCAGATCCTACTATAAAAGCTTACACTCAACAGAACTGGAAAATCAGGATGAAATGGACAATTTTCTTGACAGATACCAGGTACCAAAGTTAAATCATGAACAGATAAACCATCTGAACAGTCCTAAAACCCCTAGAGAAATAGCAGCAGTCATTAAAAGTCTCCCCACCAAAAAAAAAAGCACAGGACCAGATGTTTTTAGTGCAGAATTCTATCAGATCTTCAAGGAAGATCTAATATCAATTATTTTCAAAATATTACACAAAATAGAAACAAAAGGAAAACTACATAATTCGTTCTATGAAGCCACAATCACACTCATACCTAAACCTCACAAAGACCCAACAAAGAAAGAGAACTTCAGACCAATCTCCCTTATGAATATCAGTGCAAAAGTACTGAATAAAATTCTCGCATACTGAATCTAAGAACACATCAAAACAATCATCCATCATGATCAAATAGACTTTACGCCAGGATTGCAGGGTGATTTATATAAGGAAATCTGTCAACATAATCCACTATATAAACAAATTCAAAAGAAAAAAACCACATGATCTTCTCACTAGATCCTGAAAAACCATTTGACAAAATTCAACACCCTTCATGGTAAAAGTCTTGGGAACATCAGAAATCCAAGGCCCATACCTGAACATAGTAAAAGCAATATACAGCAAACCAGTAGCCAACATCAAAGTAAATGGAGAGAAACTTGAAGGATCCCATAAAATCTGAGACTAGACAAGGCTGCACACTCTCTCCCTACCTATTCAATATAGTTCTCTAAGTCCTAGCCAGAGCAATAAGGAAACAAAAGGAGGTCAAAGGGATACAAATTGGAAAGGAAGAAGTCAAATTTCACTATCTGCAGTTGATATGATAGTATACTTAAGTGACTCCCAAAACTTGATCCAGAGAACTCCTAAACCTGATAAACAACTTCACCAAAGTGGCTGGACATAAAATCAACTAAAACAAATCAGTAGCCTTCCTCTACTCAAAGGATAAACAGGCTGAGAAAGAAATTAGGGAAATGACACAAATAATATAAAATACCTTGGTGTGAATCTAACCAAGCAAGTAAAAGATCTGTATGACAAGAACTTCAAGTCTCTGAAGAAAGGAATCAAAGAAGATCTCAGAAGATGGAAAAATTTCCCATGCTCATGGATTGGCAGGATTAATATAGTAAAAATGGCCACCTTGCCAAAAGCAATCTACAGATTCAATGCAATCCCCATTAAAATCCCAACTCAATTCTTCACAGAATTAGAAAGAGCAATTTGAAAATTCATTTGTAATAACAAAAAACACTAGATAGCAAAAACTATTCTTAACAATAAAAGAACTTCTGGAGGAATCACCATCCCTGACCTCAAGCTGTACTACAGAGCAATAGTGATAAAATCTTCATGGTATTGGTATAGAGACAGGCAGGAAGATCAATGGAATAGAATTGAAGACCCAAAAATGAACCCACGCACTTATGGTCACTTGATGTTTGACAAAGGAGCTAAACCCATCCATTGGAAAAAAGACAGCATTTTCAACATATGGTACTGGTTCAACTGGAGGTCAGCATGTTGAAGAATGGAAATCATTCCATTCTTATCTCCTTGTACAAAGCTCAAGTCCAAGTGGATCAAGGACCTCCACATAAAACTAGATACACTGAAACTAATAGAAGAGAGAGCGGGGAAAAGCCTCAAACACATGGGCACGGGAGAAAAGTTCCTGAACAGAACACCAATGGCTTATGCTCGAAGATCAAAACTTGATAAATGGGACCTCATAAAATTGCAAAGTTTCTGTAAGGCACTGTCAATAGGACAAAATGGCAACCAACAGATTGGGAAAAAAATCTTTATCAATCCCACATCTGATAGAGGGCTAATATTCAATGTATAAAAAGAACTCAAGAAATTAAACTCCAGACCATCAAATAACCCTATTAAAAATGGGGTACAGAGATAAACAAAGAATTCTCAACAGAGGAAACTAGAATGGCCAAGAAGCACCTAATGAAATGTTCAGCATCCTTAGTCATCAGGGAAATGCAAATCAAAACAACCCTGAGATTCCACCTCATACCAGTCAGAATGGCTTAGATCAAAAACTCAGGTGATAGCAGATGCTGGCTAAGATGTGGAGAAAGAGGAACACTCTTCCATTGTTGGTGGGATTGCAAGATGGTGCAACCACTCTGAAAATCAGTCTGGCCATTCCTCAGAAAACTGGATATAGCATTACCTGAGGACCCAGCTATACCACGCCTGGGCATATACCCAGAAGATGCTCCAACATATAAAACAAGAACATATGCTCCACCATGTTTTAGCAGCCTTATTTATAATAGCCAGAAGCTGGAAAGAACCCAGATGCCCTTCAACAGAGGCATGGATATAAAAAAATGTGGTAAATTTATACAATGGAGTATTACTCAGCTATTAAAAACAATAAATTCGAGAAATTCTTAGGTAAATGGATGGAACTAGAAAATATCATCCTGAGTGAGGTAACCCAATCACAAAAGAACACATAAAAGAACACTCACTGATAATTGGGTATTAGCCCAGAAGCTCGTAATATCCAAGATTCAACTCACAGACCACATGAAGTTCATGAAGAAGGAAGACTAAGTGTGGGTGCTTTGGTCCTTCTTAGAAGGAGTAACAAAATATGGGATCAAATATGGAGACAAAGTATGGGACAGAAACTGAAGGTGGGGCCATCTGGAGACCATTCCACCTGGGTATACATCCCATGTGCAATCACCAAAGGTAGACACTGAGGTGTATGTCAGGAAGTGCATGCTGACAGGAGCCTGATATAGCTGTCTCCTTAGAGGTCTGCCAGAGTCTGATGTATTCAGAGGCTGATGCTCACAGCTAACCATTGAACTGAACAAAGGGTTCCCAATGGAGGAGTTAGAGAGAAAGAGCTGAAGGAGCTGAAAGGGTTTGTGGCCTATGAGGAGAGCAACAATACCAACCAACCAGAGCTCCCAGGGTCTAAATCACAAGCCTGGGAACACATAGGGAGGGACCCATGGCTCCAGCTGTATATGTAGGGGAGGATGGCCTTGTCGGGCATAGATGGGAGAGGAGGTCCTTGGTCCCATGAAGGCTGGATGCAGAGTGTGGGGGAATTCGAGGGTGTCTTCCTTCTTCATGAACTTCATGTCGTCTGTGAGTTGAATCTTGGATATTACGAGCTTCTGGGCTAATTCCCAATTATCAATGAGTGTTCTTTTATGTGTTCTTTGTTTTATGTGTTTATATGTTTTATGGGGTCGGTGGGGCACATTCTCATAGAAGCAGGAGGAGGGGGGATGAAATGGGGGTTACTGGGCGAGGGGAAAAGGGGTAAGGGAATAACATCTGAAATGTAAATAAAATATCCAATAAATAAATAAATAAATTGGGCATCATATTTCCAATTTACCTGTTATAAAAAAAAACTGATAGCAGAAATTAAAGATACATCTTAAGCAAAAAAAAAAAAAGAAAGAAAGAAAGAAAGAAGGAAGGAAGGAAAGAAAGAAACAGACCTCAGCAATAAAGATAGACATTACATCAAAGTAAAGGGCTGGTAAAAAGTTTTCTAAGCAAACAGACCCAAGAAACAAGCTGGAGTAGCCATTCTAATATCTAATAAATTAGACTTTCAATCAAAATTAATCAAAAGAGGCAGGGAAGGACAATTCATACTCATCAAAAAAAATTTACCAAGATGATATCTAAATTCTTAACATCTATGCCCCCAAATACAAGAGCACCCACACTTGTAAAAGAAACGTTGCTAAAACTTAAATTGAACCCCACTCAATAATTGTGGGAGACTTCAATACCCCCTCTCATCAATCAACAGGTCACCATCACAAAAACTAAAGAAAGAAATAATGAAACTAACAGATGTGAATCAAATGGACTTAACAGACATCTATAGAATACTTCACCTAAACACAAAAGAATATGCCCTTTTCTCAGCACCTCATGGACCCTTCTCCAAAACTCGCCATATAGTCTGTCATGAAGCAAAGCTCAGAGGTTTCATGAAGAAACCTCTTGTATCTTGAGAACATACAAGAAAATTGAAATAATACCTTGTATCTTATCAGACTACCATGAATTAAAACTGGACTTTAACAACAGAAACACCAGGAAGCACACACACTCATCAAAACTGAACAACTCTCTACTCAATGATCTCTGGGTTAGGAAAGAAATTAAAGACTTTCTAGAAGTCAATGAAAATGAAGGCAAAACATATCCAAAATTATGGGACACAATGAAAGCAGTGCCAAGAGAAAGGTTCATAGCACTACGTTCCTCCATAAAGAAATTAGAAAGTTCTCATATCAGCGATTTGAAAGAACATCTAAAAGCTCTAGAAATAAAGAGGCAATGTGCTGAAGAGGAGGAGAAGGCAGAAAATAATAAAAATAAGGGCTGAAATATTTCAATATTTCATATGAAATATCCTCAAACTATTGCACAAATAGAAATAGAAGAAATACTGCCAAACTCATTGTATGAGGCCACAGTCACCCTGATATCTAAACCACATAAGGACTCAACAAAGAAAGAGAATTTCAGACCAATTTCTCTTATGAACATTGATGCAAAATAATCAATAAAATACTCTAAACTGAATCCAGGAACACAATAAATAAATTCCATCAATGTAATCTACCATATAAATAAAACAAAAGAAAAAAAAATCACGTGGTCATCTCATTAGATGATAAAAATCCTTTGGCAAGGGCAACACTCCCCCATTGCTGGTGGGAGTGCAAATTTGTACAACCACTTTGGAAATCAACTTGGCAATTTCTCAGAAAACTGGAAATAGTTCTACTTTAAGACCCAGCTATACTACTCCTGGACATATAATCAAAATATACACACTGTACCACAAGGATACTTGCTCAACTACGTTCATGACAGCTTTGTTCATTAATAGCCAGAAACTAGAAACAACCTGGATGTCCCTCAACTAAATAATAGACAAAGAAAATGTAGTACATCTACTCAATGGAATGCTATTCAGCCTTTAAAAAACAAAGACATCATGAATTTTGCAGGCAAATTGGATGGAACTTGAGAAATACCATCCTTAGTGAGGTAATGCAGACCCCAAAGGACACACATGGTGTGTACTCATTTATACGTGGATATTAGCCATAAAGTACAGGGTACCCATGATACACTCCATAGACCTAAAGAAGCTGAACTAGAAGGAAGGCTTGAATCTAACTTAGAAGGGGGAGTAAAATAGTCATAGGAGGCAGACTGAGGAAGGGGGGATGTGTTAGGGTTCAGGATCAGGTGTGGGGAGAGACAGGAGAAAAGATCAGAGAGCTAGGAGAATGAATAGAAATCTGCAGCATAGGAAGAGCATGGTGGGGGACATCTTGAAGACATGCCAGGAACATGGGATGGAGGAGGCTCCCAGGAATCAATGAGGTGACCTTAGCTGACACTCACAGCAGTAAGGATATGAAACCTGAAGAGGCCGCTTCCTGTAGCCAGGCAGGAACCCCACCCACAAATTTTGACCCCCAAATATAAAAGAAATGCAGGGACTGGGATGGAGTACAGACTGAGGGAGGGGCCAACCAATTACCAGCCAAACATTAGACCTTTCCCATGTTTAAGCACCAATCCCTGACACTATTAATGATACTCTGTTATGCTTGCAGATAGGAGCCTAGCATAACTGTCCTCTGAGAGGTTCCACCGGAAGCTTACTCAGGCAGATGCAGATACCTACAGCCAAACAATTCATGGAGCTCAGGAGTCTTATGGGAGAGTTGGGGGAAGAGTTGAAGGCCCTGAAGTAGATAGGAACTCCACAGGAAGACCCACAGCGTCAACTAATCTGGATCCTTGGGGGCTTTCAGACACTGAACCACCAACCAAAGAGTATACACAGGCTAGACCTACTACCCCCACCCCTGAGGCATATATGTAACAGATGTGTAGCACAGTCTTTTTTTTTTTTTTTTTTTGGTTTTTCGAGACAGGGTTTCTCTGTGTAGCTTGGCTGTCCTGGAACTCACTTTGTAGACCAGGCTGGCCTCGAACTCAGAAATCCGCCTGCCTCTGCCTCCCAAGTGCTGGGATTAAAGGCGTGTGCCACCACCGCCCGGCTGTAGCACAGTCTTCATGTGGGTTCCCCAACAACTGGAGCGGGGGCTGTCCTTAAAGCTGTTGCCTGTGTGTGGAGTATGTTTCCCTAACTGGGCTGCCTTGTCTGGCCTCAGTGTGAAAGGATGCACCTATTCCCTCAGAGACTTAATGTACCAGGGTTAGGGGATATTTCGGGTGGGGTGTTGCCAGTCCTCTCAGAGGAGAAAGGGAGGGGAATGGCAGGACAGACTGTGTGAGGGGAGACCAGGAGCAGGGTCAGTGATCAGGATATAAAGTGATTTTTTAAAAAATGCTTAAAAAAGAAAAAAGCTTTTTAAAAAAGAGAGTAGTTTGTTCCATAGTGAAATTCCCTAAGCTGAAACTAAATTTTCATTTGCAAGTGGTTATCAATTGGTGACAGCTGGGTTAGAGATGGGGGCAAGTGTCAACTTGTCAACTTATCCTTTCAGCTCTAGGACACCATGCAGAGCAGAGCCATGCAGGACCTGTGCATCATGCTACTTCAGTCTCTACGAATTTATATACGAACTTAGCATTTTGATTTAGAGGACCTTGTTTTCTTGGAGTCCTCTTATACTCATTCTGTCTCCTCTTCCAGAAGTTTTCCTGAGTCCTGAGGAGAGAGATTTGATGGAGACATCGCCATTCTGTTTGGGCTGAGTGTACAAAAGTCTCTCCCTCTGCATAAAGTCTGACTGTAGGTCTCTGCACTTGTTCCCATCTGCTGCTGGAGGAAGCTTCTCTGGAAATGGCAGAGCAAGGCACTGATTTATGAGTACAGCAGAATGTCATTTTATAGTTTCAACAAGGCCTGACACTGTTACTGATGTTATGGTGTGCTTACAGACAGGAGCCTAGAATGGCTGTCCGCAGAGAGCCCCACAAGCAGCTGACTGAGACAGATGCAGATACTTACAAAGGACTAAAGTCTGGGACTCCTATGGTTGAATAAGGGAAAGGTTGGAAGAAGTTAAGGAGGAGGTCAACCCCATAGGAGGACCAGCAGTCTCAACTATCCTGGATCCCCAAGATCTCTCAGACACTGAGCCACCAACCAGGCTGCATATACCAGCTGGTATGAGGCCCGACACATATACAACAGAGGACTGGGCTGACCTCAAAAGAGAAGACACTCCTAACCCCAGGGAGTGGAAAGGCCTGGCGAGGTTGAGGTGGGGACATCCTCTTGGACATAGGGAGGAAGAATGGGATGAGGAACTGTGGGAAGGCAAATCAAGAGGGGGACTACAAAAAAAATGATTAAAGATAATTTTTCCAAAAGAAGAAGGAGGAGGAAGGGAGGAGGGAGGAGGAGGAAGAAGAGGAGGAGGAAGAGAGGAGAGAGGAAGAGGAGGAAGAGGAGGAAGAGGAGGAGAGGAGGAGGAGGAGGAGGAGAGGAGGAGGAGGAGAGGAGGAGGAGGAGGAGGAGGAGGAGGAGGAGGAGGAGAAAGAAAGGATAATCAGGAAAAAAAAGTAGCACTTGGTTTAACCCTGGGTCCCTAGGCTATCTAGCCTCAAGTTCTTGATTACCCAAGCAGTATTGAATATGGGTTTTAGTTACTGGATTGAGCCTTAAGTTAAATCAGATATTGGTTGGGTACTCCCACAAGTTGTGTACCTACATTATACTAACATCTTGCAGACAGGATGCCACTGTATATCAAAGGGTTTCTGGCTGTGTTGGTATTTGTATTTCACCTTTGGTATCATGCACAGTAAATTCCTGTAGAGCTCAATCTCTCCATATTGAATGAGTTGTGTGATATTGACTTCAACAATGGAGCCTTGCAGTTAGTTTGTGGTGAACAACCTGTCTTGACAACAGCCTGGGTTATTTGGGGATTCTCATGGGACCCTTTTAGCCAACACTTCAATTAGATGTAACGTAATCCCTATACTGAAAGCTTCATTTGGTAACAAGAAATGGCCAGATGGAAGGCTCTCTCTCCCCCATTATTTGGCAATTTCATTTAGATTGCATTCATGTATATATATATATGAAATTTCTGCTGTATTATGTTTCTATACTATCCCTCAAATGGCCACTAATTTCAGCTGTCTCTCCTCATATTCTCTCCCTTGTCCCCTTCTTCTCCCTCTTCTCAATCCCATGATTCCAGCGCCCCCCAACTACTTTCCCTAGAGAGATCAATCTGCCCACCCCCACTCCTAGTCCCCTAATCTATATCTAACCTGTATGGTTCTACAGATAGTAACTTGTTATCATTGACTTAGTAGTAAATATCCACATATAAGCAAATATATAGCATATTTGTCATTCTCAGTTTGGGTTACCTCACTCAGGAAGATTTTCTTTTTCTAGCTCCATGCATTTGCCTGAAAATTTCTTACGTTTTAAAGACTGAGTAATACTGTATGTATAAATGTACCACAATTTCTTTTCATGCATAAATGTATCACAATTTCTTCATCCATTCTTCTCTTGAGAAACATCTAGATTATTTCAGATTTGTGTCTATTGTAAATAGAGGAGCAATGAGCATGCCTGAGATAGTGTCTTTGTCATAGGACGAATCATTCTTTGTATATACAGCTATAGGATTTGTTGTTGTTGTTGTTGTTTTGTTTTATTGATGCAGGTGTAAAATGAAATCTCAAAGTAGTTTTAATTTGCATTTTCCTGATGGATAATGATGTTAAACATTTCTTTGTTTTTCAGTCATTTGCTGTTCTTCTTGAAAATCCTGTTTACACTGGTACCTCATTTTTAAATTGGGTTATTTGTGCTCGCTTCCGCAGCACATATATTAAATTGGGTTATTTGTTTTCTTGATATTTAGTTTTTTGAGTTGTTTCTATATTTCAAATATTAGCCCTCTATTTATGTGGAATTGGTAAAATTTCAAGTTATGTAAGCTGCTACTTTGTCTGATTGATGTATCCTTGGCCTTATAGAAGCTTTTTAGTTTGATAAGGTCCTATTAATTTTTAATCTTAGAGTCTGTGCTAATAGTATTCTGTTCAAAAAGTCATTTCTGTGCCAGTGAATTCGAGATTATTTCCCATTCTTTGTTTTATCAGGAACAGTATGCTGGCCTATTTAAAGTTGAATTTGAGTACTGGGAGCTGGGGGAGAGTGTTACCAGCCCCCCTCCCTTCAGAGGTAAGGAGAGGGGAAATGAGGGGAAGAAACTGTGAGGGGAGACCGGGAGGAGAGGGAAGTTCATATTGGGATATAAAGTGAATAAATAAATTAATTAATTAATGAAAAAAAGTAGTTGGTCAACAAAAAACAGACTTTGTGTGTGTGCACGTATTGTTTTGCTCATTTTTTTTGTTTTGTTGTGGTGCTTTTTCTTTTTATCTTTTTTTTTTTGTGTGTGAGAGAGAATGAAGTTGAGTGGGAGGGAGGATTTGGGAGGAGTTGGAGAAGGGCAAGAATATAATCAAAAATATTGTATGCAAAAAGTTTTATTCAAAATATTCTTTTTCATAAAAACCAATGAATATATTATTTGCATAGCAAAATCAATCATCCCTAGAATATAGGCTCAAAACTAAAAATGTGATTATTCTACTCAACTCCTTGCAGAATTGTGCTAAAAAGCATTTTTTTCACAAAATCTTTGAAAAACTTATAAAATCCTTCCCTATTTGAGTCTTTGTTAGATGAAACATTAAAGACAAAAGAAGTTTACATATAATTCATAATGAGTTTTGAGAATACCAGGTATAAACAGAAAAGAATCATAGACTGGGAAAAATACTTTCCCCCCAAAAGTCAGAGTTTTCTTAATGCATATATCAGGAAAGAGAAAACATTTTTCCATAGAGCAAAACAAAGAACTCAATAAAAAACAATATTACTTCTGTGAACAAACCTTGTTTAATCTTGGTTTGACACTTAAATTATGTTGCTACTTTTATGTTTAGGAGAATCAAAATTGGAAACATTTTAATTATCCAACAACACTGATACTGAAGCAGATCTCGATGTGGCAATGGCATCATCATCTGTAACATTTACATTGCACAATGGAGACAGATACGCATTTGGTAACTACAGTAATACTTGTATTTAAAAACTAAACTTTTTTTAAAGTCTGATCTGAAGGAGGTCAAACCATTTACTCAAAAAGAGAATTCTATTTTATTCTGTGAGATGACTATACCACATAGCTGGTACATAATTACTGGGTTGCTACAAATATCAGTCATGGGAAACAGTCATATACATACATTAAGCTGAATAAGCATATGATCTTTAACACAATGGAGACTCTAAAAAATGCTGAAAACACAAAGTATCATTTCTTATAATGTATCAAAAACTCTACTCCAACAGAAAGTTTTTGCTGAAAGCAAGCAATGGGGACAAAAAGAGAATGTGATATGAGTTCAAGTGTGTATACAGTAAAACAATGTATTCAGACTGCTACATGGTTGATTCTTGTGTTGCTTTGCTAAAGTAAAAAGGACATATTAAATGAGTACTGGTATCATTTATCTGTCCTTAGTCTACATTTAAATTTGTTACCAGAGAAAAGCTGAGTTACTGAATGTAGTATGTAAAGAGTAGAAATCTTAAAAACCTCATGTTGCTTATAAAAAGAGACATAGCCAAAACCTCTATAAAACAGATCTTCCAGTGAAGGCATTAGGATACCAACCCAGCTCCAAAACCTTTGACCTATAATTTATCTTGCCTACAAGATGTGCTATGGTAAAGGTGGCACAGAAATTGTGGGAGTGGCTAACCAATGACTGGTCCAAGTTAAGACCCATGGCATGAAGGAGAGTCCATCCCTGACACTGCCTGTAAGGCCCCAAGTCAGAGGCTAGATAGCCCATAGACACAAGATAGAACCAAACAAGAATGGGAAAATACCAATAAAATGAGTCCTAATGATAGTCTGCTATACTCATAGATTGGCATCTAGCCCAACTGTCATCAGAGGGGCTTCATCCAACAACTGATGGTAACAGATGCAGAGATCATTAGGCAGAGCTTGGATAATCCCACAAAGGAGAGGAAGAGAGGGTTGTATGAGTCAGAGCTGTCAAGGACACCACAGGAAAACCTATAGAATCAACTAATCTGGGCTCATAGGGGTTCACAGAGACTGAATTTATGACTAGGGAGCCCACATGGGACTGACCTAGGCCCTCCACAAATGTGTTACAATTGTGTAGCTTGACCTTTTTGTGAGACTCCTAACAGTGGGAGCAGGAGCTGTCTTTAACTCTGTTGCCTGTCTTTGAGACCCTTTCCCCTACTGGGATGCCTTGTCTAGCCTTAATAAAAGAGATGACTAGTCTTCTTACTGCAACTTGATATTCCATGACTGATTGATAGTCATTGAAGTTGGTCAGTTTTCTAAAGAGAAATGTAGAAGGAGTAGATGGGGGAAGATGGGAGGTGGGAGGAAGGGACTGAGAGGAGAGAAGGGAGGGGAAACTGAGGTCAGGATGTAAAATAAAAATAAAAACAAAACAAGACAACAACAAACTACTTGGGTTCCAGGGAATGTTCAGTGAGCAGACTGAGTTCCCCAGGCAACAGATTCTTAGATAGATACTTGTGTTCAGAGAGTTTGCTGAGAACAGGCAGCAATAACACTTGTGAGAAAATTAGGAAACATAGCTTAATACAGCAGGAAGCCAAATCAAGCTTCACTTGTGACAGCAGACCTCTGATAATCCCATGGGTTAACCCTGAAGCAGGGACAGTAAGTACATCAGAGTTTCCAAATTTTACAAAAGATCAGCTAATGCACTTCTCTGCAGCTTTTGTGTTTCACTGAACTCAGCATGCCACAGGATAGGTGCTTCTGAAGGTAACAGCTCCTGTCTGCTGAAAAGAATGGACTACATAGCACACAGATATGAACCACTGGAAGGCAAAACTACTGCCTAGTAAGGAAACCACTGACTCAGTTTTCTTTGATTACATTAATAAATACATTTCTTTATCGCGTGTGTGTGTGTGTGTGTGTGTGTGTGTGTGTGTGTGTGTGTGTGTGTGTCTGTGTGCATACGTGCATACACGAGTCTGGGAGAGTGTGATATGTATATGCTACAGTTTTCCTATGGAGATCAGAGAACAACAGGAAATGGATCCCTCCTTCTACCATTGGGTCCTGTGGCTTTATCTCCAATCGTCTGTCTTGAAAGCAAGCACTTTTACCCTCCAAATTCAACTCATTAGCCCATGTCTCAGTTTTTAAAGAACGTTTTAATGGGTCATCCTACTATCTACCACTAGAGATATACAGATTTAAAAAATATGACATAATGAAAACATTACAAGACATGCATAGTACAGTTATCATTATTAAAGCATTCAGTAGTTACATAAAATTCAAATATAACTGGGTAACCTATATGTATTAGAAGGTAATTAGAATAAATTTTAAACTATTAATTATTTTCCTTTTGTTGTCTCACACTTTACTAAATCCCAAACTGTCATGGAAAACAAAAGTAAAAATTGGTTAGCTTCAATTGTATTGAGGTTTTCTTTAATCACAATTGAGAAGTTTTCTAACTATAGAGATTTGATATCCTTCACTAGGTACTGCCTCATGAAGCAGAAGAATGCCTAGAAAGAGTTGGTGTTGCTCAGGAGGCTGGATGGTTGAAAAGACACAATGGGAGTGCACAAAGCAGATGACCAAGTGGAGTAAATCAGCAGGAATAGAAAAGGGGGCAGAGGAAAAGATGTTACTAAGGAGAGAAGAGGTAGAGGAGAAAGGGGGTAGGATCAGGTGTAGGAGGAGACAGGAGAGGTCAGGAAATGGAACAGAGGTGTGTAGCAGTGGGGAGATGGGGAACTGTCAGTAGCACTAGAAAGTCTCAGATGCTAGTTATCTAGATGCTGGTAAGCAAGAGGTTCCCTGGACCCAACTGGGATGACATTAGCCAAAATACCCAACAAAGGGGAGACAGAACCTGTAGAGATCACCTCCAGTAGATAGGCACAGCCCCCAGTTGAAGGATGAGGCTACCAACCCATCTCAACAATTTTTAACCCAGAATGGTTCCTTCTAAAGAAAATGCAGGGGCAAAGAGTGGCGCAGAGACTGAAGGAAAGACCATCCAGAGACCGTCCCACCTAGGGACACATCCCATCTACAAACACCAAACCCAAACACTACAGCTGATACCAAGAAGCACTTGCTGACAGGAGCCTGGATAGCTGTCCCCCGAGAGGCTCTGCCAGCACCTGACCAATACAGATATGGATGCTCACAGCCAATCATCAGACGGAATATGATGACCCCAATGGAAGAATTAGTGGAAGGACTGAAGGAGCTGAAGGGGATCACGAGCCCATAGGAAGACCTATATCAACTAACTGGACCCAACAGAGCTCCCAGGGACTAACCCACCAACCAAAGAGTACACAGGGGTACCCATGGCTCCAGCTGCATATGTAGAAAAGGATGGCCTTATCTGGCATCAGTGGGAGGGGAGACCCTTGGTCCTGTGGAGGCTCAATGCCCCAGCATAGGGGATGCTAGGGTGGTGAGGTGGTAATGGGTGAGGGATTGGTGGAGCACCCTCATAGAAGCAGGATGAGGGGAGAGGAGATAGGGAGTTTGCAGAGGGAAAACAGGGAAGGGGAACATTTGAAATGTAAATAAATAAAATAACCAATAAGAAAGAATTGAAAAAAAGAAGAAGATGACACTAACATCAACCTAGAAAACTTAGAGACATCATGATATCCAAAAATAAGTAAAACTTCTAAATCATATCATCTTGGTTTTAGGTAATAGAAGAGATAATAACACTATAAAACGCGTGTGAAACAAACAAACAAAAAGAGATTTGGAAAGCAAGAAATCCTACAGTTGTCACTCATGAGAATGTATAATACACATGAATAATGTAACTAATATAATATTTTACTCCAAGCTGTTGTTTTTGAGAAGGTGATTATTTTCCACTAAATATATTGTACCTGAGATTTCAAAGATATTTTTAAACACCTGGCATTTCTACTAGCTGCATACAGAATGCTAAATTATGCTGATAGTTCTAGTAGCTAAGATACACACAAATCCTAGGAAGTAACAATTTTCAAATAAAAAAATTTTTACTTGATAATTTTGTATTTATAAAATGTACCTGTCTCCAGTATCAGTCCTAACTCTTTTCCATTTAAAGTACTTATTCTGTGCTGTCTGTATCACTAAATGTGTTCCTTAAAGTCACAGAATTCTCCATTACACAAAGGGAGTGGCTGCCATCTCCACAACTCCAGTGCTGCCTCCTCCATCTCTGGTACTCTCCCACTTATTGTTAACTGCCTCCTGCTGCATCACCCCTGCTTTACCTAACCAGGTACATCCAGGTCTCATAAGCCTGTGTATACATTATAGACCCCTTAATAGCACAGGTGCCTGTCCATTTGCTGTGTTCTAGGATAGGAAAAATAACAGCCAATGCAAATAAGATTTGTTGTCTAGTTTTAAAATTGAAAAAATTAATGTAATGTCACCTTTGTTTTTATGACCAATTTTCATCACAAATGACTTAACTATAATCATTACCTTCTAGGACAGTGGTTTTCAACTTGTGGGTTGCAACGCCTTTGGGAGGTCACATATCAGATATTTAGATTATGTTTCATAAGAGTAGCAAAATTAGAGTTATGAAGTAGCAACAAAAATAATTCTATGGTTGGGCGTCACCACATGAGAAACTGTTATTAAAGGGTCACAGGATTAGGAAGGTTGAGAACCACTGCTCTAGATAAAAATGCTTACTCACAGATGCCAGCAAAGAATAATCCAATTGTGTTCTACCAGTCGTAAATGTTATTTTATTAATAAAAATAATTTACAATTATTAATTATATTGTGTTACATAGCATAATTAATATATCATATATACAATTTTACACACATTTTCTGGGCTAAACATTATAAGGGAATACAGAATGATTAAATACTTATAATTATTAATTATATTATGATGTATTAATATATTAATATATGATATATTAATTATATTATGTAACACAATTGTTAATTGTCATGTGTGTGGCTTATTCACACAAATATTTAACTCCAAGATGGCTTTTTGATGAAATTGAACGTATTTCTAGGCTCACTTCTTTTTTTGTTGGGTTTCTTGGTACATTTTTTAGGGAAGAGAAGCATAACTTGGCAAGCATGATCAATGGACTCTCTAAAACCAAAAACCAACTTAGCAGTACTATAAAATGAACCAAAGAAAAGGCAAACAGACAGATTAACATCACATGCAAGATCCAAACTTATACTATTAATGCAGTAACTGCCAAACGCCTTTGGTTTGTAAATTCATAATAATTATTTTGTAAATGTGAAATTTTGTCAGGTTGCTACTGACTAAATAAAGTTGACTTCTTAAAATCTAGCTGGTCAGAGTTCCAATGGAAGGACAATGAACTGAGAAGAGAAGGCTGTTTGAGGGAAGCTTCCAGAAGACTAGAAAGACCATAATGAAGGAGAGGAAGAGAGAGTATGGTGGCCTATGGGGATCTCACCATGTCTAGTGGCTGGCTACACTTAAAGTTTGAGAGAACCTCAGAGAAGAGGGGGCAGAAAGACTATAGGAGCCAGAGGGCCAGGACACTGCTTCAGTGTAAGACAGAAAATCTGCACCCATGAAGTCACAATATGGCAGCCTAATCAGGATATGAAGAAAAGTACAACCAGTGAATAATGAACTCCATAGTCCCATCCCTAGAGGAAAAGCCACAGGTAGTAAATGAAGGAAGGAGAGTCAATTTTCCCCAGGAATAAGCCCCCTAAGTTATCAACTAATAGCAAATGGTTAGTCCTAAAAACTTACATATAGGAGCAACGCTAAAGGGATTTGGCAGGTTTTATTTATATATGTGTATGAATGTATATGTATAACACTAATAATTAAAGAAAAAAATCTAACTGGGTTCTGCTGTCACATTCCCTTGGAATGGATGTCTCTACCTCCCTCTCCAACCTCTACTTGACTATTAGTGCATTTTACAGGAGATAAAAAGAAATAGAATACCTATCTAATGCCCTGCCCATACAAGCTCTTTCTTTCTAATTTTATCAACGTAACTCCTCTTGCCCATATTAACAGCAAGATGAGGAAAGAACAATTCAACATTCTGAACTGATGGTTTCATTTTCTTTCAACCTTGAGATAGTAAACAAGATCAACAACAACAACAACAAAAAAATGTCAGTAGGAAAGATTAAATAGCCTGTCATCTCACACTTTAGCTTTCTCATTTTAATTTTTTTAAAGTCTACTTTAGGAGGTGCAGTTTCCTTAGACATCAACACGGGATATCCAGGTAGCTTCTGTTGGGAGAATCGGATTCTTTTGGTCATGAGATGCATAGCACAAAGACACAGAAAGACAGATATGTGAGACCTTTAGTGCAGAATTTTTAAAAACAATCCTCAGCCCTCTGTGCTTTGTTTTCTGTCATAGGGAAACTAAAATGATTTCTCTCGTGGAAGTACGACAATTCAATGTTATTTAGTAATTTATTGTTATTTAAGAATGGAGATTTTTATATTGTCTTGCTTTAAGTTGTAAGGTCCATTTTTCATCTCTTTAAGTTTTCCTGTTCTGCTTGGTTCTGGCTACACTTAGAATGAAACTGATTAATGTAACTATGCCCCAAACAGCATGGGCTGTGAGAGATAAGCCTTACTTTTAAGACTAAAAGCATCTCTGCACACGCTCCTTACAAGGTTAATATTGAATAAACGAAGAATGCTACAGTAAAAACTGTAACATGCTATTGCATAAACCTAAGAAAAATTATTTTATATAAAACATTACAACTTTGATTTTCCAGGTGTTTTTTTATTTATAATTTATACAATAAAATATGTGTGGTATAGCAAATCAGTATGCTCATCCAACAAGTGTGACCTTCTTGGACCTGAATATTATTTTTTCTGCATCATACAAAATACCTGTTACAGGCAATGTATATTATAAACAATATCAATGTTGATAAAAGTGGTTTCCAAATGTTGCATCAACTATCGTGCTGTGAAATCATTGCAACTAAAATTAATATTCAGACACTATTAAACAAATTGTGATTTAAAAGCTTATCTTTCAATGCTTAAATTAAGAAACATTCTGTTTCTTCACACAATGAATAATTAGTTCTGTTTACCTATACTTAAGACCATCTAGGTTTCACCCTACGTTCAAATGACAAAAACATTGTGCATAACTCATATTTAAGAGATGAACAAGATTCCTGATTAAAAACACGAAAGTTAATTCTGCATGAGTATTAAATTGTGCTGTTGTAACCACTGATTATTCTACTCCTAGGTATTTTTTGAAAGATTGTATCCTGTTTTTCTAAAAATCCTTATGATACATACATTGCTTTTAGTGTGCTAACAATTGAGAGAATTAAGATGCAGAAAGTCAACTAAAGGCCCTATGCTAATGAAGGGACAGACTTGGCATTTCAACCAACTGCAGTCTGTTGTTAGTAGGTGTGTAATTAAACAGCAGACTGTACTATCTCATCACTGGATTAGCAGTCCTTCTCATTGAAATAGAAATGGAGTTTCTTTGATGCCTGAATAGAAGACCAACTGTCTTTAATTGCCTTCCAGGGACAGCTTACTCTGATAACGGGTTCTTCTTTTACTAACATATGACTGATAATATATATCTACTTTTTTTTCTTTTCAGTCTCTAATTAATTGTAATTCCTTAAAACAGGGATTATTGAAAATATGCCACCAATATTCTCTAGAATATTGAATGAACTGAACAAATATGTGTGTGAGCAAATGCACCTCACCATTTGTAGGTCTGCCTGTTGGCATTCTAGACTGTACCAGAACAATCTATGCTACAATACCTATGCTACACCAGCACAGCATTATCACTTTCATATCAACACTTTCAGTTCTCCACAATTAAAAAATCTACAATTCTCTTTGAAATACCCATGGAAATTTATCAACTATCCCACCAAAATAATCACTCACCTTCTAAATCTTCTTTCTCAAAATGTGTTTTGAGAATAGAACGTGTTCCACCTCTATCCACAACAGCCTCTTCATCGTTTCTCTATAGCGTGAGGAAAAATAAAATTAAACAAATGTAAGTATGGCATAGTCTCTTAATTTCAAAAAGGAAGCCTTAACATTATCCACTATTTAGATATTTAGGCTGCCAGATTAGCGATTGTTGGACAAAAAGAAGCTAAAATAAATTTGGTCATATATTCAGAGTAGTAAGTTCTTTGATTTAACATTGACAAGGTCATACATTCCTATTGGCATTATTTGTTAGGGAGATGAAAAGATTAAAACAAATCTTGTGAATTTAGTAACACTCATTTTAATCCTTGATAAAGAACTCCTATTAACAGGATAATATTTTACAAGAAAAATATGAAAATCATTAGTATTGACACCACACATGTTATGACAGAGTGAATTAATTCCACTTCCATTAAAAATTGATCTAGCCCCTTGAATGCAATTAGTAGACAATTAGTACATAAATGAAAACTCTATAATTACTTTGCTTCAGTGTGAGACACCTTACTGAGCAGGATTATAAATTATTATCATGTGATTAAGTCTTCATTTAGTTTTCATATGTTTTCCATTCTAGAATGACTGGATAGATTCTACATATATGAACATTATGTACATACTCAAAACATACTAAATAATTTGATATCAGCAAAATAATGTATAAAGTATTTAATATAATCAATTTGACCACATAGGATGAAAAAGAATACAAAATACTGAATACAATGAAACTATTTCCAACTTCTATCTGCTCAAGAATATATACAAAAATTGATTTAAAAAGAACACTGAACATAATAGGAAAATGCTCAAAAAAAAATGAAGCTTCTGAGATCTAGTTCTAAGTCAAGTCCAATACATGACTATTTAAAATGGGAAAAAAAACTTTAAAAAAACAGTGAGTGCATTGTAAAAGAGAAGAACCTTTTCCTTCTATCTACCCAACAGCTTTGAAACATCAGACATATGTAAGAACTTTCTTTAGTTGATAAAGCAATCTTGAACTGAGTCCAATAACCTGTTGTTATCCCTGAGCTGGAAACCTTAAAGGCTGTGAGGAAATTGGATGTGGGACACACATGACAGAGCTTAATAGCCAAAGACAAAGCAGGTATGTTTAGCATAACGACAACAAAATCAAAGCAGTACCAAGTGGTCTGATTTACAGAGACTTAGGATGCAGGCTGCTTGATCAAGGTGTTCTAAAAGGGATCAAATGGACAGTCTACTAAATTCTAACTTGATGTATCTGAATGAAGAAGTTCCAGGCTAAGTATGGAATGTCTAACTAGTCCAAATGTCTAGGTAGAAACATCAAAACAGTGACTCCATTTTTCTGAGATCCAGAGGGAAGATCAGGAGAGCTGATGTGTATCAGAGATATTCTAAAAAAGAAAGGACGATCGAGTGAAGAAGCTCCTACTCCGCAGCCTTGGGGTTGGGTGACAGGTTGTCTCATTTTCCAGCTTTACAAGGGGAGTAATATGAAAGAAATGAGCTGCAAATGTAACACCCAATCTATGTGCATCACATATTACATAGTAACTCATTGACACTTAAAATTTTATGTTTTATCGATTAAATTGAAAGGCAAAAATATTTAAATGTACTTTGAGAATTATATTATCAATGATATTATAACTCCTTTTATATAGATCATCAGAGATAATTACTTCTATGAACTTTAATTTGAGATGGCTAAGGCAATGGATCCTAAGAGAAGAGCATCAAAATATCTACTATTTCCCTTTAATAAAGCATTGAAGTCAGCTTAAAACCCTTTAAGAAGAGACCATAGCAACAGAGAATATTTCCAATTGACTTTTCTGATTTGTTTACTAATTCCTTAGAATTGTTTTTGGAAAATTAGGTGCTAGATTGGTAGACGGGGTGGGTATTGTCTGATGAACTTGGTCCATGCAGTGAAGAGTGGTGCCAAGACAGCATGGAGACAACACAACTAGGTACATAAATGGAGGAAAGTGTACTATTTCATTTTGTAGCAAGTAAATTCAAATTTTCTCATGTTCATGAGGAGAATCAAATTATTTACATGTATAAATGCTTTTTAATTGCAGCAAAAAAAAAATGTCAACAGTGTGGTATCCATTTCATACCAATGTACTTGCCCTTAAAATAAAAGATTATAGATGTATTCCACCTAACAAGGTCAACTTTTGTGTGTTCTACATGTGCAAAATCTACAGTAAAGGAACATGGTTTTAGCCTAATGCCTGGTGTCTTACTGATACATCTAGGAACTATCAAAAATGAAATATACTTACAAACAAGAAAAATAGAGAAAAAATAAAGTCTTCATAGGATATTATTTAATATATAAATAATAGGATATAATATAATATTGTATATTATTTATTAAAATATTTTAATGTTTCAATAAGAAGAAGCAGAGGGCTAATATCCAAAATATATAAAGAACTCAAGAAGATAACTTCCATAAAACTAAACAACCCAATCAAAATATGGGGTATAGAACTAAACATAAAATTCATAACAGAGGAATCTCCAATGGCTGACAAGCACTTAAATAAATGTTCAAAGTCCTTAGTCATCAGGAAAATGTAAATCAAAACAACCCAGAGATTCCACCTCACACCAATCAGAATGGCTAAGATCAAAAACTCAGGTGACAGCACATGTTGGTGAAGATGTGGAGAAAGAGGAACACTCCTCCATTGCTGGTGGGATTGCAAACTGGTACAACCACTCTGGAAATCAATCATGAGGTTCTTCAGAAAATTGGAAATAGATCTACCTGAAGACCCAGCTATACCATTCTTGCGCATATACCCAAAAGAAGCCCCACCATGCCACAGGGGCATGTGTTCCACTATGTTCATAGCGGCTTTGTTTGTGATAGCCAGAAGCTGGAAACAACCCAGATATCCCAAGATAGAAGAATGGATACAGAAAATGGGGTTCATTTACACAATGCAATACTATTCAGCTATTAAGAACAAGGACACCATGAGTTTTGCAGGCAAATGGATGGAACTAGACAATATTATCCTGAGTGAGGATTATTTTAAAAAGTCATATTCTAATAGTATTTTTTGGAAAAAAAAAAAAAAAACAGGCATAGCAGAGTATCTGGCACTCATTTATGTTTAATGTGTTTTCAGAGAAATATGTTAACCAGATTTGTCCTTATCATTACTATTCTATCAATAATAGTTATCTTGTTACTATTACTATCCACTATAATTGTTGACAGATTTTTCTACTCTCCACATCACAAACAACATTTCATCGCTCTTGAAATTTTTTTCTTTTGATTTTTCTAATCTATTTTCAGAGTTCTTAATTTAATAAATCATAATTCATTTACCACTAATTTTTATTACTAATCACTTAACACATGTAAAATTCTTGCTGAGTTAAAAGACACAATTGCCATCAAAGAGTTCATACTTGAAGGGAGAAGATATTTGTGTATTTTTTAAAATGGTAAACAAATAAGTGTTATAACAGAAGCCAGCTAAACACAATAAATGGTGTATATAAAAGTACTAATCCCACTAATTTATAATAAAACTAAGTATTATAGGACAAACAAAATAGTCAGGATGATTAACGAAATTCCAGATAGAGGACATGATTTGTGCCAAAGAATAGAGTTATCAGTGACTTCAAGGGAGAAAATGAATCCCTGCTATTTTTAATTTGACAGATTAATTTTTTTCATGTATTACAAATGGTTATATCTAATGGATGAAAATTCATTAACAAAACAACTTTACTGTAATTTATATGGGGTTAGAATACATTCAAGCCCACAAGAGAACTAGAACTAAAGTCTGGTTTTCTGATTCTTATCCAAATCAAACCACTAAAGGATTCTGAATCTGTATTCTGAGTGTCTTAGTTCTCTGATCTCACTGTGGTATACAATTGAAGTAATATTAACTATCATTCACTGTAATCCTTAATAATCTCTGTGCACATTGCTATTTAATACAGAGCATATATAATCTCAGTATACTTCTAATCAGATGAGTATGCTGAAACTCTGGAGTTAATAAGCTTTCCCAGGGACATTCTGCTACATATGTTCAGGTTTGGTTTGTGTTTTTTTCAAACAAAAGGTTACCCTAGTTAGACCATATCAAGCAGAAACTCTGTAATGGTATGCAACACCCATGACTTATAGAGCAGCTACTGCAGTATCAGAGCTGATGATTTTATATGTATTATTTCTAGTGGAAAGGAAATCAGGAAAAAAAAAAGGAATATAATGAAAGCTAAGACACATTGTCAGACCTCTTCCAGGGAGTCTTCCGTGATCATTGCAGATTACCTTGACCTATGCCGCCCTATGCATCTGGATGTATCTAACTTGCAATAGTGACTGACAACAGTAGCCCTAGAGCTAGGCTTCCTGAATAATGGCAATTTTAATCTCTGCTCAACTAATTTCTTTTGCATCTTACTATACATAAAGTAGAATTTGTGTGATTATTTAAATTCACTTTAAATGAATACATAAATATATATCACAACTATACCATATCCAGTATGAATAATGATTATAATCAACAGTAATTAACCTAGGCACTTATTGAGCACCTTGGTCACTTTCAACAGGGTTTCAAGGAGTAAGTCATTTGACACTCAGCACCATGTTAGAGGTCTCCATGGCAGTATCCCAATTTAACAGAGGTAACTGAGGGAAAGGGAGTTGAATAGCTTTTTAAACATAAAACAGAAATTCAAGATGAAAATATGAGAGTTAATCAAGTCCAGGTCCAGGACTTCAGAGATTAGCTACTGTGCTGGCACTGCCTTCTCCTACAATGTCCAGAGATGTCAGTATACTTACAAAGCCTTTAACCGAAGCTGGATATAAAGGATAGGCAAAATGAATAATAGTGTCCATAATTATATGAAGCACACTTTGCAATATACTTCACTGGATCCTTTTTAAAAGCAGGAGTTTAATGAAATATCCAATTTTTAAACTTGTCTTCTTACTAATGTCCCTATATTATTTTTAAGACTTGAGAGAAAGGGTTCCTAGGTCTCTAAATGTCTTTTACCTGCTTCTTGAGAAAGAAAATAATATTTGAACTTTAAATAGCAAGTATAGTAAAATTATATAGTAAACACATACTTTTATAATTAAAATAATACATAGTGAAAGTTAGAGTAAAATTGTTAGTGTTAATGAATTTTCACCGTTAGGTGTAATCATTTGTAATTCATGAAAAAAAGTCTGACTAGCTACACAAAGCACAAGCTTTCTTCCAGAAATAAGTCTATAATCCTAAAAGAAGTATTGGAAGTGTGCTAGACCTCTGTCTTGTCTAGTCCTTACCTTGTCTCTTTCCCAAGCAATATTAAATCACAAGGAATAAGAACAATTCAAAGGAATGTTTTAAAGTCCTTAATTGTATGTTTGCTATTGTTTTCCAAATAAAATTAAAGGCCCACCTTTTTCTGGTTTTATATTCACACTAAGATTGCAAGCAGATTTTACCTTTTTTGTGGGTTCCGTAGATCAGATTTGAATTCTCACACAGGTAAGGCAAGTAGTTTACCAACTGTGCCATCTCTGCAACCCCACAAAACTTTTACTTCTGACATACTTGGTATAGAAGCTATATTTAAAAGAGTATTAGATTTTAACTTTTCAAGACAGAAGACACTTTCTTAGGTCTAATACCAAAGTAACATCCAAGCTGTGATGCACAAATGAATTGATAAAGGATTTTTATTTTTCTTAACTGTTATTCTTGTGCAACCTAAAAACCTCTGATGTGTGAGGTAATATTAAACTTAGAGGTGATATTAATATATTAGATGGATTACTTTATTATTTCTAAATATACAAAAGCCAAGCTAAGATAGCCAGTTGCTCGCATGGTTAGAATAATAATTATTATTTCAAATATCTGTAAAACAAAGTTCTGTTTATCCAAATATTTGCCACAGTGACATGAGTAGTCCCTGTACTAAATGATCTCACTACATTGCCCTTGGTTAGGAAATGTCAAAAACAAAGCCAAGGCTAAATCAGATTACCTGCCAATAAAACAGAGCTACATTGGGGACAAGCAGGAGGTCTTTTAGGATATGAAATCTGGAACTTCTGAGTGCTTGTGGGGAGACTGAGTAATGCTCTCATGGGCAATTTTGATAAAGAATTTTATTAAAATCCTTCATTTTGTTTCTGCCCCCCTACTGGGTCAACTAACTACTAAATCTACTCAGGAATTTAATTTTCATTCCCAGAGTCTCAAAAGGGCCAGAGTTCTTAAAATGACTTCAAAACACAGGAGCTGTTTTTCTGTTCTTTAGTTCATTTTTCCCCAGAAATGAGGAGATCAGGAGAAAATAATCTGTTCTTAGTTTGAAAACCATAATTTAACGCTCAAGACTGTATGGTTCTATGCACTATCCTCTATGGTTCTAAGAAGCCTCTCCTGTGATAGATGGTTTCATTTACTCTGATAGGCTAAAGCCGAGCTGGGATATTGTGTATTGCTCAAGTATATCATATTCTTTCTGCCTCCTACCTGTTACTGTGCATCTCCTCTCTGTAGACCACTCTCCTTCCTCCACATATACACCTACACATATTTATTTAAATAGGGATTCATAAGAAAAAACATTCAACAGTTATCCCTCAGTCTGGCTTATTTCTCATAACATGATTATCTCTAGCTCCATCCATTTTCATTGAAATGACCTGATTTTGTTCTTTAGGGCTGAGTAAATCAATGCTGTTTATAGATACACCACATTTTGCTCATCAATTCATCTATTAACAAACATCTAAACTAATCCCCTCCATGCTATACATGCATTAAAATGCCACACTCAAACCCATTATCACATACAGTGAATATATGCCAGTACTATGAATAAACAAAATCAACTTGCCAAATACCAGAGTATTACTAATTTGCATACTGCATGCCACAAACTATCACAACTGCTTTATGTACATAAACTCATTTAATACTCACAATACTTTGAGGAATACCTTCCCTTAGTTGCAAATAAAAAAAGACTAGTGATCATACAGTTGGTTTATACTATAGGTAAGTTTGAACCACCAGAGTCCGGCCAACTAGATATTTAACCACAGTATATATGGCATCTTACATTAGCTCAGCTATTACAAACCAGAATCAATTTGTAACTCAGCCTGTATTGCTTTAATTGAAGGTTTTAATACAAGATATCAAGCTCTTTGGAGACACTACTGGGCAAAATGCCCAGTTTGGGAGTGGAAAATAGAGGATTTGCATCTGTTCTATGTTCTACCCACCTCTCTGCTATTTTGAGCAAGCGCGTTGATATAAAACAGAACAGAGTAACACCTACTGTCCATCAGTGAGAAGCGAACACCTGTTTCCGTTATAGTTTCTCCCAGGCCCCTTGCTCAGAGCCTGAGGTGACCAGTTCTCCAGCGCTTTTCATCAGATCTCCATGTTTTCAGGCAGGTGAAGTGGTGGACATATGTGATCCCAGCAATTAGGAGACCAGGTCAAAAGAGTGACAATTTTTCAACTAATCTGGGGACTACCCTATACAGGAAGACCCAGCTTCAAAATTTTTTGTTCCAAGTACAGCTCAGATCATCCAGTTACAGCTATATTCCCCAATACTTGCTGCTTCTTATTTCAAATGTTTAACCTCAAAATTAATAACTCTCTTCCATACTTCACATACGAATTGAATTATTCATACCTCATCTGGAATTACACCTATATCTCTAATTTAAACATGAGTCTCTGGGTTTCTGCCTTAGCTGCCTGACAGGGACTGGGTTGAACATACCTTAAAACAAATTTATGTTGGCTTATAAATATGGAGCTATTTTTTATATATATAGGATCTTTCTGTATAGTTCAATCTGGCCTTGAATTCTCAGTCTTTTTGTCTACCAATAAAATTGCACTCTGCACACTTATTAATCTAGCTATAAGTCTACCTTTGATTTCTCTAATATTATGAAATGTATGTGGGAGGAAAGAAAGGTAAAATGTAACTCACACTGGAGTTAAATTGTAGCAACCCACTTTTGAAGAGTCATCCCAAAATATCTACATTAATGTCTATGCATTTTCTCATTCACGCCCTGACAGCAATAAGCAGCTTTTCTTTTTAGGTAAATACAATATCCTACAAATGATCTCATAATATTCTCTGAATTAAAGAATTACACAAACAATTATTTATCAACAACTTATATTTAGAAAATTTTATGATGTATGACACGCATTGTAAAATAGTGCAGATACTGTAAAAAGATGACCTCTTGCTCCTAAGAAGATTAGCAATGAACTTCACTGTTCAAAAGTTCAAAACCATCTTGCTAAATCAGGAAGAATGGTTGGCATTCCATTTAAATGTCTGCAGCATTCTAACTGGTTTTTACTTTCTGATGTAATATATTTTGACACAGCAGCAGAGACATTTTCTGATTTGCAACAGTAATAACAATTCTAAGACTTTTTTCATATAGTAAAATTAATGGTATTTAAATGTTACTAAAGAATATAACCAAATACTTCATGTTTGGTTCTTTAAAAGGCCTAAAATATAGCAAAATGCTGTGAAACCAAGGCCCAGAGGAATCCTGAAGCCATGCCAAGAAACAGAATGGTACTCCTAGTGACTAATACATGCAAATACTGGAAATAAATTCTAACAGATTAAACAGGTTTTGTAGCAACTAAAAGGTATATTCAAATCTTCCAAAATTATTCAGCTTAAGAATATGGCAGTCTCCCAACTAATAAGAATGTAAGCTGCTAAGTAGCCAAAATAACATATAAATTATATCCAATATCAGTAGGAAGAATGTTTCAGTGTGTTTTAATTAAAAAAGAGAAACAGCCCATAACTGAATTTATTCACTGTTTCAGGCTTTGTCAATGTATTCATTTTTAATACCACATTTTTCACACTTAGGAGAGTTAAGCGAGTCATAGTCATGTTTACAGAACTGTGAAGACGACACTGTCCTCTTGAGAAGTGTTTTAGCATTCATCTTCTTTTGATAACAAACTTAACAAACATTTGATAGCTCCCTACAACTGACTCAGAAGGATGTGTCATTAAAATGAATTAAATGCAGTTCTTTCTTTAAAAATCTGAAGGTTTAACCACATAATTCTGTTGTGTTGACAACGCAAGTCTGAGGAAAGCCTACCCTAAAGAAAAGTTAAATGAATTTAAACTTGAGAGGCTTCATTTATATGCACACACACACACACACACACACACACACACACACACACACAGAGACAGAGAGAGAGATTAAAACAAATAGAGTTTCAATACAAAGCAAATATATAAATCCAATGTTGTACAGATTTTCTACAGGTTATTGTTTAGTGGAGTAAAATCTTTCAGCTTTAAAATGAAAGTAAGCAAATTCAAATCTCTCTGAGTGAAAAAAAATGTTCAAGACACTTAGAAGCCACAAGCCTCCTTTATATAAAACAAATTTGCAATCAGCTTTCAGATGTGATTAATGCCTTAGCAGAAATGTATGTTAAAAGCTCCAACAGCATCACAGTACGGAGAGATTATTTTAAAATGGCTTTAAAAGATGTCTCAGAATGAAATATAGACTTCATGATTTAGCTTACACTCTGGACATGCATGCTTCTTCCACTCACCAAACTTCCACGGCTGTGTGGTTCAGCACAGTGCTGACACACTGATTACCGTGATTAAATCTCAGATAACAACCATACTGCAATACATATCTATAGGCAGATGATGATCAAGTATTATTTTCAGTTCAATTCATTTGTTATTTTTATCATTTCAAGTAAATCCGGATCTAATCAGGATTAATCTAGGAAAAAATTTAAAGAGCCATAAACATTGTTTCTAATCACACAAAGTATATCTTCCTTTAATCCCCATCTCTAAGTAAAAACAAACTCATGCATACTCGTCAACGCTTCTTAATTCATATTTTACCCATTACCATAATTATCACCTGTATAAATATCCAAATGAAAATGAGTTAGTAAGTAATTATATTGATTAACATATTCCAAAAGACTATGATCTAGACAAAGCAACAACATTACATACCAATAGCATCATCACAGTTCACAAGTGCATACCTCTTGGTTTAGAGATTGGAAATGCTCACAGGTTCCAGGCTGCATGACCTTTCTATTTCCAGAAATCCCTAAAAGATCACACATTTCTTGTCTTACCATAAGTAACTAAACAAGCTCAGCCATCCCTGTTTCTCAGCATCTACAGGGCTAGTGAGCAGAAGATCAGATAGCGGATTTGTTCATCAGGATCTATTTAAATCATCATCAAAATATTGGATCTCATGCACTGTTCATCATCTCCTCTGTGCAGTTCCCAACACTGCATACTAAGAGATGCTGACACAGTGGTGTCTGCTGATGCTGTTAATGCTGTCTGAAACAGCCAGCTTACTGCTTGGAGCGGTTCTGCACCATCCAGAGTCAGACACAGACTTCAGGTTCCCACTGCTGCTACTACCCAGATTCACATCCTACGAGCGTTTCATTTCCTATCAGCATTTTTTAAAATAAGCAATGTTCTATTTATTAAGTATCCAATATGCCTGTTGAAAATACTGTGTTAAAATGTCATCTTAAGTATTAGGCAGGTTTTTATTCTCCATATAAAACTAATCTGTAGCATAATGATTTGTAGATAAATTTGTACTCCTGTTTTTTGAGAAAACTTCTTACCAAAGCAGCAGATTTAGAAGGACCTAAAAATGAAGAGTTGCTATTCATGAAATATTAGATAATTTTGATTAATGTAACCATGTACATGTTATTTACATTTATTTCCAGAAATCTTTATTATTTATACCTGAGAACAATATAATTAAAAATTAAATTATCCAATTAAAAATATCTTCTATGTATTTATGTAATTCTTCTTATAAAGAGTTAAATATGCAGAAGTTAATAAATGATCATTAAGTCCTAAGACTGGATGGTTGTTTAGGAAAGAAGACTAGGTAAAAGGTATTGCATTAACAGCATGAAATATCATTGTACCCTCCTCAACGCACTAAAAATGTCTTTGTTCACCACTGCACAGCAGCTTAGGAAACCTTGCAACTGGTACCAGAGCTTAGAAATAAAAGGCTCTGAATTACAGTTGTGAGTGTCTTTATCTTCATCATTAGATGCAACAGTATGTGGGGATAAAGAAAAAAAACCCAGAGACTAAAACCAACATCAAATTAAGCAAATTAGGGTATAAAGCATAGGATCTTACCTTAGGACAGCCCACACATTCAAAACAGGCAGAATCAATGATGCTACAACACTTTATTTGTATACCTGTGAATTAAACTTCTGAAATTTCATAATAGCTAAAATAATGCACAAATGTGCTATAGACAAATGTAAACTGACAAACTTCCCTTGTCCTACTCATATTTAATGGAAGATATATATGCATATGATTATAATATATTATAGAATAATACACAGAGAGAGAGACAAGTCACAATAAGTCTTAATAAATTTGCCTTGGAGGCAGAGGAACAAGAGGTGTACAGATGAGCAGGAAATCTATTGGGGGGAGATCTAAAGGAGTAGAGGTGGACATGGTCAAGATATGAGGCACACATTTGTGAAATTGTCAAAACGAATACCTTTAAAACACCATTTAAGAAAAAGAAATCTGGGGAGGTGAAATAGTTCAGTGTTGCTACCAACACTACAAAGCAGAGTTTGATCTGCATGAGCCCATAAGGTGGAAGGAGAGGACCCCCAGCAACTTGTCCTCTGACCTTCATATCCATGCCATGCCATGATGTCTCCAAGCACTCACAATAAATAAAATGGAAATAACTGCACAGACCCATAACCAGATGTTATGCAAGAAGTGCGAGACTTTGGAACATTCAACCCTAAATGATATGTTTCTATCAAATTCTTCTCCTTGGGGCTCAGGCTGCTGAGGAAGAGGCAGAAAGAGTCCAAGAAGGGACAAAGGACACCAAGAAAACAAGGATCTCTAAGCCAACAGGATCAAAGAAAGCTCAATATGAACTCAAAAAAAAAAAAAAAACAACTGAGGCAGTCCCCAGAGCCTGCACCAGCTACACCAGGTCCTTTGCATATAACTTACAGTTTCTAATTGAGTAATTTATAAAAACTCCAAATTATTGGAATGGGTGGGTCTCTGATTCTTGTCCCTTCTCTTGGGCTCTTTTCTTTCTGTTTGTTCTGTCCAATTCCAATGCATTAGCTTTCATTTTGACCTTTATTTTATTATTATTCCCTAGAAGTCTGATTTCTAATGAGAGACAGAAAACAACTGGATCTGGAGAGGAGGGGATATGAGGAGGAACTGGAAAGAATAGAGAGGAAAATGTAATCAGAATATACTATGTGAGAAAATCATCATCAATTAAAGGAAAGAAATAAATTTTTAAAAAGTAAAGCAAAAAGAAACAAATAGTGGACTTTGAATGTTGTTGTTATTGTTATGAATTGATTAAAGATTCTTAACTCATTTTTCCACCTATCCCCAAAAGAAAAAAGAATATTAGGTTCTTAGTAGTCTGATCCATACTCTTCTTTTAGGAAATTACTATTTTCAGCAGCACAAATTTAGACAAAGACTCAATATTTTGACTGTGCACCTAAGGGAAAACAGCATAGGTACACAAGGATGGTTCATTTGCGTAGGACTTATCCTCTTAATCAGATACTCATTCATCTTTTGAGACTTATTATCAATAAGGCCATTCCTTGTATGCTCGTTTTCACATGTAGAAAATGGTGAACATTTGTTTGATCAGATACTAAATATGTGCCAGGGAGCTTGAACACCACAAAAAATTGACTCCACAGACATGGAGATAGTTAAATAAAACAAATGGAGACGTTAAGTGGGTTTCTTTTGTTTTGATGGCAGAATTAAAGAACGATTGGAGCAAAGGCAGAGCATCCTCCCTAATCTGGGGATCAAAAAGGGTCTCTTCAGGAAAGTACTACTAAAGGCTAGATGATTCTGAGAAGTCAGAATTGAGAAGCAATAAATACAATATGGTTTTAGACTTTAAAGTGCAAAGTTAAGAACCCAGCATGAGAAGCCTTGGTTGCCCAAGAGTTTGAACTTTGGCCTTAGGGGAACGAAGTTCATCTATATAACCAGTCTGGTAGTTTTAGATTGTCCTAGTTCCACTATGGACAAATCATTAAATAAATAAAACTTGATGAAAATAGACAAGTTAGGATGATGTTACTTAACTTTATCATTATGTAATTAAGGCTTAAACAAAGTAACATTAGATGCATGGCTTGGTTAATAGAGATAGAATTGAGAAACTGATATGAGAAAAGGAGATGCTCGCCCCTGCCTACAACCTCTTCCTTCTCTCTTGCCTGCTATCCCTACACTTGATCCCCTTCCTGAGTTCCCCATCTGATCCTCTCCTTCACCCAGTTCCCTCCTTCCATCCACCTCGATACGCAGAGATGGAAGAGCTGACCCAAGTTGAGACCCATCCCATGGGCAAGAACAAATTCCTGACACTATTAACGATACTTTGTTATACCTACAGCCAAGAGCCTAGCATAAATGTCCTCCGACAGGCTTCACCCAGCAGCCAAAGAAAACAAGACCCACAGCCAAAGATTAGATGGAGTCTGGTGGAAGAGTTGGGGGAAGGATTGAAGGACCTGAAGAGGAAAGGAACTCCACAGAAAGACCAACAGAGTCAACTAACCCAGACCCCTGGGTCACAGAGACTGAATCACCAACCAAAGAGCAAGCATGGACTGGGCCTAGGCTCCCTGCCCCATACATATGTAGCAGATGTGCAGCTTAGTCTTCATGTGGGTTCCCCAACAACTGGAGCGGGGGGGCTGTCCCTGAATCTGATGCTTGCCTATGGAATTTTTTTTACTGGTCCTGTCTTGTCTTGCCTCTGTTGGGGAGGATGCATCTAGTCCTGTTGAGATTTGATGTGCCAGGATGGGGCAGGGGACGCCTTTCTTTTCTCTTAGGAGAAGGGGAAGGAGGATGGGGAGGGAGCTGAATAAGTAAGAGGGGACTTGGAGGAAAGAAAGGCTGATATTGGGATGTAAAGTAAATAAATAAATAAATAAATAAATAAATAAAAATAAATGAAAATGTCAAAGTGTATATTGTATATTATTGTATGTTATTGTATATCTCATTTTATAATCAATGTACTTTCATCACACTATCCTCTGGGTGTTTCTATTTTCATTTGTATATGTTTTATTATTTTAATATATTAACTAGCACATCCAAGAATATATGGCAACACAAGTTGGACGTGATTTTGTTTTGTTTTTAAGAAGCTTGGGTAAGAAAGCAGGTAAATCTGGGAAGAGGAATTGGGTAAGTGAAGGTGAATGTGATCAAAATACATTGTATCAGATTCTCCAAAATAAAAACATCCTGAGTGAGGTAATCCAGTCCCAAAAGGACATGCATGGTATGTACTCACTTATACATGGATATTAGCCATAAAATACAGGTACACTACCCAGACCCAAAGAAGCTAAACAAGAAGGAAAGCCCATGTGAGGAAGATTAAATCTTACTTAGAAGGGAAAATAAAATAGTTGTAAGAGGCAGGTGGAGGGAGGGAACTGGGAAGGAGAAGGGCTGGGGACAAAACTAGGGAATTCAGGATCAGGTATGGGGAAGAACAGGAGAGATGGCTAGATGCTCATGAGAATGAATGTAAGTCTGCAACTGACATGAGTGAGGAGGTAGGAGGCATCTCCAGGACAAGACAGAGACCTGGGATAAGGGAGGCACCCAAGAGTCAACGGAGGTAACCTTAACTTGGTGATATAGAATCTGAAGAGGCGACCTTCTGTAGCTAGGCAAAACCCCATTGGAGCAAAAGAGACACCAACTGACCCTCAAAAGTTTCAACGAAAATTTATCCTTTCTACAAGTAATAAAGGCACAGGGAAGGGGACAGAGGCTGAGAGAATAGCCAACCAATAACTAGTCCAACTTGAGACCCATCCCATGGGCAAGCACCAGACCCTAATACTATCAATGATACGCTGTTATGCTTGCAGACAGGAGCATGATGTCCTCTGAGAGGCTCCACTCAGCAACTGATTCACACAGATACAGATACCCACAGTTAAACAGTAGATGGAGCTTGGGGATTCTGATGGAAGAATAGGAGGAAGGATTGCAGGCCCCAAAAGGGGTTAGGGACACCACAGGAAAGAACAACAGAATCAACTAACCTGGACCCTTGCGGTTGTTAGAGTAGGAACCACCAACCAAAAAACCTACACAGGCTGGACCTAGGCCTCCTCGCTCATATGTAGCACTTGTACAGCTTGACCTTGATGTGGGTGCTGAACAACTGGAATGAGGACTATTCCTAAAGCTGTTGCCTGTACATGGGATATGTTCTACTAGCCAGGCTGGCTTGGCTGGCTTTAGTGGGAGAGGAAGTGCCTAACCTCACAGAAACTTGAAGTGCCAGGGTTGGGAATATAGCCAGGGGGCCCCACACACTCAGAGAAGGGCAGGGGAATGGGAGAAGGATTGTGGGAAAGGGTGACCAGGAGGGGGGCAATGAGCAGGGTGTAAAGTGAATAAGTAAAAAAATTAAATTAAAATGAACAAAAAAAAAAAACCCCACAAATACAAAAGCAAATGAGCTCAGAGGTTTTGTGGCTGGGTTTGTGTCCCACTCCCCCCACTTGAGGCCTTGTCTGGTTACAGAGGATGGTCATTCAGGCTTTGTATCCCCCAGCACTGGGAGTCTTTGCTACTGTCACCCTAGTAGATTCCATGCAGTTTCCATTGCACTGGGTTTCTACCTCACTCCCCAAATGCCCCTCCCAATTCCAGTTGTCTCTCTCTCCCATTCCCATCCCCACCTGCCCCCAGTTCACTCACAAAATCTCTTCTATTTCCACTTCCCAGAAAGATCCTTGTGTCCCCATTTAGTCTTCCTTGTTACTTAGCCTCTCTTGGTCTGCTGATTGTAGCATGATTATTTCTTTACTTTATAGCTAATATCCACTTACACTGCCTGCAGGATGTTCTGGGACTGGAGCCTAACATAACCATCATGAGAGAGACTTAATCCAGCAACTGATAGGAATGATGAGAATCTCAGCCAAATATTAGGCTGAGCCCAGGGAGTCCTGTGGAGGAAGGAGAGGAAGGATTGGAGGAGCCAGAGAGATCAAGGAAACTTCAAGGACACTACCCAAAGAACCACTTGACCAGGACTCAAGTAGGCTCAAAGAGATCAGGGAGCCTGTATGCATCTGACCTAGGTGCTCTACATATGTTATGGTTGAGTAGCTTTGCGTTGTTGTGGGATTCCTAAGAGTAGGGGCAGGGGTTGTCTTTGACCTTTTGCCTTCGACTGGGTTGCCTCATCCAGCCTTGATGTGAGACTATGTTCCTGGTCTTGTTGTAGCTGTTATGCCATATTTAGTTGATATCCCTGGAAGGCCTGCTCTTTCCTGAGGAGATGAAGTGGAAGGGATGAGTCTGAGGGGGAAGGGGATGTGGAAGGAAGAGATGGAAGGTGATGGAAGAGAGAGAAAGTTAAAGTTGGGATGTAATATATGAGAGAAGAATAAATTAAAGAAGAAAAAACTCAAAACAAAACTAATAAAAGACACAAAATATTTAACTGGAAGACTTGAGGAGAAATACTTGGTTTAAATTCTCTGTGTCTTCCCTAATATGTATTTTTTGAATAAAGCTATTAAATTAGTACATGGGAAATAAACATAATTATGAACATTTTATCATTATCTTGAAGATATTAATGAATATATATTGTTAAAATTTCCACAATGATTTCCTGCCAACAAACTTGATTCTTGAAATTATATTCAAAACTTGTAGACATACTTCTTAATCTATTTATTATCTTATGATAAAATATTTTAAGCCAAAATATAATTTATTTCTTGTGCATTTTTAGATCCATATAATAGTACTGGTACATCACTAATTAAACTCTAAGATATCTGGAGACTTGAAATACAGGTCAGTGGTTAAGGTCATCACTGTGCGTCTAGAGGACTTGATGTTATATGATGAATATGATGACTATATTTTTTAGAATTGGATTTGTTCCCTTTTTAAAAAAACAAAAAAGTCCACAGAAAGTTCCTTGCCTGCCTTGTAAAGTTTAGTGAGAAGAAAACCTTCACTAGACACTGAATCTGCTCATGACTTGATCCTAGTTTTCTTAACCTCCAAAACTTCATCCCTCAGCACCTCAGTTCAGTCCCCAGTACCAATGCTCCGGCTCCCAGAAATCTACTACCCTCTCTGGCCTCATGGGTACCCACACACATGTGCACATATGTGAACACAACACACACACATAAATCAATCAATCAATCAATCAATCAATCAATGCCTTAAAATGAAAATTATCTTTATGTCGCTGTAGCTTTGATAAAAAATATTTGTTCATACAATGTATTACTCATAGCATTATGATAGCAGTATGATTTTCATAGAAAAACAGTATATCTATACACTTTTTCTGACAAATATTTCATAAAAGCAATGAAAAATAGTCAAAACATTGCCAAAAAGAAAAACTAAAGAGTTGACTTGGTTCCTTAGTCCTGATACTACAAATTAGACTGAGTGATGGGTAAATAGAAGAAATGGACATCACCCAGTTCTCTAGAACTCCAATATCAATTCATCAATATGTTCAGTGTCTTGTTAAGGTTTTCTTTCCACTAAAACTTTACATGGCAGGCACACTCAATTTCTGGGGACTTTTTTTTAAACAAGGGAAGGAATGCAATTCTAAAATATATAGCCTTTGGTGAGGTATCGTCATACAGAAGATTGAGTATTCAATATATTAAACTGAGGGATGTAATAAATATCCAGACTCTTAATAAAGTGCAGAGCACAAATGGCAGGGGAAATTGATTTATTGTTGTGTCAAACATCACAATATCCCAAATATTAAAAGTTGAGGATCCTTAAAGTGCAAATATTTTATAACTACTTCATTTTCATGGTTTTCTTTCAGTTAATAGGGGATCTTAATTTCTTATTTAACATATGAGGTAACTAAAATTTAGAGAAATTGAGTCAGGGACAGAAATCAGAATCCCTGTATCTTTAGTTTCAAAGTTTCTGTAAATATAAAGTTATTACCTTAATATTTTCTTTTTGTAAAAATGACCTATATCTATAATAATTAAAATAACACTCCTGTAGAGTTATAAGATGGAAAACAGTATACATTTCCATAAAAAACACTTAAGAATTACAATTTTCTGAATGAAAGTTTATTTTCATCATTAACTAACTTTTACTTTTATGTAAAAGGAATAGATATCCCATACTCCAGTGAATGGACCCACATTCATGTATATACATATGCAACATGAAATAAAAAGATTTCTTAAATATAGGACATTAAGTTAGAAGGTATTTCATTGAGGAATGGAGTCTGGGAAGAGTTGGAGGTTGAGGAAAGGTTGAATATGAGTAAAATATTCATGTACATATATGAAATTCTCCAAGACTAAGGAAAACATATTTTAATTTTTTAAATAAAATAAATTTGAAATAATTTTATTTCAGAGGATATCCTCTAAAATAGTACATTTTATTTTATTTACTTCTTTACATTTCATAGCATATATACTATTTATTCTATGTGTGTGTGTGCATGCAAGTGCATATACACATACATAGTGACCTGTAGAAATCAGAATACAACCTGCAAGAGTTGCTTATCTCCTTCCATCATGTGGATCCCAAGGCTAGAACTTAAGTCAACAGGCCTCTAGTAATCGGGCACCTATACTAATGGAAACATCTAGTGGGCCAAATACACTAACATTTTTAAAGTGCAAACCAAACCTGCCACAGTAAGATGACAAAAAACACAAAGATTCCTTAAAATATTCAGTCTTGTTTAAGTTCTGATGAGAGAGTCCGTCTGAAGGTACTGCAGTTGGAACTGTTGCTCTCTGCCCAAGGCTCACGCACTGAGGGCTTGGCAGCCATCTGGTGTCACAATTTAGATGTGTTTGTGAACTGAGGGTGAAGGTGTTGAGTTCATTAATGGACTATTAGGAAGTGAAGGCTAGTTAGAGGAGGGCTTAACTGGAGGTTTCTTTAAAGGACGTAAGTGTTCCAATCCCTTCCCATTTGTCCTTTTGCTTCTTGACAACCAGAATATCAGTAGCCCCTGACACATGTTTCAGGCATTATGATGTTTCTCTTACACTGTTGCACATCCAAAGCCATGGAGTTAGACAATAGTGGGCTGACACCTCTGGGATTATGAGCCAGAACTAGTTCTCTCTTCCCAGCAGGAAAGCAGGAAAGAAGGCTGTTTGGGAGGGAAAGGAGAAACAGTAAGCAGGATATAAGAGAAAAATAAAAGAAGGCATTAGAAAGGCCACAAAAACAAACTAATTCTACTAACATGTTTGTATTTAAAGGTCATGGTAAATAAGTAGGTAGATAGATAGATAGATAGATAGATAGATAGATAGATAGATAGATAGATAGATAGATAGATAGATAGATAACTTTGTATGTTAATTTATAAATGGATGGATGGATGGATGGATGGATGGATGGATGGATGGATGGATGGATGGATGGATAGAATCATCAAAATTTAACTTATTTTCTCATGTATCTGTTAGAGCAAAAAGCAAATCTGACTAATAGAGAAAAGCAATGGGAAAGATTTTTTAAATGATAACTAAGTTAAAGTATGCACGAAATGTGATTCATGTGACTGCAGAATATTAGAAATAAAAAACTCCCAGGACCAGTGAGACAATGGCTCAGCAGGTAAGAGTACTTTCTGCAGACACCTGGAGACTTCAGAACCCATATAATGTAGGAAGAAGAAAATTTATTCCAAAAGTTGTTCCCTGACCACCACCCCCCCACCTACAACCATACCACAGCATGCTCACTTACACACATGCTCACATACAAATACACACAATAATAAACTTAGACAGATAAAATAAAATGATATTATATGAGTTAATAAAGCATGTCATTGTTGTTTAGATCTGAACTGTTCCTCAAAGGCTCAAGTACTGAAGGTCTGGTCCTCATACAGTAATTCCAGAGACAGAGCTTGAGGAAGTCATTAGAGCTTCACAACCTTGAACTCATCAGTAATTGGGTTCATAATTTGATAGTCCAATGTGAGAGAGGTACGGAAACTTAAGAAAGAAGACCTAACGGAGCATTAGTGGGGTCACCTTTAGGGGTTAGACCTTGTTCCCTACACCATCCTTTCTCCCTAGGCTGCCTGGCCACTGGGTGGAAAATGGCTTTCTTTTTCATGTCTGTGCTCTGATGTTCTCCCTCATTACATGCCAGAGGATCAATGGGGCCAAGTGAGCAGGGACTAGAAGCATGTACAAAACATATCTTCCCTCGGTTCAAGTTGTTTGTCTCATGCATTTTGTCACAGCACTAGAAAGTTGATAACTGTAATCATAAAGTATTCAGTGAAAACAAGTATTTCTATTTATGGAGTAAAACCTGTGCTATGTGAAATGTATGCTGAAAAAAACAAAGAACATATTGTAAAATATGGTCACCTAATATTATTCACTTTATAAATATGACTTAGAGAATTCATTATTTCTTACTAAAGAAGAAACTAATTTTTGGTAGCAGTTGAACAAATATTCTTATTTCTCACATACTTCTCTTTCCACTGAAGAATGTGTCTTAAATTTCAGGCTTTCTAATATGTCAGTTTTACTTCTGCTCTAGTTTCATGATAAATATTTCAACATACTTTTAGTTTATCTTAACTTTTAAATGTAATCTGATAAGTCTTTGGTATCATTTACTGTGTATATGATTGAAGTTTTCACTTTCATTCCTATTGATCTAATGCTAACATAGATTGGTTTTTACAGATTACCTTTCAAGCCAGTTTACGATGACAAATGAAAACCATGGTACAAAATTGTTTGTTTGTTTGTTTGTTTGTTTGTTTTTTCTCTTTGTCTTAATCATCATAGTATGGTCCAAAGTGGATTTTACAAGCTAGCCAAGATGAGAAACTGTCTTTACTTTCTATTGTACATGGAATACACAATAGTTGGTTTTGAAACATAGGTCTCCAAGTATCTGGGCATACCTCTGTGAGGTAGCCTGGCCAGCAGTTAGGAAAGTAAATTCAGGGTTATCCCCTAGTAATTGTCAAAGCCACATAAAATAACCATAATCTCACTCTCATTTGTCTGTAATAGTCAGGAATAAGCGTAAATTTGTTGTACTACAATATAGTATACAACAAAAACATCTAGAAAAAAAGACCTAATATGTACAAACTGATCATTCTTATTAAAATGCTAATTATTATAATAAATACTCGCTGCTTTCTAATGATATGCATGGACTTAGCACAAATATCGGTTCCTATAAAGGATCTGTGCCTAAAAATACTTCAATCAGTCTCTTACCAAGATGGCAATTTTTCAAATACTAACAACAAACTACAATACAACTCCTGCCTTTTAAACTCAGGATTTTAAGAATCTAATTTCTGTAATACCATCACATTCTACTGGTGCCCTTCCTAAAACTGTGTAGTGACTCAAACAAGAGAGAAGAGAAACGTTGTTACAACTTTGTAGGTGATATTGTTACTGTATTTGACTAGCTTTTGTTTACTACTTTAAAAAGCTGTCTATACAAATAGGAAAACTAAAAGATCCAAAAGACTGGAAATCAATCAAAAATTTGTGCAGAAATAACCAATATTATTATCTGCTTATAATCTTTAATTAATATTTACTTAAAATTACGTTAAACTCTTCTATACTAAAAATTATATTATAAACATTTCCTCAAGTCAGTATCTTCTATGTTGTAACATTTAATGACTAATGGTATTGAATAGAGGGTGTATTTTATCACCCTCTATTTAATTTTTTTATTTTATTTTTAAAATTTTATAAATGAAAAGAACCAGGAATATGTTTGGTAGAGGCGTGGTATGGTGAGGCGGAAGGGGTGCCTCTGCAAGCCCGCTGAGATATCCCTTTCCCCTTTCCCCTGAGTTTATTTAGAGCATGGGGAAAGGAGCTGAAGAGGGAGTAGAGACAGGTAGAGACAAAGAAAGGATGAGAGAGAGAGAGAGAGAGAGAGAGAGAGAGGAGGAGAGAGAGAGAGAAGAGGGTAGAGGCCAGCAATGACCTGAGAGAGTGGGGAGGGGAATGGAGAGAGAAAGACAGAGAGGGTAAGAGAGTAGGAGAGTAACAAAGTAAGTCCTCTATTTTAATTTTATAAATAGCAATCCAATTAACATCTCCTGTACACTATGCCATATATTTTCTTCCTTCAAATAATTTCCTATAAACACACTTACCGGGTCAAAGGTCACTTGCTTTAGCAACACTGGAGACAATGTGAACACTTCAGAGGCTTTTAGACAAAATAATCAAATTTCTCTCTGAAACTGTATTCTCCAGCAGGAATATCTTTTGCTTTCTTATTTGTCAAATGGTTTATCACATATTTATGTAAAATAGTAGCTGCAGAGAGCTAATATAAATGTTTTTTAATGAAAAGTTTACTTACTTTAAGACAAGCTTAAATTAGTAACGAAGCAAACTAGAGTCATCTTTATTAGTGTTCAATGAACAAGGAAATTTTAAGATAAATAAACCTACAGATAAATTATGATTGCCCCTCCTTAGTGAATGAACTCAGAATTGTTGAGCAAAGCAATTTCCTTTTGAGTCAAAGTTACCAAGCAATAGCAAAGTCGGCTGATTATAACCCAGTGAAATGGAAGGTGCATACTTAGTCTTTATTTTTCCTCCGTGACATTTATAGGATGAAATGACCTAGAAAGAGTGAGTCACTCACCCAGAGCAATGCTACTTTACTCATTGAAACAGAAAGAAAACAGCCTTAGGAAACCTTTCGAATGTCTGTCAGACAAACCTTCTGATAAGAAACAATGCCATAAGGTTCCAAAATATCACAAAATATACAATGTTTTTATGTGTAAATTTACTTCTCAAAGCACCATTCCAGTGCTAAGACTAGAAGAAGAAAATGGTTAAATTTCTTTTTTTTTTTTAACTGTTAAACAGTGATCCTTGGAATGAATTTTTCTGGTAGTCTGACTATGTCACTGAAACACAATCCTGTTCAGAGGTCTTCAGTGGATACCTGAAATCACAACTAGTACCAAAAAAATAGTGTGCTGGTTTGCTTTTCTTTGATACATAGGTACCTCTGAAAAGGTTTAACTTAAAAGTTAAGGATATTAAGAAACTAGTAATAAGTAATATATAATACAGTAAAACTACAATAATAAAGTGGTCAATATAAACATGGACCTCTATTTCTGAAATTTTTTATTTAATATTTTTGAACTCACCCAAAGCTAAAACATGAGAAGTGAACCCAAATAAAAAAACTATTATAATATAAATTGCATGGTAACATGTCATGTTATTTGCTTCTTAAATGAAAGATACAGTATTTTTAAATATTATTTTTAACTTTTAACACTACATCTTGAGACAAACCTAGGTGAAACCTGTTTCCCACAGAACACTGTATTGTTGAACACACTCTAAGAATGTCCTATGAGAAAAGAAATCAGCTATGGAAAAAAGCTTTCTGACCAAATCAAGATCTCCAACAGATAACTGTTTTAGCGGATTACCCCAGCATTTCTCCAGACATGCGTGTAAGCCCCTGTTTGATGGTGTATCCTACCTGCTGTCCGACGCTACTTACTCCTTTACTTTTGCTTTAACTACATTCATTTTTGTTGTTTGTCTTGTTTTGTTTTGTTTGTTTGAAGACAGGGTTTCTCTATATGCCCGGCTGCCTGGAACTCACTCTGTAGACCAGGCTGGCCTTGAACTTAGAAATCTGCCTTCCTCTGCCTCCCAAGTGCTGGAATAAAGGCGTGCGCCACCACTGCCCGCCTGCTTTATATCAAAATCACCATTAAAAAAAGAGTATACTATGCATTCTTAAACCAAATTTAAACATTAGATGCTTAAAAATAATGTTGCGTTTGTTTTTTGATAATAAGTATTTTTAATTTTAACTTAAAATTAATTTAGAAAACTAAATAAATATTTACAGAAAAACCCGTTTGTTGGTAAACCCTTAAGGGTTGGGAAAAAAACAGGGGGGGGGGGGGGGGGGGGTTTGGGGGTTTTTGGGGGGGGGGGGGGGGGGGGGGTTTGGGGGGTTTTTGGTTTTTAAAAAAGGTAATTCCTGCCATAAATTCCACATAAATTTGGGAACCCCATTTTCCCGAAAGCGAACCCTTAAAACTGTAATGTCCTAATTGTAATCTATAAATTCTTTTTTTTTTTGTGTTTTTTAAAAAGGGTTTTTCTTATACCATGGCTTTCCCTCATCTTGCCAAGGGGGCCCTTACCCCCATCGTCAGTAATACATCACAGAACGGGCGATTAAAGGTACATCCCCTGTTTATAACTTCCTAATTTAACCAATTTAAAACAAATTTGACTTTTCGTCATTTTAAACTAAATAAAAACTATATGTGATTATTTTTATTCTATGGGCTTAAACAATTCCTTATTAATTCTATTGAAGACAAAAAAATTAAAAATAAAAAAAACGGGGAAAAAAAAAATTATGTAAAACCCCTTATTTCAAAAGAACCCAGTCAAGAAAAGCGGTACCGAGGCTTGGGTTTAAAACCCCCTTTTTAACCGTTACATTCATTTTGGCCCCTGTCTTTAATAAAACAAAATAAAAGTTTGTAAGAATTTTTAACCAAAAATGAACGTGGCTGGCACAGCGGTACGCGCAAGGAAAGGCATTCCAAAGAAGTGGAAGGCGAACAAAAAAAAGAAAGAGAAAGAATAAAAGCTTTAAAGGAACGAAACAATTTATGTTAGATGGTTTTTAAAAATGCAATTGTACATAAAGGCATACTAAGGAAAAAAAAAGGACCCAAGTAAGCAAATTAGCAGTTAATTACATAAAAACGAACAGTAGTCCCCTTCTCTTTTCTTTTTTTAAATTAAAGAAAACGTTATTAATAGAATAACTGATGGGTTTTCCAAACACATTAACAAAATTTCTTTGGGGGAAAAATTTAATTATTTAAGCTTTAAAAATGGAAAAACACAAAAAAAATGAAGAGAGGTGGAAAATGGCAATAGTGTTTAACAGGCAGCCTTTCCAAACCCAATGGTTATTTTGGGAAAATTTTTCCCGGGAAAATTTAAAAACCCCAATCCCGGACAAGGAATTTGGATTAAAATAAGTCAATTTTTTTTACCATTCCTTTTTTAAACATTCAAACACCTTATTTAACCCTAAAACCCTATTGGGATTCCTGTTATTTGAAATCCCCCTTTAAAACCCGAGGTTTTGGTCCTCGTAAAAATGTTAAATTTTCCCGAGTACGCCAACTTTCCATAAATTTTAATTGCAATAAACCCCTTAATGCCTTTTTCCCAAAACCCCGCCAAAATTTCTTTTTTTTCTTACCATTCTTTGGGGGAACCAGTTTTTTCATTTTCAAACCCTAGACTAGGGATGCCTGAATTTTTAACTTAATTTTTTCCCCGGAACCCCTTTTTTTTTTTAAAACCCCCCCCATTTTTTAAATTTTTTTAAGGTTAATCATTTTTTTTCAGTTCTTTTAACCGGAAACCCCAGATTAATTGTAAACTTTTCCCTCTTTTTCCCCGCCTTTACCTAAACCTTTGCTTTCAGTTTATTTTTTTGGAAAATTTTTCAAAACAAAGGGGAAAAAGGGTTTTTTAAAAAAAACCCCTGAAAACTTAACAAATATGGACTAAAAAATTTTCCCCCATGGGCCCCCCCCAAAAAAAAAAATGGGAGAAATATTTTTAAAAAAAAATTTTTGTTACTTCTTTAAGGAAATTGGGCTTTGCTTTTTATAAAAAAGGGTTAAAAATTCAGGGGCCCGGATGGAAATATTTTGGGATTCCAAGGGTTGGGGTTTAGGGAACACCAGCAATTTTTGGGAAAAACCCCGTTTTCCTAAGGGGGGGCTTTTAATCCCCCAAAAAGGGGGAAGGCCCCCCTTTTTCCCCCCCAAATCTCTTCCTTTTTTTAAACTTACCAATTTGAGGTTGAGGGAATTTCCCTTTTTTTTTTTTTGATTTTTTAATAAGCTGGATTTTAATTTTCTCAATTTTTTTCCTTTAAAAATTCCCCCCCCCCCCCCCCCCCCCCCCCCCCCTTTTTTTTTTTTTTTTTTTTTTTTTTTTTTTTTTTTTTTTTTTTTTTTTTTTTTTTTTTTTTTTTTTTTTGTATAAAAGGAGGGGGAGCTAGGCCCTAAAAACGAGCCATGTTCCTTAAAACAATGGTTACCCGTTCATTTTCCCCCAGGGAGATTTTTCCCAATCCCCAAAAAGAAAAACACATTATCCCCTCCTGTTAAAGTGGGAATTAAAACCCCAAAAACAAAAAACCCCTAACAACGCAAAAACCTCATTGGAAAACTCGTAAGGAAGGGGGGCCTGAGGGGCTTTTGTTTTGTCCTTTTTAAAAAGTTCAAAATTCAAATACAACCCAATAAACTACCCTAAAAAGGGCAACTGTTTAAGGCTTAACATTTATTTTTTTTATCTCTTGAAAATTTGTTTCAATACCATTGAGAATTTTGGATGAATCAGAGGGATAACGGACTATAATTTATATATTTTTTGTTGGGTTTACACTTGATGTCAATTTCAATATTATTTGCTTTGTGAAGGAAAAAAAAAAAGACATTTTGGTTTTCCCAACCCTCAGAGAGGAATACAAAACATCCGGTAGCGCTTGGTGAAGCTCCCTTGATAAACTGGCGTTTAGAAGGGATGAGGAAAGTATACAGGTCTGACCTAAAGCAACATCATTGTGGGACCCCCAACAAAAATTGGGCCTTGGGGACAGTTCTTACCAGAGCCCTTAGGATATACCAACTCAAGGTTGTTGTTGTTGTTGTGGTGGTGGTGGTGGTTGGGGTTATAACTGAAATTGTAAGTCAGTCCCCAGGAAACAGAATTTTGGGGTTAACAAAACTTGTTACAGATACTTGTTAGTTAAACCCGCTTGCTGAAGAAAACGCATTAAAGACCCTCTTTTCCAGCTATCAAAACAAAAAAAAAGAAAGAAGAAAAGAAAACTAAGCCCGGAGGCTTTGTTTTAAAATCATCTCCTGAAAAAAAAAACGAAACAAAGCACACAGGATGAAGATTATGAAACTAAAGTAACCAGAGCTTTCTTCTCTCTCTCTCTCTCTCTCTCTCTCTCCTCTCCCTCTCTCTCTCTCTCTCTCCAAACACCCACACAGATTTTACAAGGACAAATCAGCAGTATAAGTAAACATCAGGCAATAAGCCAAGGTTTGTAAATAATATTCAAAACAAATGCTTCATACAAATGCACTAGAAGTTCATTTTTCTCTATGGTACAGGACAGAAAACTTCAGAACCATGACTATGAGAGAAAAATCTTTTTTTCTATTGAATTGACCCTAAAAGAGTCTCAATGTCTCTGTATTTTAAAGTTATAATATTTACACAGTCTCTATTTTACTGAGCTCCAAATACTCCAAATACTGCTATTACTTGGAGGACAAAAATTTAATTACTATATCATATTCACATAGACAAATATTTTTACTTAGTTACAATTTCACATTTAACCTTTTTGTATTTAGATAGAATGATAGCAAGATAGTTTATTGAAGTTTAACCTAAGATCATAATGACTTTCACTACAGATCAAAGATACAAAAAAAAAACCAATATTCAGGGCCAGCACATTGTGGTTTTAAATAATCTATCTCAATATCATTACCTTCAAGGGTTATTTTAAACTAAAGTAGTGCTAGGCAGAAATAAGTTAAGATTCCTTCCAACAACAATTTTTGCAGCTTTTGTTAACTAATGGTTACCTTTTAGAAGCAAACTTGGTTAAGGTTTTAAACTTTACTTTTAGTTAGGTAACCGAACAATGAATGTGCTGGGTTTTGTCTCAAAAAACAAAACTGAAATAAAAATTTATATTCTGAACATTTTATTTCCTGAACAAAATATTTTCCTTATTTATTCATTTATTCTTTAATCATTTTTTACAGTCCAGACTTTATCCTCCTCCCAGTCCACCCTCCAAATGTTCCACATCCCACATCTCCTCCCCTCGGCCCCCATCTCCGAGAGGATGCCATCAGCCCCATCCCTCCCCTAACCCCCACCCCCACCCCACCAGGCCTCCCCCACTCCCTGGAGTCCCCAAGTCTTTCCAGGGTTAGGTGTATCTTCTCAGACTGAGTTCAGACCCGGCACTCCTCTACTGTATATGTGTTGGGGGTTTCTTAAATTTCCATGTTTCTCTAATAAAGCTTCAATATTACCAAGATGTTTTCTGTTATTTCTAACAGATTGCTTTTTTAAGGAGTATAATAATTTGCTTTTTTAAAAGAGGAATTAGACAAAAAATAGATTAATGAAAAAATAAAGTAGATATGGAAACAGAATACTAGACATTTTTAAAATCTAATACAGTTTCTAAACTTCATATGTCTGATAATTTTACAGGTGTTCCTGCAGTAACTAACACCTAAAACTAAGTACATTTGGGGAAGACACCTTGTGAATGAACAACAGAACAACCATGAATTGTACACTAAGACTTATGGGACCTTATGCGATCTGAACCCTAGTGGCAATCTCTCATGATAACATCCAAATACAAATATTTTATTAAGATCCCAAGCTTTTATTTAATAGTCTTAAGTGGCTATAATATCATGCAGTAGGTAATAAATAATATGATGCCTTTCAAAAAGATAAATTACTGTATAATGATAATAGTAAATAAACAGAAAAGGGACTGTCACCTCAAAAAATTCAACTGTATCTTAAGAGCCTTAGAAGACTTTTATTACTTTCATGAAGGCTCCAATATCAGGTGTTTTTGCTGAGGTCTCTGATCCATGTTCATTGCTGTATATTTGACAGTAACTGATGTACAGAAATAACTAAAGTGCCCATGGTTATATAAAGAGGAAAAAATATAGTGATATGCACAGATGATATGTATCAACTTAGACATATAGATAAAATAGAATAATATTTAGCCAAGTAAAGAGAGGAAACAAACTCCTATCATTGGAAGCAACCAAAATTAAATTTAAGGAAATTATCCTAAATAGAATAAATGAGAAAATACTTTTTTGAAATAAATTTATGTGAAATATTATAAAGTCAAAGGCTGGAGATGTGACTAAGGGGTAGGACACTTGTCTATCTTGTAGGTCTGATTTCAACCACTGGTCCCTTATATGCCAGATTCAGAGCAAAAGAAAGTACAAAAAAATGCCTGAGGTGTAGAAAGAATAGTAAGATATCATCAAAGGATACACACCTTCAGTTATGGATGGTTCCGTTCTGGAGATCTAATGGTCAGTATAGTAACCATAGTTGATCAATAGTATTGAAATGTGGTTAGAGGAAGTAACTGTAATGGCCACTATGTAAAGTGATGTAATAGGTGTGCTAATGAACCTGATTGTGTCAATCATTCATAATCCTATCAAAAAATACACTCAAACTACAAGGAATGTAGAAACTCAGAAATAAATCAGAAGAAGAAAAAGCCAAGTGAAGTGCTGGCACAAACGCACACACAGACACGGACACACACATGCACTATGAGGCAATTCTTTGCTGGAAGCATTTGCCTTTGAAACTTACAAATTTCTAGAGTAGGGGACAATCCAGATTACACTTGACACTATAGGTCTATACCCCTCTAAATATCATCATTTGGGAAATAATTGGGATGGAATTCACTTTAAGTTAATATCTAAAATCTAAAGTCATTTAAATGAAAGAAAGTACTGAACCTCCTAGTTGATTTATATAATTGCTCCAGGTTACCATGTCACACACAACAACATTGCCAACAAGTCACCAAGACTATCTTGTCCTTTCTGTTTGGCTCTGTGTGCTTTTGTTGAGGTCTTGATCCATTAGATATTGAGTTTTGTGCAAGGAGATAAGTGCAGACCTATTTGCATTTTGTCTACATGCAGACATCCAGTTAGACCAACACTGTATGTTGAAGATTCTGACCATTTTTTAGTGCATATTTCTGGCTTCATTATCAAAAATCAGATGTTCACAGGTATGTGTGTGGTGTGTGTGTGTGTGTGTGTGTGTGTGTGTGTAGGTCAGAAAATTTGTAGAAGGGAATTCTTTACTTCCAACATGTGGATTCCAGGATTGGATTTCAGGTTGTCAGGCTTGGCAGCATACACTTACCCAGTGAACTGTCTTGCCAGCCCTTCTTTCCTTCCTTCCTTTCCTTTTTAAGGAGCTATTTTATTTTTAATTATGTGTAGGGAATATGCATTGAGTACAGGTGCCCCCAGAAGTCAGAGGATTTCACACATCGCCTGGAACTTGAGTTATAAACATTTCTGGTGTGGATGCTGGGGTCCAAACTCCAGATCTTCTTCAAGAACAGGAAACCTTCTTAACTGCTCAGCCAACTCTCCAGCCCCCTTCTTTTCTTTTTAAAGTGAATTTAAGTCTTGTCTCCTAAATTAAAATTCCCCACCTATCTTAAGTCTAAATTCCTAATCCTCCTCTTAAACCTTATTCATTGTCATCTATTCTGGAACACCTTTGTTTTCATATGACTTTCAAACACAGAAATTAATCACTCAAAAATTGTTTCATAATGGTCATGGACATGTTTTATATCTTGGTTAGGCCATAATGTTCTCCTAAGAAAGGATATTCAATTTATGTATGAAAGGTTCAATAAATGTCTGCTGAAAGAAATGGAAGGTATGTCTATTCAGATTATAAATTTTCTAGAGAAACAAACCTTATTTCTTGATTCCTTAAAATATTTTAATTCAGTGTGTGAGTGTTCAGTAATACTTATTTTTCATAATAATGATATCAATTTAATATCCAGAAGGATATAGTCCAAAATTTTGTGATTAAAGTCAAAACATTTTCTTTTTTTAAGGGACTAAATTGCTAAATTCAACATTTGAATGCATTGTTTATTCTTTCAATGTGGAGTGAAAAGTTCCCTCATGTCTGTTTAATATCTATAGAAATTAAAGCATAATCTTAAATATTATAGCTGTATGCATAGTTGCTATACTCACATAAAAATCAAATTGATAGTCATATGATATTATTTTATCATCATCTATTTTCAAGTTTCTGTTTAAAGAAATTTATTCTCTGGAGCTAATCTTAGATTTTTCAGTATTCAAATGCTACATGTTCTAGCACAAAGGGATATTTCATAAGCAAGATGATACAAGTGGACTTGAGAACAGAACAGAAGAAATGGGCATGCTCACACTGTGATCTGAGAAAAGCCAAGAGAAATGTAAATGTGGATGAAATTTTAAGCATCAGCTGTCATTCTTTATTTTTTTTCTCACACAGGAAACTATCTGTTCCTACATATGTTCCTTGTCTGCTGTCTGGCCCTTCCTCTCCACAACTCCATATAGGGATCCCAGATATATTAGCCATGACTGTTAGCTATCTGGTGACCTTGTGTCCTTTCTTCCTATTCAGGAACCCCACTGCCAGGCTGGAACATAGCAGTAATAAACATGATCAAAGAACTCAAGTAGGATATGAATAAATTCCAGCATGAACACAAACTATTGAAAAATAATGAAAATAATTCAATGAAGATAAGTTTAAAAAGAGACACTCTACAAAAAAGACAAGATTAAACAAACCTTGAAATGAAAATCTCAGAAATTCAAACAAAAAACTCAAAAGAAATCCCCACCAATAAGATTGAACAAAGTGGAAGAAAAAACAGCAGGTCTTGAAAAACATAGGGAATGGATCATTCAATTAAAGAAAATTACAATCCATTTTTAAAAAAGGAAAGAAAACACAGGAACACTATGAAAAGAACAAAGGCATAAATGACAGGAACAGAAAAAGAAGTGACAGAGGTCAAAGCACAGAAAATATTTTCAACAAAATCCTAGAAGAAAGCTCCCTAATCTAAGGAAAGAAATATCTATCAAGGACCAAAAGGCACACAGAGAACTAAGTAGGAAGAAGTAAAAGAGAAAACTCTCCATGTTTTTAGTAACAACACTCAGCATACAGAACAAAGAAAGTATATGGGAAGCAACAAAAACAGACAGAAAAAAAATCACATTTAAAGACCTTCCCATCAGACTAACAGGTGGTTTCTCAGTAGAGACTCAGAGTTACCATGAAGTTTGGAAGTTTGAAGGTTTACAGATATGAATGACCACATGTGCGGATTCTAGACATATATACCCTCAAGAATACTATCTGTCATACTCAAAACGAAAAAAAAAATTCCATGATAGAAACAGATTTAGGGATTTACAGCCACTAAACCACCTCTTGCATACTGGAAGACATAGGTAGGTCTGAAGAGAACATTCAATAAAATGTCCAAAAGGATCAAAAAGAGATCCAAAAACAGCATAGGGAATAAATAACTCCAGAATACTTAATCAAAAGATGTTCAACAAAATAACACAAAAGCAACAAAATGATTATATACTAACATACATCATTCAGTAATAACCATTTACATGATCTCAACACATCAATAAAGAGACACATATTAACAAACTGGATTTGAAAACATAGACAATCTTTTTGTTGTCTCCAAAACACATACCCTACAATCAAGGCTAGACAACATCTTACAGTAAAATGACATCAAAAGGTATTGAAAGGAAATGAAACTAAAAAACAAAGATGTTTCTTGTATGCTAAATAGAATATAACATGTTTATGCTGTACAGGATATAATACATAGCATTTATAGGATATAATGTGTTAATATCTGATCAAACAGGATTCCTCCTAAGACTAGCCAGAAGAGATAGGAAAGATATTGAATACTCATTAAAGGAAAATTCCAACAGAATATTACATCTTCAATATATATGCACCAAAGATAGGAATATACAATTTTACTCAAGAAACATTTAGGTCTAAACTACAGATTGAAACCAATATAGTAACGATGGGTAACTTTTTAATACTCCATTCTTGCCAATAAACAAGTCATTTGTAAAATAAATAAAAAAACAAAACACCAGCAAATCTTCAGTTAATGACATCATAAATTAAATGGTTCTAATATATATCTACAGAATAATGTGCCCAAACTCTGAAATATACACATTTTTCTCAGCATCTCATGAAACTTTCTACAAAATTAAACATATGTTAGTACATAAAGGACCTGTCAACCAATATAGAAAAACTGAAATAAAATTCTAAATTTCATCTAACTACAATACCATCATGGTGTATATCAACAGCAAAAAAGGCAAGAAAGTGCACAAACAGAAACTGGGCAATATCAGATTGAGAAAGAAATCAAGAAGGAAATATTAAAATTCCAAGAATTGAATTAAAATAGAACACAACATACCAAAATCTTTGGAACTCAATGGATGAATTCCTAAAAGTAAAGTTTATATCAGTAAATGACTACATTTAAAAAAAAAAAAAAACTATAGATTTCAAATAAATAAAGTAATTTGAAGACCCTGGGAAAGTGGGAACAAGCAGATAACATCTAAAAGATACTAGACAGAAAGAGTTAAACAAAAAGAGGGATAAAATTAATGAAAGAGAAACAAAAGAATAATACAAAGACACAAAGATTTAGTTCTTGGAAAAGATTAATTAGATTGACAAATCCTATTAATTAACCCTACAAAAGAAGGTATAGAAACAAAATAATAGAAATTAGTGATGTAATTGAAAACTTTAGTACAGACACATGGAAATTCAGCAAATTGTAAGAACAACAATTTAAAAATCTATATTCCACCAACTGAAAGGCCTAAAAGAAATGGATAGATTTCTGGATATATATGACCAACTTAAGTTAAATCAAAACGAAGTAGTTTAAATAGACCTATAACATCCAGTGACTTAGAAATAGTAATTTAAAAATCTCACAACAACAAAAGAACAAAACAAAAACAAAAAACAAAAAAAAAAAAAAGAAAGTCTAGGACTAGAACCGTTTAACAAAGATTTCTACGAGACCTTCAAAAATAATTAACACCAATACTTCACTTCTAAAAATATTCCATAAAAGAGAAAAGGAAGGAAGATTTCCAAATTCTTTTTACAAATGCATTACCACTCTAATATCAAAACCAAAGAGCCAACAAAAAAGGAAAGTATAGGTAATATCTCAGGTGAACACTTAAAGAACATAACAAAAAGATTATTCATCATGATTGTAGGCTTTACCCAAGAGATGCAGAAATGATTCAAAATACATAAATAGATGAATGTAATCTACCACATAAATACACTGAAGGACATAAATCACATTATCATTATGTTGAATATCAAAAAAAGGCTTTTGACAAAATCTAATATTTCTTTATAATAACAGTCCTGAGGGTCTAGGGATACAGAGGTCATATATCAATATTACAGAAGCAATATACAGAAATCCACAGCCAACATCCTAAATAGAGAAAAATACACAGCATTTCCACTAAAATCAGGAACAAAACAAGCATGTCCACTCTACCCTTCCTGTTCAACATAGTACTTGAAAGCTTATCTAGAACAATAAAACAAATGGAAGAGGTAAAGAGGACACAAGTAAGAAAGGAAGACATCAAAGTCCCATTATATGAAGATGATATGATTCTATACATAAAAGACCCTAAAGACTCAACCAGAAATCTTCTATAGCTGATATTTGGTGCCTTGATACCTTTCTTGCTATTTCAGACAACTGACAAATACTCAGGTACTTTAATGTTTCACAAAGCTGACTTAACTCATGGATATATTTGATAGTTAAACATTGAGGTGTCTTGTCTTACAGAGAATGCCTCTATTTAAAAGTGCCTTGAAAATATTTCATTTTCCTTATTCATTAGTTTCTATATAGCTATGGGTTTTCCTAAATTAGAAGGGTGTTATGAATGACTTCAGCTAGCTGCTTCATTTCAACTTTGTTAATTTTCAAGAAATATTTTGCCTGTGAATGTAAGAACACTTTTGTGTTTTCTGGCAGTATGCCTCATGTTTTCTTAATGATGACCACAAACAATTTAAAATATATTCATCATCTTTTTTAAGCTTGTCATTACTAAGTTTTAAAACTCAGTGTGTTTTTATTTTCACTCCATACATTTCTCTGTGAACAATTTCTTAAGCCATTTGCTCTATCTGGTATTTTATTGCCATGTTTTTCCCATTAAAAATGATCAGTGGGACCTCATGAGACTGAAAGGCTTCTGGAAGGCAAAGGACACTGTCAATATGACAAAAAGGCAGCCTAAAGATTGGAGAAGGATCTTCACAACAGTACATCTGACAGAGGGCTAAATCCAAAATTTACAGAGAACTCAAGAAGTTAGACACCAACAACCCAAATAAACCACTTAAAAATAGGGTACAGAGCTAAACAGAGAATTCTCAACAGAGCAATCTAAAATGGCTGAGAAGCACTTACAGAAATGTTCAAAGTCCTTAGTTACCAGTAAATGCAAGTCAAAAAAACTCTGAGGTTCCATCTTATACTCATCAGAATGGCTAAGATCAAGAACTCAAGAGATAGCACATGATGGCGAAGATGTGGAACAGGGAAACACTCCTTCATTGCTGGTGAGAGTCCAAACTTGTATGACCACTTTGGAAATCAATTTGGAGGTTTCTCAGAAAACTGGAAATAGTTCTACCTCAAGATCCAGCTATACTACTCCTGGGCGTATACCCAAAAGATGTTCTACTATCCCACAAAAGTACTTGTTCAACATACATAGCAGCTTTATTTGTAATAGCCAGAAACTGGAAACAACCGAAAATGCCCCTAACTAAAGAATGGATAAAGAAAAATGTGGTACATCTATACAATGGAATAATATTCAGCTGTTAAAAAGCAAAGACATCATGAATTTTGCAGGCAAATGGATGGAACTAGAGACTATCACCCTGAGTGAGATAACCCAGTCCCAAAAGGACATGTACAGTATATATTCACTCATAAGTGGATATTAGCCATAAGATACAGCATACTCATGCTACATTCCACAGACCCAAAGAAGCTAAACAAGAAAAAAGACCCAAGTGAAGATGCTTGAACCTCACTTACAATATGAATGAAATAGTCATAATAGGCAGATGGGGGGAGGAAACTGGGGGGAGAGGAGATGGGGGGAGGATGGGGATTTCAAGGTGTGGGGAGGGTTAGGAGAGATGGCCAGATGGCCATGAAAATGAATGAAAGTCTGTAACTGACAGGGATGGGGAGGTGGGGGGACATCTCCTGGAGGAGACAGAGACCTGGGATAAAAGAGGCACCCAAGAATCAATAGTGGTAACCTTAGCTGTTACTCACAGCATTGGGGATGTGGAACTGAAGAAGCCACTTCCTCCTGTAGCCAGGCAGGAACACCAATAGATCAATAGAGATGCCAACCCACCCATTTTCAACCCCAAATTTATCCTGTCTACAAGAAATGCAGGCACTGGGGATGGAGCAGAGACTGAAGGAATGGCCAATCAATAACCGCCCACCTGAGACCCATCCCTTGGGCAACCAACAATCCCTGACATGATTAATGATACTCTGTTATGCTTGTACATGGGAGCCTAGCCTGGCTGTCCTGGGAGGCTACACTCAACAGCTGACTCAGATAGATGTAGATACCCAAAGCCAAACAGTAGATGGAGGTTGGGACTCTCATAGATAACAGGAGGAAGGATTGCGGCCTTTAAGGGGATATGAACTCCACAGGAAGACCAACATAATCAACTAACCTGGACCTGTGGGGCTTTCAGAGACTGAACCACCAACCAAAGAATATACATGGGCTGGACCTGGGCCTTCACGCACATATATAGCAGATGTGCAGCTTGATCTTCATGTGGGTAATGAACAACGGGAACCAGGGCTATTCCAAAAGCTGTTGCCTGTATGTGGGATATGTTTTTCCAGTTGGGTTGCCTTCTCTGGCCTCAGTGGAGAGAGATGCATCTAGCACTGCAGAGACTTGAAGTGCCAGGGCAGGAGGATATCAAGGGGACACCCATCTGCTCACAGGAGAGGGGAAGGGGATTTAGGGGAAGGATTGTGGAAGGGGATGACCTGGGGTGGGCACTGAGCAGGATGTAAAGTAAATAATTAAAACAAAAAATAAATTAAAGTAAATAAATAGATACATCTTAATAAAATGATTGCCACTAGGATAATTTTATATTGATTTTATTTCTCCTGGCTTACCAAAAGCTAGTAAAGGCAGCATTCACTTGAAAGATTTTATTTTCGAGCCAGAGATAATGGTGTACACTTGTGACCCCACCATGAGAGCGGAGGCAAGACCACAAGATCAAGGCCATCCTGAGATACATAGCAAACATTGTCAAAAAAAATCTTTCTAGTTTTGTATTCAGTTTTGAATGATAATGTTTTTCCAAACTGAAATTAAAACATCTGAGAAGCCAGTAACTTCACTAAATTTAGAACATGTGTGCCATTCTAGCTTATTCAGTACTGTATCTTCTTTTTGAATAAAAGAAAAAAAGGTGTTGTGTTTATTGTGAGCAAATCAAAAACACTGGATTTTAGGAGTTGAGAATGAGTGTCAGTGATGGAGCGTTTTCCTATCATGGGTGAGGCCTGTGTTGGAGCCTATGAACCACTGGGAGTTAAACACTACTGTGGATCAGTGGGCATTATTAAACCTACATATCATGGATGGACAGACATGGGCTTGCAGGTAAGTCTTTCTGTTGTCTTTCCCCATAACATTTAACTATGACTGTAAATATATTTCATAATTGTGGCGCAGAAGCAAATGATGGTTCAAGTAAATTTAGTTTGTTCACATAGGATGCTGTGAATGGGGTCTTCACATAAAGACATAACTTTAAAGTTTCAGAAAACATCAGTACCATTAGTATGTTTGAACAAATGTTTATGACTCCAAACAGAGAAAAGAAACTTACACTTTTCTGGACATGAGGCCCTTACAAATTAGCCAGAGTTTAAAGGTCTGTACTTAATGGAAGTGTATTTGAAGGTTTTAAATTCTTGTTTGCATGACCAATAGTCTGTGTTTGTAGCATGTTACATGCTATACAACATATATAATTGAGTGCTTTTTCTTTGATTGTCCCTATAATCAAAAATAGATATGAGAAAAAGCAGGTGGACAGTGCCTGAGGACTGACATCTACATGTAACCTGGCCTCCACACGCATGTACACACATGTAGACCCATTCTTGGAAACACACACACACTTTTATTTTGTACTCATTGGGAATTTTTTCTAGTGTTGATGTTATCATAGGTTTGGAGGAGTTGTTTATTTCTTCATTCTATCCATGTGTTTTTAAAACTTCCCCTCTTAAATCTCAGGCTAAAGAATTTGAGTTTAAACATGATGTGCTCAAAAAGATATTTTATATAGTAAAACAAGATCCTTTGAATATTATTCAAAACTTTATCTAAGTTTCCTATTTGGTTTTTGCTTTTATTTATTATGTTTTTAATCATTTCCACTTGAGCCACAATCCACAGAGTTGTGTCCTTATTCTCCTTACACTAGCTTGTCTTTCTCTGCCTTTCTGTTGGGGACCAAGTGCTCAGCTATAGTGCTTGCTCATCCACTCTCATCACCAACTCTGACCTCTCCATAGTCAGGGACTGCGTGCTTCTTCAGCCACAAACTTTATACACTCCAGCATAAGGCAGACACTTACCAAAGTATCTGTACAAGAAACAATAAAACCTTGCTCACTTGGAAATATTATTAATTTAGAAATATAGTATTAAGTGACAGTCTGACATCCTTTCCAGATTTAATCCCAATGTCTTTGACTCAAATCATCTGATGAAATATAAAGCCTCTGTAAATATGTAAGATGTTCCTTAGTGATATGCTTAGGGAAAATCAACATTCACTCAATGATCCTTTCTTATTCCAAACTTTCTGGTTATTCTTTTATGTCTTAGTTATTGAAAAACTTTAATATTTATTTAATTTTAATTCAATGTATTTCAATATTAATTCAAGTAAACTTGAATGATAATAAAAAAGAAATAGTTTTTGTTTAGTTGCTAAAGTATAGTTAAATCAAAGTGCCTGAGATCAAATACCAACTTTACCACTTACCATCTATAAAGACTAGAATTATTCAATCTTGTTAAACCTCAGTTTTTTCATCTCTAAATTGGATTGGTATTGACACATACCTTAGAACAACTTAAAGATTATACAAGAGATATTTCCACTTAGCCTATAGAGTCTGCACATAGTAAACACTAAAAAATGGTGCCACAATTAGTTTTATGTGATCTACACAGGAGAGATAGGTCAGTGATTATGACTGTATGCTCTTCCAGATACCCAGGTTCAATTTCAACACCAACATGGTAGCTCATAACTATTTGTAACTCCATTCCAAGGGATCTGATGCCCACACCTGGCCTCTGTGGGCACCAGGCACACACAGGGTATACAAACAGCTACCATATAAAACACCCATAATTTAATAAAGAATTATCAATCATAACTAAATAGATAATTTCTGACTAATACTTATCCAAAATCTAGCAAAATTAAGTTTTGTGTGTTATAAGCAATTCCGTTATAAATCAATGGCTGTAATCAGTCTGCCTACAACTCTTCATGGCTCCATGGGAAACCTTGTGCTTTCTATTCCTATCATGTGACCCTCTAACTGGCTTTTTCCTATTTTTTTTCCCTAACAGTGTCTTTCCATGTAATGTAGTCTGGCCTTGAATTAATAATCCTTCTGACTAATTCAGATGATCTCTTCTTGTGTCTCAAAATTAGAATCTCTAAAAGGAGGCCACGGTTTCTTCCTAAACAATTCCCATTCCCTGAATAATTCTGCCATAATCTGGCTCAATGGGCACCTTAAATATTGTGATCCCAAGCATTAAGCTTAAATGTATACGAGAATCAGCCATTCATTTCAGTGATGAGAGAAAAAGGACATCATCCGACTTCATTATTTAGTATCTTCCTATGAGGAAAGCTCATTTAATTCCAGTAACAAACCTTTGAGATAGACATTATTTCTATATTATATAATTAATAAAATGAGTAAAACAAATCATGTTAAGTTTCCCAGATCATCTATCTACCTAAGTGACAAATCCTTTCTCTTTACTTGTGTCAAAGCCTCATCCCTACATTATCTTCTTTAAGACCTTATATTAAAGCTTTCCAACCATGAGAAAAGGATGGCCCAATGGCTCCTTTCAACTGAGACTATGTTCATCACTCATCTCTCCAACTCACTCCCATAAACTTTGTCTTAGATTAACAGAACTGATACAAGGAAAAGGGAAAATTTGCCTAGACTATAAGGAGAGGAGAAGAATATCAGTACAGTGATTCAGTTTGATTGATTGAGTGATTGATTGATTGATTGGTTGATTATAATAACCAAACAAAACCAAATGTTTATTTCAGATAAATGCAAAATTTTACATATTCATGATATTGAGGTTGTTATTTAGCTTCAAAAAGAAATGAAGTTCTCATACATATTATAACATAAATTAACCTTGAAAACATGCTAAGTTAAATAAAGCAATGTAGAAAAAAAAAAACAAATATCATATTCTACTAGGAAGAGTAGTCAAATTCATCCAGAACAGAAGTAGAACTCTCTTTACCTGGAGCAGAGAGGAAAAAAAAGAGGAATTGTTTAATTGGTTCAGAGTTTCAATGTGGAATAATAAAAATATTTTGGGAATAAATAGAAATGATGTCCAGGCACTAAGATGGATGATGTAATGCCATTGAAAAGTACATTTTAAAAGATTTAAAATTGAAGCCAGAAAGATGGCTAAACAGGTAAAGGCCTTTACCATCAACCCTGACAGTCTAAACTCAATCATTAGAACCTATGTGGAAGAAGGAGAGAGCCAACTCCCAAAGTTGTCCTCTGACCTCCACATATGTGCCATGACACAGGTGTGCACATGCATATATATGTTAAGAGATTTCAATTAAAAATTTAACTTCTTATATATTTCACCACAATGATAAAAATTGGGTGTGATTTCTACTTCTGCTAGCAACTACACCCTATTGTTGTTTCTACATAATTTTGGTTTTTTGGGTTTTTTCTTCTTTTCTCTGGATATTGGTTTGTTGGTTGTTGTTGGTTGGTTGTGGTTTGTTTGTTTTGTAACAGAATGAATAGCTATGAATGGTAGGACATACTATAATCTTAGTAGTTAGAAGGCTGAGGCAGAGGACTGGAGAGATGGCTCAGCGGATAAGAACCCTGACTGCTCTTCCAGAAGTCCTGAGTTCAATTCTCAGGAACCACATGGTGGCTCACAACCATTTGTAATGGATTTGATGCCCTCTTCTGGTGTGTCTGATGATAGTGACAGTGTACTCACATTCATAATATAAATAAATTATTAGAAGAAGAAGAGAGGAGGAGAAGGAAGGAGGAGGAGGAGGAAGGCTGAGGCAGGAGAATCACAGGCCTAAGACCTGCCTGGGCTACTTAGTGAGACCTTGCCTCAAAAATTATAGATGCAACTTTAAAAAAGGTACTAAAATGTTCTAAGTAAAACATTCTGCTGCTTTGGTCTAATTACAACACATAAGATTCACTAGACCTATTGTACCGTAAAATATCCAAAAGCCAAAATGGTTAGGATTCTGAAACCAGAGAAATCTCTAAAGACATTTCAACCAACAAACAAAGAAGATAAAACAAAGATTATTTCTAACTTCCAGGAATGCTAATGAAACCCTGCAAGCTTTTCTCCTCTCCTTTCCCCTTGACATTTTTGCTACAATAAATGCTATTATCCACTGTCCTGTCCTTTGAAACCCTTCCTTTGGCTGCTGCTTTAGCTGTTCCCTAAATACGTTCTCTGTGAATCCTTTCTGAAGAATAATTTGGCACTTGGCCCTCTGTTTTTCTCTTTACATATAACCATGTTACATAGTTATTTATTGACTTTGTCAAAAACTCTTCCAGAGGATTGAGGAATACAATTGAGGAATACAGCCCTGGTTATTCCAAAGTGGAAAATAAACATTTTTTTTTAAATAGGAAATTTTTAAACCTTCTAAGCCTGAACAATTTTCTGTTCTATTTGCTGTATGGCATCTCTTGTCTGAGCTTCAGTCAATCATATATTCTATGTTCATACAGCCAGACAGTGAATCTCAGCCAAGGAGTACATTAGACTCTAAAGTATGTGTGAGTGTGTGTGGGTGTGTGTGGTGTGTGTGTGTGTGGCGTGCTGTGGTGTGTACCATACTTCAATCACACTTCAATAAAACATAGAAAACTAATAATGTCAACTCAAAGGAGAAATAGGAACGGGAATGGCATTATGAAGAATCAGTAGCCAAAGTATCTGGAGGCTTATATCAGCATAATTCTATGATTTCTGTTTGTATATTGGGTCTCTATTCTTGAAAAAAACCACAGAATTGAAAACAAGCGGAGAGAAAGACAAAAGAAAGGATGGGTGAGGAGAAGAACCCCAAGATTTAAAATGAAAAGGTTACATATTAATAGAGGAAGTATATGAATACACATGAAGGTCCTGCAGACCAAACAAGAACTCAGTTACAAGTGTTCAATGAATTGAAGTTGTTTCTAGAGGAAGCAGCTCTCAGGGGAAAGGCATTGTTCAGTCAGCATAAGAGTGCAAAGAGCTCAGATACTAAGTATTTAGCTAAGAAAATTTTAATCATACATAAATTACTATGAAATTAATGAAAAGCCTACAGGAATAAAATTCAGAAGGCTTAAAACTAACAGGCTATTATACAAGCAAAGCCTCTTCGTATCCGGATCAGCTTCTCATCTCTAAATGAGTATAAACCATGTATTCTGGTTTCAGAAGTCTGTGGACATCTGATGCTCGGTGGATTAATGCCACATGATGACGAAGTCGTTAACAGGACACAGCTGATGTAAAGTGTGACAATGACAATTCTATGAGTCATAAGCACGAATGTTGGCAGCCAACTGCAGGGAAAGGAAGACTGTGAGTCTTGATGTTTTCTAAGAGAGTTATAAATGGAATAAGGTGGATGGGAAGTGATAATGAGGATTTGAAGTAAATGGCATTCGTTTCAAACAATATGAATAAAGGGAAAGCTCATTTGATATTCTTTAAGAACATTGCATTTTTTTAAAGAAAGGGGGTACTTCTTTTACAAAGTCAATACTTCTGGCTTCTTATTGAACTGTGAATAGTTGAAAATACTAAGTTTTGCCATCCTGTTATTTACCCTTTAAAATATTAATTGCACATGTCTCCTCATGTATGTCTGCTTTGTTATCACCATCGTCGAGTGTCTCATCTTCTTACTTCTTATCATGAAGGACTTCAGGTAGGTTTCATTGGCTCAAATCTTTTATTAAAAATGTATGCCATACATGGCCATAAAAAATATCCCTTAGTCATTTCACAATGACTGTGCATCCAAATATCATATCATACATGTAAAAATCATGTTGAGTACACCATGATAAAGCAGGGTTAATAAATATTTCATGAAGAGTGTTTTATCATATTACACTCCTGTTTAGAAATCTACTATGGCTCTCTTGCCATCCATATCAAACTCCATCAGACTCCCAAGGTCCTCCTTCCTCTAATCTCAGATCCCCTTTCAGCCTTGATTCCTGCATTCTTCAGCATTAACTCTCCATCCACTGTCCAGAGTACTTCTAAGCAGGCCCATACAACATTTCTTGAGGTCATTTCTCTCCTGTGTCCAACACTCACAATATAATTCCAATTCCTATGTCTCTGCGGCATTTTCTGTCTCTTGGAAATGTAGTATCATATGCTGTTCATCTACTGAAAACACATATATTATCATTTCCTGTTCATCTATTAAAATCCTATCTGAATAGCAAAAAAATAGCGATGTGTTCAGTTTATCCACTTGTCTACTGTTAAGTGAGTATAGATGACAGCAGTCCTACCCTTAAGAAGAGTACTTTAAATGGACAAAAATGTATAAATAAATCAAAAATTTACAGACTCTCTGAGCATAAAGCTTGGTGTTCCGTAAGAGCACAGAGAAGAGGCATTTAAGCCAGGTATACCTGGTGAATGAGAACCAGCTACTCAGTGGAAATGAACCTTCGTCAAAGTCTTTAAGGCAGAGAAACACAAACAGAAACACCATACACAGAGGCATGAAATATCATAATGGGTTCCAAATATGGAATCAGTGGAGGGTTTTGTGGTGACTCTATATACACTTTAAGAAATGCAAGATATGAGGCCAGAAATATAAGCTAGGGAATGGTAACGGCTCAGCTGGCATGCTAAAGAGTTTTGATTTTGCTCCAAAAATAGGAAACTGGGAATTTTCTGTAGAAAAGTAAGTTCAAGAGATGAGACTCAGGAAGAAGATTCTAATACAAGGATGAACAAGGGCTATTCAAAATGAAGGCAAAGACCATTTTGAAGGCAAAATCACTACACTGAGACATACAAGCACACACACACAAAATGACCTGCACTGACTATGAGAAAGGCAAAGACATCACAGAGATTTATAAAGTATAAATAGTGATGAATTCATGGAAAGCAAAGCAAAAGATAATTTCTAAAGACTATCTGGGAAGCACAATACAGCCACTCCCAGAGGTGTCATTCACATAGTACTACAGACATAAACATAGATTAGAGCTGCCTGTTCTTTCTGATCATAACTAAATGTTGTTTTCTGAAGTAATATAAGGTACACATGGCCTGAGAAATTTTGAATAAAAGTCTGGTCCACTTTTAATATCAATATTTTCAACATGTACATTATTGTAATGGCCCGGTCTGCTACTCTGGTCCGCCAGTCAGGGTCTAGCAAGAGAGAGAGTGGGAGGGGCAAGAGACGAGAAGAATGGAGACAAGACAGAGTCTAATCAAGTCTCTTGTATTGAAAGGAAATCTTGGGTATTTATACCCTTTATTACGTGCCTTTCTCTCATGGACAAGCATAGCTGAAGGCATTATGTCATGTGTCTTGCAGCGTGGAGACCACGTCACCTAGCTAGCTGTGTGGAGACCACATGCACCTAGCAGCTGGGGCACTAAGCAGCAAAACAAGATATGTGAGAAAAACAAGATGTTTATCAGAGTGTGCTCAGCTGTTGTAGGCTGTTGAAAACAAGTCTCTTGTCAGGGTATATGGCTTGAGATGGCTGTAAAGATGATAGCCGCTCTCTGCTAGAAGTCAGCTCCCAACACATTATACTGTCCAAAGCAGAGGAATAGTCCATTCTATTTTGTAATGGTTAACATAAAATTTATACCACTATATTTGAGAAATTAAATATCTTAATTCCTAAAATAAATGATTTCTTTAATTTGTAACATAGTTCTAAAGAACTGTGTGGGCTATAGTGTGAGTTGCACAGATAACAAAGATAAGCCAATGTTACAGTATCTCAATACTCAATACATCATAAGACGTGAAAGAGAAAATAAAGAAAAGGAAGGAGAAGATCGGCAGACATGCAGATATCACTACAAGACAGTAGCGTACTGGGCATTGAAGGGCTGAATCAAGTAACTGGTACTTTAGCCTCTGCAGCCATAAGCCACATCCATACTCTTCAAGGGATATAAGCTTGACCATTCTACCCAATATAATCTCTAATTACATTATAATGGCTACAAAAATCTCTTCAAGAAACAAATTTTCTAATGTGCCAGATATCAAAAGTTCTTCATTTGGGGCAGGTTATGAGTTCCTTTGATAATCTGACAACCGTTTTCTAACTAAATAAGCATAAAAGAAACACCCACAAAGTACTATTTCTATAACTTCAAGTGACTCGTGAAACTCTTTAAACCTGTACACAGTGTTAGGCATTCAAATTATAACCTAGATGTTTAGCATAAAAGGTGGTGAACCACCTTCTGAAATTAAAAAAAAATTCTAATTTTAAATAAAAGTGTAAAAATATATTATTTCATTACAGCAACAACAACTTAAAAGGCAAAGAAGTGCAGAATCAAGACATACTATGCTAACCTTAAAAGAGAGCTTCAAGTATATGCTCAACATGTTTTTCATAAATTTTTAATAATTGATTTAAAATTATGATTTTTAAATTTAAACATAGCATTCAGTACTTAAGATTTAAGTAAAATGTAAAAATAATTCATACGAAAATATAAGAGGGAAAAGAAACAGTATAAAAGTCCATTATGAAAAATACAGTGCGTTATAAGAGTTTATAAAAGATTATGTCCTTTTACAAAAGTTATGTCCTTTCATGTAAAAAGGAATTACAAAGAGGTTAAGAGCCCTGCTTAACACTAAATAGCTAACAAATACAGTATATATTTATTTATTTTTATGTCTTGGTTTAAAATAAAACTATCTCCCAAAAAAAAAAAAAAAAAAAAAAAAAAAAAAAACAAAGCTAATATTCTATTCTTGAAATTTTTATTTGAAAAAAGCCACCAGGCAAGACATGAATCTGCAAGAACTTAGTACCATTCCTGTTTGACCTGCCACCAGGAACTTGCACTCTTGGCAGACTCTGAGTGACCAGGCTTTAGGTCAGTCCTTTCTGTACCAAAAGGACGGTTAGCATGATGAAGGTCATTTGTGCTCTCTTTGCAAAACAAAATCCAAAAATACAGCTAGAAAAAAATCCTTGAGGTTTCCAGGCCTCACAGGCACATTTAAGTGAGGGCTGTGGAAGAGCTGCCTCCCTATCACATAATGTAAATAAGCATTGACCTTAAAGGCCACTGTCCCTCAAACTCATTATAGCTATGGTGGGCTGCTTGATTACAAATTCACAATTCTCATCCTGAAGTCAATCTTATTTTCTTAAAATCATTGAAATGGATGGATCTGTGGTTAGGAAGGTTCTTTTAAAATCTCATTAAATTGCTACAACTTGGAAAGAGACATAAACACTAATCGTTGACCAGTTAGAGGGAATGTCCCACTCAAAGGTGTCTGATTGGCTGGTTGTTGAGAGGTTTTTGTATGTCAAAATGAACTTAACAAAATCACTTCCTTCAGCTCTTTACCAAGTCTGTCTTTCTAACTAAACTGTTAGCCCTTTCATATAATGATTTCTGCTTCATAGTCTGGCACATCAACACAGACATGCACTGCTTGCATCAAACAGGCACAAATGCAATGTACATTGTGGAAGAGAGAGAAAATTGTCTTCTTTCTCGATTAGGGTAAATACAAATGACTATGTGTACAGTCATTTCTTCACCTAAATGCCATTTGTCAACGTTATGAAAATCAAACACTCTCATCAAACTCCAAGTGACCAACTGGGAGAGCTCCTATTTCATCAGCAGTGTTTTGTAAACTGCTCCCAAAATTCCATTAGCAGATGACTGCTTCTTCCCAATACTGTACCAAACTACCTAGCCATAACCTTCAAGAAGCTGATAGTGAGGGATTTTATCCTACTACATTTGAAATAAGTAAGGAATTTTCCACACACTTATTTAAAATTAATGCACGTTTCTCTTTCTAAAGTGACTACTAATAGAGTAGGGATGGCTCAGAAGGTCAACTACTCGCCTTCCATCAGGAAGGTCCATCAGGAGTTCAACAACCAGAATCCAAATAACAAACAAACAAGCAAACTAGGACAATAATGACAATCACAGCAGGATATGCCCACTGGTGTCACAAATGTTCCAGGATTCACCACATCTTTCTTATTAGATTTAATTTCTCATTAGATTTCTCTCCACAAGAACTGACTCAAAAGTCCTGTGGCATTATTAATTTCCCTTTGTATCTGGGGGTCTATGATATTTTATAATAAATTTCCATTAGAACAAATAGCCTAACACCAACAGAGCTAAATCCTGACATTTATTATATAATTCAACATATCAAGTCCTCTGTGGTATAGATCTCCCCATCTACAATATAATATCTCTTCTACCTTACTTCAAATATATTGCAAAATTACTAACCCATATAAAATGACATGGAGATATGTGAAAGGAAAGGAAATTTAATGTTATTTTTTTTTTTTTAAAAAATTGTTTATTTTATTTATTTATATTTCAAATGTTATACCCTTTCCCAGTTTCCTTTCTGCAAAGCCCTTATCCCATTCCCCCTTACCCTGCTTCTATGAGGGTGATCCCCCACCCACCCACCCACTCTGGCCTCATTGCCCTAGCATTCCTCTACACTGAGCATCAAGTCTTCACAGGACCAAGGGCCTCCCCTCCTATTGATGTCAGATAAGTCGCCTTGTTTATTTATTCTCTGGTTCTTTTTGAAAAGTATATATATCCTGCTTGCTTATATTTTTAACTAAGAAATATTTAAACTTTTTTCACAAAACTGTCATTGAAATTTAATTTTCTTATCATATTTAAATATATAAACTATTTAAAAATTTCAAACTAAAAAGAAAAGTTAGATGAACCTATTTCTCACAGTGAGTCTGAGACTACAGAGATGCCATTTGCTCACTTGCAAGGAGGAGATCTCCCTAAGCCTTTCCCTTTGACAAGGAAGAACAATGACAAATGCCCCATGGCCAGTACAGCAGGAGGCCAGTGTTGGCTTCCTTACTCCCTTCTCTTTTGTCACATCCTTATCCTCACAAAATCTTCCCTTGTTCCTCTAAGGAAACAGGCTGAGTTCCAAGTGCCTAGAAAGCAAGGGACTATAGTAGCCTGTTTTATTCCTATTTTTTAAATTGAAAATAAATTATTTTTCATAGAATATATTGTTTCCTCTGCCTCAACTCATCCAATCGGCTCCCTGCACACCCACACAAATCCAAACCCTGTCTTTCTCTCTCTCATTAGAAAACAAACAGGCATCTAATAATAAGAAGATAAAATAAAAACAAAGAAAGCATGATAGGACAAAGTCAAAGAAAAAGCACAAGAAACACATGCAGACTTAAAGACACATACATGTACACACACAGGAATCCTGTTTTATAAAAACATACTATATAACATACTATAAAATCATTCTATATAACCCAAAAATCTGTATGGATCCAATAGTCAATCCTATCCTAACCTCCCTCCTCAGACTCAGTCCCTATACCCCCACCCAACTTCAGCAGTCACCACCAGCTAACCGGTAGAACATACCTGCCAGAAAACCAGGTAAACTACCCTCAGACCTATTCTCTCTCTCCCGGTTCCCCAGATCCAATCCCTTAGTTTCATCTCCAGCTCTGCAGCAGAAGACCCACAGCAGCCTGCCCTGATCCCTCTGCTCCCATCTCCTGTAGATCCCACAGATCTCCACCCCCCAGTTCAGTCCTCTCTCCCGGCCCCATCCAAGCATGGACCTTATGCTAACCCAAAAACTCCTCCACTCAGGGTGTCAAGTAGGTTGAAGGCAAATCCACAGCTCTCCTACAACTTCTGAGATTCAATCCTCATGTCCCCAGTTGCATCCCCAGCTCTGTAGCAGGAAACTCACTGAAATCTCAATTTCTTTTATGACCCCATCACCAACAGATTGCAGACTCTCTTTCCCAATTTTCCTCTAATTCATCCAAGATTCCAAGCATGCTTGGGAACACACCAGCTGAGCAGGCCAGGAAAACAGAAAACACACAGCCTTCATACTCTCTAAAAATCCAGAGAAGAAACATAAAACAAGTAACAAAACACCCACCCCACAAAAGACAAACCTGGAAGCAGCACCTAGAACTATCATCATCCCAAACCCAGATGCCTAGATGCTAGTGTGAAAACACAAGCCATAACATCCAGGGCAGTATGTCTCCACAAAAGCCGAGCTACTCTACCACAGCAGGCCCTGGATATGCCATTATAACTGAAACACAAAAAAAAGAACTTAAAATCAACTGGATGAAGATGATAGAGGTTCTTAAAGAGGAAATGAATAAATCCTTTAAAGAAATCCAAGAAAACACAAATAACAATTAGAGGAAATAAACAAACCCCTTAAAGAAACCACCCCCAAGGGAGCAGGATCAGATATGGGGAGATGGGGAGATGTACAGAGGGTCAGGAAATTGAACAGAGGTGTGAAGCAATGGGGGAATGAGGAACTGGTAGTAGCCAACAGAAAGTCCTAGACACCAGGAAAGCAAGAGGCTCCCAGGACCCAGTGGGGATGACAATAGTTGAAATGCCCAACAAAGAAAATAGAGAACCTGTAGAGAATAGCCAGAGTTTAAGGGATGGGGCCACCCACCTTTCTCAAAATTTTAACCTAGAATTGCTCCTGTCTAAAGAAAATACAGTAGAGCAGAGACTGAAGGAAAGGCCATCCAGAGACTGCCTCACCAGAGGATCCATTCCATCTGCAGACCACCAACCCAGACATTATTGCTGATGCCAAGAAGTGCATGCTGACAGGAGCATGGTATAGCTGTCTCCTGAGAGGCTCTGCCAGATCCTGACAAATGCAGATGGAGATGCTTGCAGCCAACCATCAGACTGAACACAGGGACTCCAATGGAGGAGTTAGGGGAAGGACTGAAGGAGCTGAAGGGTTTGCAACTCCATAGGAAGAACAACAATATCAATCAATCAGACCCCTCAGAACTCCCAGAGACTAAATCACCAACCAAAGAATCCATGTGGAATCCAGTGACCATGTGGAGGGATCCATGGCTCCAGCTACATATGTAGCAAAGGATGTCCTTGTCTGACTTCAAAGGGAGGGGAGTCCCTTGATCCTGTGAAGGCTTGATGCCCCAGCATAGGGGAATGTTAGGGCGGTAGGGCAGGAGGGTGGGGACACCCTAGTGCTAGCACCCTAGGCAGGGGGAGGAGGATGGGGATTTTTGGAGAGGAAAACAGGAAGGGAGATAACATTTGAAATGTAAATAAACAAAATAACCAATAAAAATTTTTTTAAAAATTAATTTGCAATGTAAAAAAAGAAGGTCCAACTCTGTGCCCGAGCACTGAGCAGATCCCTGGCTTCAGCTCTGTACCCATTCTCACAAAACCCACAGGAGGCAGGGGTCCGAGGAGCTCTAACCCCTGCAGTATCTTAGGTAAGAAGACAGCAACACCCACCCCAAACAGGGAGTAACTGGGACCCACTGGAACCCAGGAATTCACTCCTGGCCAGGGCACTGGTTCCTTCCGGTCTGCACCGAGCACTAGGGTGACATAACAACATAACAACAGAAAACAAGAAATTTTAAAAATTGCCAGATCCTACTACAAAAACCTATACTCAACAAAATTGGAAAACCTGGATGAACTGGAAAATTTTCTAGACAAATACCAGTTACCAAAGTAAATCAGGCCCAGATAAACCATCTAAACTGTCCCATAACCCCTAAAGAAATAGCAGCAGTCATTAAAAGTATTCCCACCAAAAAAAGTCCGGGACCAGAGGGTTTTAGTGTAGAGTTCTATCAGACCTTCAAAGCAGATTTAATACCAATTCTCTATAAAATGTTCCACAAATAGAAACAGAAGGAACACTACCCAATTCATTCTATGAAGCCACAATTACCCTCATACCTAAACCACACAAGGACCCAACAAAGAAAGAGAATTCAGACCAATCTCCCTTCTGAATATTGATGCAAAAATACTCAATAAAATTCTTGCAAACCGAATCCAAGAACACATCAAAATGATTATCCATTATGACCCAGTAGGCTTTATTCCAGGAATGCAGGGATGGTTCAATATACGAAAATCCATTAATGTAATCCACTATATAAACAAACTCAAAGAAAAAAACCACATGATCATATCACTAGATGCTGAGAAAACATTTGACAAAATTCAACACCCTTTCATGATAAAAATCATAGAAAGATCAGGAATTCAAGGCCCATACCTTGGATATAAACACAGTAAAAGCAATATACAGAAAACCAGTAGCAACATCAAACTAAATGGAAAGAAACTTGAAGCAATCCCACTAAAATCAGGAACTAGACAAGGCTGCCCACTCTCTCCCTACCTATTCAATATATTATTTGAAGTCCTAGCCAGAACAATTAGGCAACAAAAGGAGGTCAAAGGGATAAAAATTGGAAAGGAAGAAGTCAAAGTTTCACTATTTGCAGATGACATGATAGTATACGTAAGTGACCCCAAAACTTCTACCAGAGAACTCCTAAACCTGATAAACAACTTAGCAAAGTGGCTGGGTATAAAATTAACTCAAAAAATAGTAGCCTTCCTCTACCCAAAAGATAAACAGACTGAGAAGGAAATTAGGGAAACAACACGCTTCACAATAGTCACAAATAATATAAAATATCTTGGTGTGAATCTAACCAAGAAAGCAAAAATCTGTATGACAAGAACTTCAAGTCCCTGAAGAAAGAAATTGAAGCAGATCTCAGAAGATGGAAAGATCTCTCATGCTCATGGATTGGAAGGATTAATATAGTAAAAATAGCCATTTTGCCAAAAGCAATCTACAGATTTAATGCAATCCCCATCAAAATTCCCACTCAATTATTCACAGAGATAGAAAGAGCAATTCTCAAATTAATTTGGAATAACAAAAAACCCAGGAAGCGAAAACTATCATCAACAATAAAAGAACTTCTGGTGGAATCACCATCCCAGATCTCAAGATGTACTACAGAGCAATAGTGATAAAATCTGCATGTTATTGGTACACAGACTGGCAGGAAGATCAATGGAATAGAATTGAAGACCCAGAAATGAATCCACACATCTATGGTCACTTAATCTTTGACAAAGGATCTAAAACTGTCCATTGGAAAAAGACAGCCTTTTCAACAAATGGTGCTGGTTCAACTGGAGGACAACATGCAGAAGAATTCAAATCAATCCATTCTTATCTCCATTTACAAAGCTCAAGTCCAAAAGGATAAAAGACCTTCACATAAAACCAGATACACTAAAACTAATAGAAGAGAAAATGGAGAAAAGCCTTGAACACATGGGCACGAGGGAAAACTTCCTGAACAGAACACCAATGGCTTATGCTCTAAGCTCAAAAATTGACAAATGGGACCTCATAAATTGCAAAGCTTCTATAAGGCAAAGGGCACTGTCAATAGGCCAAAGTGGCAACCAACAGATTGGGAAAAGATCATACATCTGATAGAGGGCTAATATCCAAGGTATACAAAGAACTGAAGAAATTAGACTCTAGACAATCAAATAACCCTATTAAAAAAAGGGTACAGAGCTAAACAAATAATTCTCAACTGAGGAAACTCGAATGGCTGAGAAGCACCTAAAGAAGTGTTCAACATCCTTAGTCATCAGGGAAATGCAAATCAAAACAATACTGAGATTCCACCACACCAGTCAGAATGGCTATGATCCAAAACACAGGTGACAGCAGAAGTTTTTGAGGATGTGGAGAAAGATGAACACTCCTCCATTGTTGGTGGTATTGTAAGCAGTCTGGCAGTTCCTCAGAAAATTGAGCATAGTATTACCTGAGGACGCAGCTATACCACTCCTGGGCATATACCCAAAAGATATTTCAACATACAACAGGGCCACATGCTCCATTCTGTTCATAGCAGCCTTATTTATAATAGCCAGAAACTGGAAAGAACCCAGATGTCCTTCAACAGAGGAATGGATACACAAAATGTGGTACATTTACACAATGGAGTACTACTCAGCTACTAAAAACGATGAGTTCATGAAATTCTTAGGCAAATGGATCAAACTGGAAAATATCACCTGAGTTAGGTAACCCAATAACCCACTTGATATAAGTGGATATTAGCCCAAAAGCTCACAATACCTAAGATACAATGCATAGAACACATGAAGCTCAAGAAGAAGGAAGACCTAAGTTTGGGTGCTTTGGTCCTTAGTAGAAGGAGTATCAAAATACTCAACCAGAGCTCCCAGGGTCTAAACCTCCAGCCTGGGAACACAAAGGAGAGGACATGGCTCCACCTGTATAGATTTTTGAGGATGGCCTAGTCAGGCACCAGTGGAAGAGGAGGGCCTTGGTCTCTGAAAGTTTGGATTCCCTAGTGTTGGGGAATTCCAGAGCAGGTAGTCGGGAATGGGTGGATGGGTGGGGGCACATCTTCATAGATGTAGGAGGAGGGGGCATGGGATAAGGAGTTTTGGGGAGGAATGGGAAAGGGGATAACATTGAAAGGTAAATAAATAAAATATCCAGTAAAAAAACAAACAAACAAACGAACAACCCAGATAATGAGTCTGGCAATTGTAGTCAAACAGTTGAGACTTTTTGTCAACAATTTATTGCGGAGGTTTCGTATAATCCTCAAGGACAGGGTATTATGGAAGAGGCCCATGGAACTTAAAAAGATTGGTGAGACATACTGTTGCTGAGACAAAGAATGATGCCAATCTGTGAGCTTGCTGAGTACCCTGACAAGGGTGACTGGGGAGCCGTATTGGACATATGTTCCTCACCCACCTTTGCTTGACTATATCCCAGATGGGACAAGCTGCCTGGCCTCAAGTGTTTAGACCTTGTGGGATAGAGAATCAAAAAGACAAATTATAATGTCTCTTATATTCTTCTTAAAAGTGACCAGCTATTAGGACTCAATCATGTACTAGTCTAAAAAGCAATCCAAATATGGGAAATAACAGTCTACTTTTGGAAGACTGGATTTGGACTTTGTCAGAGACATATTTGGAAGTTAGCTCACTATGATGTTATGATAACAAGAGATAAAGTTGGGACAGGATCTGGGTTTCAAACAAGGGTTAGTGTATATTTTAAGGTTCTTTTAATTGTCAAACTAAAATTGGTTTTGTCTCTTCTACAGTATTGATTGTAAGTTGCATTGACTGTATAATTTCTACTTGTGTTAGTGTGTTGAAACCTGGCATGTCTGTTATAGGGGTCTATCAACCATGTTTTGTCTTACTGCCCTGAGTATTAGAAAACCTTGATTCTCTGAACAAAGTTTGAAAGTGCTGGAAGAAGTGAGTTAGGCTTTAAGCAGAAGCAAGAGGGTAGCGGGCTTGATTATTGCTGGTATAACAGCTTTAATTTCATTCATTGCTAGCACCACTGCTTCTGCAATAGTATTGACACAAGGAGTTAAGACAACTATTTTTGTTAATCATCTAGCAAAAAAAAAAAATGTTACTAATGTATTGAGTATACAAAAGGATTTATATAGGTATCTGGAACAATGGATGTGCTCTATAACCTATTCAAATTATCTGAAGGAGGTTCAGGGTTCAAGAGTTAGGAGCCATCCCAAGTGTCATGACAAATATCATTGGAGTAGTGTTACTTTTGAAATTCACAATGATTGTCATTATAATTAGAAAAAGTTTAAAGACACCTGTAGAATATTTGGCATAATCCTAACACCCCTCTGGGTGTGTTAACTTTGCATAGTGAGATTATGAATTTAAAGAATACTGCTCTGTTGAGCTTTGATGCTGCAGATAATGCTGATAAAATTATCCATGGCCTGAGGTCAATGTTTCCATTTTGGTCATACCTCAGGAATGGCATATATAGCTTGATCAGGCTAGCCCTTCTTGTCCTGGGAATACTTTTATTCCTGTCCATCATGTTAAAGCTTGTCTCTAACTGAATCAACAGGTTGGCACCCAAAGTGCATGACTTGAAACTCATAATGGACCCCCAGACAGAGTTATTAAATTAACAGGCTGGCAAGCCAAAGACAGGTAATAGCACAGAGCCTTACCAATCTAAGACCAAAATGCATTGCTTTTGATAATGCATATTCCATGATGGGTAAGGAAGGCATTCTTGTCAGAATGACCTAAGACAGGCTCAGTCTTGTTAATGAAATAAAAAGGGGAGAGGTGGAGAGCCTTTGGGGCTACTTGGCAAGAATCTGACATGGGACAAGGAAATGGGCTGTTTGGCAGGAATATGCCATTGACCAAGGACAAGGAAGTAGGTTTCAGGCAGGAATCTGACATTAGGCTAGAACAAAAAAGCAATTTCAGACAGGAATCTAAATTTTAGGCTAGAACATGGAAGTAGGCTTCAGACATGAAAATGACCTTGGACTAGGACAGGGAAGTAGGCTCAGATACTTTGGTCATCCTGATAAGCCTTTAGAAACAGTGATCATGGGAGTAATCACTGGACTTTGTTTATTGCCTTCCTTTTTCTTTGACTATTGGTGTTTATTGTCTTGCTTGTTCCTTGACTATTTGCATCTATTGTATTGCTAGACCCTCAACATAGAACTGACCTTAATACATGTGTGTAATCAAAATGGTACAAAAGCATAAAGGAAGAGAGGGTATAGGATAGGGGCTTCTAGGGAGGGGAAATGGGGAAAGAGGATGACATCTGTATTGTAAATAAATAAAATATCCAATTAAAAAAAAAAAAAAGAGAAGAAGAACCCCTGCAAAAAAAAAAAAAAAAACTATTGAGGAAATGAATAAAATTGTTCAATCAATGGAATGAATAAGGAAAACATAAAGAAAATTAGGAATTGGGGAAATGAATAATTTAGGAATTTGACCAAGAACTACAGAGACTAGCTTAACAAGACCAAGACTAACAGAACAAGAGGTGGAGAGAGAATCTCAAGCATTCAACACATGGTAGAAGAAATGAATACATCAGTCAAAACAATGTTAAATCTAAAAAATTCCTGACATAAAACATCCAGGAAATCTGGAAAACTATGAAAAGACCAAATCTAAGAATAATAAGAATAGAGGAAGAAAAAAAATTCCCACTCGAAGACCCAAAAACTATTTTCAACAAAACCATAGAAGAAACTTTTTCTAACCTAAAACAGATGCCAATAGAGTTACAAGGAACATACAGAACACAAATGGTTGGACCAGAAAAGAAGTTCCCTTCTCTGAATACTAATCAAAACACTAAACATACAGAACAAAGAAAGAATGTTAAGGGAGAAAGAACAAGTAACATATAACAGAAGACCAACTTGAATGACTCCTGACTTCTCAACAGAGACTTTAAAAAGTAAAAGGGCCTGAACAGATGTGCTGCAGACTCTCAGATCATAGATATGAGATCACAGCCCATAGACCCAGAATACTATATCCAGCAAAACTTTCAATCATCATCGATAGAGAAAATAAGATATTATATGAAAAGCCAAATTTAACAATATCTATCTACAAATCTAGTCCTAAAGAAGGTGATAGAAAGAAAACTCCAATGTAAGGAGGTTAACAACACCCATGAAAGACAGGAACTAAATATTGTCACATCAGCAAAATCAAAAGAAGGGAAATGTGTACAGACACACACATACACACACACTCACACTCTCTCACACACATAACATAAAACCATGGCCACCAATAACAACATCAATGAAATAACAGGAATCAACAATCATTGGCTCTTGATATTTCACAATATCAATGGTCTCAATTCCCCAATTTAAAAAAAAAAAAAAAACAAAGACTAACAGGATAGATGGTAAAACATGATCTAATCTCTAGATAATAGATAGATAGATAGATAGATAGATAGATAGATAGATAGATAGATAAGGTAAAACATGATCTAATCTCTGAGATATAGATAGATATAATGATATAGATATAGATATAGATATAGATATATAGATATAGATATAGATATAGAATATATAGATGATATAGATATAGATAAATATAGATATATATAGATATGATGATATAGCATATAGATATAAATTATATATAGTAAATAAGATATAGATAAGATATAGATATAAATAAGATTAATAAGCATAATAGATTAACATATTAAATATCAAAAAAAATATAGATTCAAGACAATAACTAAAAGATATAGATTATAGAAGTATATACATATATAAAGGAAAGATACAGATAGCATATATATAACAAAGGACTATATTAAAAAAGAATAATATAATCCTTGACATCAAATATGACCTCTATCATCAGAGTAAAGTTAGAAAACTATTCAAACAACTAACTCCTCCATGTACCCAATTATTCAACCAATAGACATTCACAACAGAAAAAACTAAATGGAGAATAATGACATACGCAAAATTATAAATCAAATGATCTACCAGATATTACCAGAACACTTACCCAAAATTAAAGAAATATCTTTTTCTCTTGCCACTTATGGAACTTTCTGCAATATTCCATACATACTTGACACAAAGCAAGTCATCAACAGGGACAAGATAACTGAAATACTTCCATGCATCCTATACAAACATACCAACATTAAAAGTTATATTTAACAATGAACAGAAACATTACTAAACTATGAAAACAACTCTCACTAATAAAAAGTGATCAATACAGAAATAATATTACTCAGACTTCAACTGAAAAAATACATAATAAAAAGTGAGTAAACAAAAATTTTACTCATGAAATGATTCAGTATATCAAACTTATGAACACAAGAAACATTGAGAGAATCTCAAGTACTAGATTTAATAATAAGACACTGCTAGAAAGCTCTAGAACAAGAAGAAGCAAGAACACCCAAAAGAAGTAGACAGTAAGAAATATCAAACCAAGGGCTGAGATCAATAAAATTGAAAGAAGGAGAAAATATAAATAATCGATGAAACAAAAAGTTGATTCTTTGAGAAAATCAGTGTGATAGACAAACTTACTAAAAACAACAAGATATCCAAACTAAATAAAAGATTCAGAGAGACTATCCAAATTAATAAAATCAGAAAGGACACTGAGGAAATCCAGAGAATCATAATGATGTACTTTAAAAACCTGTACTTCCCTAAAAGATCAGATAAACAATTTAAATAAACCTATAACACCTAGTGAAATAGAACCAGTCACTAAAAGTCTCTCAACAAAAAAGGCATAAAGCCAGCTGGTTTTAGTGCAGAATTCTACCAGACCCTGAAAGAAGAGTTAACTCCAATATTCCTCAAATTATTTCACAAAATAGAAACAGAGACCAACTCAGCTCAGTTTATTTCAAATAATGGGCATTTAAACATGAGCTTTGTCACCTGTCTGACACAGATGACATGCACTCGAAGGCCTCCCTGCCTCCCCTTTTTCAATAGCCGGCTCTAGAGGCCCAGTTCTAAAGCTGATCCGAGCTTCTCACTACCAGCAGCTACTGTGGCCATGCCAGTCAGACTCATCAGAGAGTGCTGCTAAAGCCATTGCCTACGCGCACGTCTTTCCCTTCCCAAGGGGTCGAAAATAAGAGGCAGTTGAAACAAACAAGCAACTGTTTCCTTTTCCTGGTGCAAAAGGAAAAACTAAACAAAGAAAATCAGCTCAGAACAACATCTCCTCCACAACAAAACAGTACCCAACTCCTTTCCTTCCAACCCAGAGAGGAGGCTATTCCTTCAAGGTCAATTCCTTCAGGCAGAGTTGAGCAGGGCTGTAGTGGATAGCCGCTAGGGGTGTGGCTATGGGCAGAGCTTGTCAGGGCTGGAGCTCCACTGAGAGCTTGCCTCAGTGGGTACATTTATAAGGCTTCTCACCTGTGTGAACCCTTTGATGTCTATTAAAGTTTGACCTCCGAATAAAGCTTTTCTCACAGATGGGACATTTATAGGGTTTCTCTCCTGCGTTTCTCCTGGTTTTCTCAATTCATTTTCTCAATTTTCTCGTGGTTGCTCAATTCATTTTGTGAGACCTCAGTTACCCTCATACTCAAACCAAATACTCAACAAAGAAAAATAATTACAAAGTAATTTCCCTTATGAAGATAGATGCAAAATACTCAATTAAAAATTTACAAACTGAATCCAAAAACACACCAAAAAGATCATCCACCATGATCCAGTGCTCCATCCCTGAAATGCAGGAATAGTTCAATATACAAAAAAAATCAATAAATAATCAAGGTAGCTTATAGCCAACCCTTATATTTTGGGATAACTCTAACCATGCAAGTGAAAGACTTGTAGGATAAAAACTTCATGTTTTGAAGAAAGAAATTGAAGAAGATATGAGGAGATGAAAAGATCTCCTATTCTAATGGATTGGGAAAATTAACATAGTAAAAATGGCCATCTTACCAAAAGCAATCTACAGATTTAATGCAGTCTCATCAAAATTCCAACAGAATTCTTTACAGAATATAACAGGATAATTCTCAACTTTATATGGAAAAACTAAAAACTTTGGATAGTTAAGTCAATCCTTAATTTAAAAAAAAAAAAAACTGCTGGATGTCTCACGATTCCTGATTTCAAGTTGTACTAAGGTACAGTGGGCTGGTCAAGCTGGGTGCCGTCATGTAAAGAATGTATATAGACTCATACTTATTACTAAAGTCTAAGTGGATGAAAGGTCTCAACTTAAAACCACATACACTGAACCTGATAGATGAGAAAGTGAGAAATAGCCTTGAATGTGTTAGCATAGGAGACAACTTTCTGAATAGAACACCATTTTCACAGATACTAAGATCATCAGTTCTCAAGCTCCATCCACTGTTGGGCTCTGGATGTCTGTATCTGTCTGAGTCAGCTGCTGGTTAGAGCCTCTCAGAGGACAGCTTGCCCCTGTCTGTTCTCAGGCTGGAGGTTTAGATCCTGGGAGCTCTGGTTGAATCTTTTGATTCTCATTCTAAAAAGGACAAAAGCACCCTCACTTTGGTCTTCCTCCTTCTTCTTGAGTTTCATGAGGTTTATGCGTTGCATCTTAGGTATTGTGTGTTTTGGGGCTAATATCCGCTTATCAGTGAGTGCATACCATGTGTGTTCTTTTGTGATTGGGTCATCTCACTCAGGATGATATTTTCTAGCTCCATCCATTTGCCTAAGAATTTCATGAGCTCATTATTTTTAATAGCTGAGTAGTACTCCATTGTGTAAATGTACCACATTTTCTGTATCCATTCTTCTGTTGAAGGACATCTGGGTTCTTTCCAGCTTCTGGCTATTATAAATAAGGCCGCTATAAACATAGTGGAGCATGTGGCCCTGTTGCATGTTGAAATATCTTCTGGGTATATACCCAGGAGGGGTATAGCTGGGTCCTCAGGTAACACTATGTTCAATTTTCTGAGGTATCGCCGGACTGCTTTCCATAGTGGTTGTACCAGCTTGCAATCCCACCAACAATGGAGGAGTGTTCCTCTTTCTCCACATCCTCGCCAACATCTGCTGTCACCTGTGTTTTGGATCTTAGCCAATCTGACTGGTGTGAGGTGGAATCTCAGTGTTGTTTTCATTTGCATTTCCCTGATGACTAGGGATGCTGAACACTTCTTTAGATGTTTCTCAATCATTCAGTTTCCTCAGTTGAGAGTTCTTTGTTCAACTCTCCAGAGCCAAACAGTGGATGGAGCTTGAGGACTCTTATAGAAGAATAGGCGGAAGGATTGTGGGCCCTAAGGAGATAGGAACTGCACAGGAAGATCAGCAGAGTAAACCAACCTGAACCCTTGGAGCTCTCAGAGACTGAATCACCAACCGTGGAGCTACCTAGTCTACACAGATCTACCTCCATGGGCTGGACCTAGGCCTCCCTGCACATATGTTGTAAATGTGCAGCTTGGTTTTCATGTAGGTCTCAAACATCTGGAGTGGGGGCTATCCCAAAACATGCAGCCTGTATATGGAGTATGGTCTTCTAGCTGGGTGCCTCATCTGGCCTCAATGGGAGAGGAAGCACCTAGCCTCTCAGAGACTTAAAGTGGCAGGGTGGGGGATACAGGAGGAGGGGGTACTCAGAAAACAAGAGATGGGAAGGATTGTGGGAGGGGGTGACTGGGACAGGTTATAAAGTGAATAAGCAAAATAAAATTAAAAAAGAAAAAAAAAGAAATTGAACAGGTCAAAACATTCAAAAATAAAGCTGAAAACTATCATTTATTTAATGTTGTAATTCAGATCAGAAGTAAGTTTTGTAGTACTTTAGATCCAAATTTATTAAATTATAATCCATAATAAATTTTGTTTAAAGATTAAAAAAAAAAAAAGATCATCAGTTAATAAATAGGACCTCATGAAACTAAAAAGTTTTTGTAAGGCAAAGGATACCATCATTCAGACAAAGCAGCAGCCAGCATAATGGGAAAAGATTTTACCATCCCTACATCCAATAGGGGACTAATAATCAAAACATATAAAGAACTCAAGAAATTTGACATCAAAATCCAAATACTACAATTTAAAAATGAGCTACAGATCTAAACAGAGAATTCTCAATTGAGGAATTTCAAATGGCTGAGAAACACTTAAAGAAATGTTCAATATCCTTAGCCATCAGGGAAATGCAAATCAAACTACTTTGATATTCTACCGTACCCTTGTTCAGAATGGCTAAGATCAGAAACACAAGTACCTGCACATGCTGGTGAGGATGTAGAACAAAGGGAATACTCATCCATTGCTGGTGAGAGTGCAAACTTATATAGCCACTATGAAATCTATATGGTGGTTCATCAGAAAGTTGGGAATCGATCTACCTCAAGATCTAGCTATATCACTCTTCGCATATACCCAAAGGATGCTCTGTTCTACTGCAAGGATATTTGCTCAATAGTGTTTATTGTGGCTTTTTTCGTAATAGTCAGAAACTGGCAACAACCTACATGTCCTTCGACAGAAATGGATAAAGAAAATGCAGTACATTTACACAATGGAGTATTACTCAACTGCTTTAAAAAAAATAACATCATGCAATTTGCAAGCAAATGGTTGAAAATGGAAAAAAATTCATCCTGAGTGAGATAACCTAGACCCAGAAAGATAAATATGGTATATATTCACTGATGTATGGGTATTGGTTAAATAAGTGATAAACAATCTACAACCCATGAACACAGAGGGCTTAGATAAAGAGGAGGTGTCTAGTGGTGTGCATGGATCTTCCCAAGAGAAGGAAATAGAATATATTTTATGGGGGGATGCAGAGCAGGTGGGGACAGGAACCAGGGATCAGTAGGGGGTGATGGGGTGAAAGTAAAAAGTGCAGGGAGAGATGGCTAGAATTGTGGGGTGTTTGGGTGTGATGTGAAAGCCTAGTGCAGTGAAATCCTCCTGGAACTTCTGAAAGTGATCCTAATGAGAACTCCTAGTAATGGGAGATACCAAGTTTCAACTTGCCATTGCTTGTCCCCAGGTGAGGCTTCAAGCTGGTGGGACTGAGTTTCATCCAATTGAGTTGTTAGCCAAGGGTGTCCATGGAAATTCCCAAAGAACCCAGACTTGCTAAAGGGTTGCTCTCTGCAAACTAACAGTTCGGCCCCATTAGGAAGGACAACAACCACAAAACTAATTGAACATAGTGAAGTCAAAGCTGATGCCAACATGGAGCCTTTGCCCCTACATTCCAGTCTCTTTGGTGTATGAAGATACTCTACAGGTTGTTTAAAGGGAAACATGGATGCCAGCCCAGCCACAAAACCTTTGACTTACAATCTGTCTTCCCTATAAAATATGCTAGAGCAATGGTGGCAAGCAGTCAACCGATGTCTGATTTTACTTAACACCCACTCCACAAGAGAGAACTCATGCCTAACACTGCTTGGATAACCAAGAACTGGAGACTAGATAGCCTAGAGACCTAGGATAAAACCAAACACTACTAGTCTAAACAAACAACAAAAAAGTAGTGAAAAAAGGACTCCTAATGATGCTCTGCTAAACTCATAGATCAATGCCTTATCTACTCATCATAATCAGAGAGTAACTGGGAACAGCTACAGAGACCCACAACCATATAATACTCAGGGAGAGACTCTAAATGGGATGCCTCCATCAAATCCCTTACCCATGAGCTCAGGGATCCTAGTGAAAGAAGAGTCACAAAGATTGTAAGAGCCAGAGGGGATGGAGGATACCAGGAGAACAAGCCCTTCTGAATCAACTAAGCATGGCCCACAGAGACTAAAGCAGCAAGCATAGGACTTGCATATCTCTTATAGCTCTTAGCTCAGTATTTTTATGTGTGTGTGTGTGTTGTGTGTGTGTGTTGTATTGTGTGTGTGTGTGTGAGAGAGAGAGAGAGAGAGAGAGAGAGAGAGAGAGAGAGAGAGAGAGGAGAGTGTGCGTGAACAAGTAAGTTTTGTCTTCCCTGTTGTTTGGTGATTCCATTTAGTTTATTTTATATGTATATTTTTATGAAGTGACTACTATAGTAGGTTTCTATATGATACCCATATGCAGACATTTAACAGAACATTTCTTCAGTGGGAAGCCAAAATCACACATAAGAAAATTCCTGCAAATTTCTCCTTTAGGCTACTGCATGGCTAAAAGCTGATTTTATGCAAAGAAATTAAACAGGCGAACCAGTGTGCTCATATTATTCCTCATTTTTCCTCTCTATTTTTTATTAGAAGACTGAGAAAGGATAGCTAGCAAACTGTAGAATTCTCTGTCTTGGCATAACTTTGTGTGGTATATTAACAGGCCAGCAAAATACAGCCATAACGGAGGCTTCTGCTTCCACAACTAAGGTTCCAAAAGCCTTGTGTTAATGAATAGGCACTCTCTATATTTCCTTAAGTTGTCCTCTAGATGCTCATAAGTGGTATGTAAATGATAAGCCATCTTAACATCATATGCATGTTAGGATTTAACCTGGCTGAGCATGAAAGAGTTCTGTCAAAGCTAAAACTATGTCTTCAATGACAAAAGCAATGAAAAGATGGCATACTTTAGCAATAAAATACTGTGTGTTCTTCACTGAAGGGAAAACAAGCAAAGCTTGACATGGTGGCACTGGCTTAAAATCCCAACACTGGGATACCGGAGACTGTTGGACTCTACAGGATGCTGGCCATCTAGGCTAGCCTAGTTAGTGAACTTCGGCAAGATAGACAGCTTATTGAAGGGAAACATGAATAACACTTGAGGAACATTGTCTAAGGTTGTGCTCTGAAGTCCATATTTATAGGCACCTGTACATACATGTGCTCCTGCATATACACATGAGCACGCACAAATGGATAAGGAAACCTACAAATACTACTATTGGAAGTCTCTATTACAAATTCACTTGTGTATCCATCAGATACAGTACACTTGGACCTAATGAAACTGGTTTGTATAGTATTCTTAATCAGCTGAAATGAAGGTAATACTCTGTGTGATTATTTCATAGATATGAGCACTAAAATTTCAGGGTTACACAGTAAGCCAGGAAGAGTTTGGGTAAATTACCAGATTCTTTCAACACGTATTTGAGAATGATTCTTCTAATTCCATTTTAGTTACCCTACTGTTTCACTGAAAGTGCTAATTAGAAGGGTAGTCTATTGATTAGTATACAATTTCGCCATCAGCTTCCTGGCCAAACCAGTTTTCCAGTCTACTAATGCTGCTTTCACATGGCATAAGCATTGGCCTGAGACTTTGAAAGTACCAGAACGGTTTGACCTTTATTTGATAACCGAAAATAACTGTCCTCATTTCCAGAATGGCACCATCTTAAAATGTTTTCTTTTACCTTGTACATCTGAGCACACATTTTTAAAATAGTGAAAGTACCTGCAATTAAATGAAAAAAAAACAAGAAAGATCAAAGCACACTTACACTTAAGGAAGTATAAACTTAGATGCTTGGTACAATTTAGCCTTGAGATTTAACACTAACAGAATTAGAGCAGTCATTGGAGTGTGAGGTTAATGTCTGTGACTCATTTTTCCAAATTACGAATGGCTTATCATATACAATCTTTCATGGGGAAATCTATGTAGGAAAAGGTAAATACTGATGTATAAAACATTTGTTTCAAATATCCCCAAAACCAGATGCTCAAAATCAGTAACTCAAAGAAAGAAGCCAGGCTGAGAAAGACTATGTCCTTTAACATGAATAGGAGGGACAATACATAAAATAAAATACATATATTTTATATATGTATAATATATAGATATATAAAATAATCTAAATACAATCACCAAATTATTGTCACTTGTTACCTATTATTTTGCTTTTAAAAAATGCATTACATTTTAAACGTCACTCTTTAGCTATTTCTCAGGTTTTTAAAAATAGATGAGGCCAGAGAACTTGTCATTTTAAAATTAATATTTCTTTTATAAGTCATTCAAATCCCATATCATCAATAAAGAGATTAATGGGAACAGGAATGGTGGCTCATGGCTGTAATCACAGGACTTGAAAGGCTGAGTTGGGAAGATTGTGGGAGTCTGAGGCCAGCTTCTACTACATAGTGAGTTCCAGGTCAGCCTGACTACACTGTGAGAACCTGACTCAAGAGAAAGGTGGCCAGTCTTAAATAGTTTAGACTGTGTGACTTTACTTTTCAGGAGCCATCAAGTCTTTAATGAAGTGTTCTCATGTGTCCTGTATTTCCACTATCATAGCTTGCCTACACCCATTCTCCTTTCCCTAAATTATTTTCAATCATTAATGCTTAATTCAAAATGTCACTGATTTTCATGAAATATTCCCGAATAATCCAAAAAAGGGTATGTAATCTTTTCCTACAACATATCAAAACATGTTACCGGCCCATTTGTCTTTGTCACTGTTCTTTTGCTGTAAAGACACACGATGACTAAGGCAACTCTTACAAGTGAAAGCATTTAATTATGGGGAGGTGATTACAGGTTCAGAGGTTTAGTCCATTATCACCATGGCAGCAGGCATGCAGCTGGAGAAGTAGTTGAGAACTACATCTTGATCCACAGCAAGGAGAGACAGAGACAGACAGAGACAGACAGAGACAGAAGGACAGAGACACAGAGATAGACAGAGACAGAAGGACAGAGAGACAGACAGAGACAGATAGACAGAGACAGAAAGAGACACAGAGAGAGACAAAAGAGAAAGACAGAGATACAGCAAGAGACAGAGCCTAGGCCTAGCATGGACTTTTGAAATGTCATAGTCTATGCATAGTAACATATATCTCCCAACAAGGCCACATATCCTAATCTTTTGAATCTTTCAAAGAGTGTCACTTCCTGGTGACTGACTAATCATTCAAATATATGAGCCTATAGGGAGGCATTCTTATTCAAACCACCACACCACTCTTAGTAACCTATTTTCTTTCTTTCTATTGTCTTCCTCTTTCCCAATTGAAAATACAATACATTAAGATCAGAGAAAATTTTAGTAATTCTGTGTCCTCCCAGTACATAGCACTATGACTATAGTTTAAATTCTAAAAACTCTCTACATACTAGAATGCTATGAAAGGATTTAATATAGTCAATTTACTTTCAGAAAATTTCAATATACAATACATTTAATGCTGAAATGTAAAATAGAGTAGTTGTTTATGTCAACAATTCAAATAAATGGATTGTCTTGGTATATTAATGCTGCTACAACAAAATACTGGAGTCTTTCCATTTACAAACAAACAAAAGAATCATTTCTAACAATTGTTATAGAAGATTTCAGATCAAGGCATTAGTAGCATCAGTTGATTAGTTAGGATCTGGTCTCTCTTCTTTCACCACAGTGCCCTGCTGCCATGCACCCTTGAAAAATAAATTCTTGTGTGGTGAAAGAATTAGAAAAAAAAATGAGCCCGCTCCTGAAAACCCTATCCTAAGAGCCCTGGTGCCATCCACAGGGGTATGGCTCTTATTCTGTAGGTGACCCTAGAGGCCACCTCCTTGTACTGCAGTCACACTACTGAAACATGTAGAGGCTAGCCTTTACATTTATCAAAGTTATGTGACCATTTTACCTTTGAGCACCAGTTCTGGAGAGAAAAACAACGGAACATTAAAAACCATTCTTGCATTCACAGGACACTTTTCAAGGATTATATGTGCAAGTCATATTAATAGAAAATGCTCCTAAAGCAGGAAAAAGCACTTTACATGGAAAGATAAAAGAGAAAGTTTTGCAAAATACTGAAGTTTGATATCAACCCTGGAAATTTTGATTTTCTTATAGTCAAGGAAAAACTATGTGAAAAAGAATATAGAAGTAGACGTGCTCCTGAGAAAAGAAACAATTTCCTAAGGAAAGGAAATTGAGTTGTACCAAACTACAAAATACTTACAAAGAAAGGAAATCTTGTATCCTTGGTTATACTGCAGGAAATCACGTGAGCATAAGAACAAACAAGCTGTGACTGAAAGGGCAGACCTATAATCCCAACTACTTGGAAGTAGAGGAGAAGGGTGGTACATGTAAGGCTTACTTTGGCTACAGCGTTAGTTCAAAGCCAGCCTGAATGACCTAATGAGAACTTGTCTCAAAATAAGAAGTACAAGAGGCTAAGGAAATAAATCAGAGATAAGGTGCTTGCCCACCATGCACAGGACCTTGTTTCAACGTCTACTACTGCAAAGAAAAGATTGCAAGAATCACAGGATCAAGCAGTTAACAGCCTTGCCATATAGCATTATCACATTCCTTCTAAAGGCTGAACCACACCAAGTTGCCTTCCTATACCAGAAGATATTTCATACATAATACACTAGGAAAATGAACATTTCTGTCCATCATATTCAATTCCTAGCATACACTAAATACTCACTAAATGCTCGAAAGGGAGAAGAATGGAGTGAAGCAGAAAAGGTAAGGAAGCTCGATGGTACTACCTCAAAACCATCTTTCAGATACAAAAACTGAGAATCGAGGAGACACTGAGACGGCGAGTTAACTGTTTCACTTCAGACCTTGTGTTCACAATCTTAAAAAGGGTATGTTTTCCCCTCAGCATTAAAAAATATATTAAGCTATGGCTTCATGGTGACTGTCGTTATTTCCACTGAGTCACACAGTTGCAGATCAGGATTGTAATGTAAATTATGTCTTGACTCACCACACTTTTTAAAAAGCAGCACTGAAAATAAGCATCCTCATTAAGATAAAATATATCCTTCTGCCCATGCCATATTAATAGTGAAGGGTTAATTATATTTAAAGTATTAACTATGTTTATATATCACATAATATCACCAATTTAATATTTATTTCAAAATATTGTTCATCAGTATAAAATATAAATGTTACTTAAATAAATTTGAAAGAGAGCAAGGGGAGTTTGAAAGGGTTTGAAAGGAATTAAGGGATAAATGTGGTAATTATATCATAATATCTACAGCAAAAATGTATATGTGACAGTATTGTATGGCAAATTAATTGCACCAGAAGTAACAATGACATATTTAATTGTCAAATTAATCCACTTAAACTCAAGAAGAAATCACTGATTTTAACACCTCTCTTTCTGCCCCCCACTCGTGTGTGTGTGTGTGGTGTGGTGTGTGTGTGTGTGTAAAGCTTAAAACAAATGAAACAGATCACATGATTTCTCAAATTTCTTGAATTTTTGGTTATTAGCTTAGCTTTTAGTGGCGGAGCCATCTCTCCAGCCCAACTTCTCAATATTTTTTATTAATTTATTTATTTACTTTACATCTGAATTCAGCTTCCCATTCCTCCTCTCCTCCCAGTCCCTCCCTCTCACCTCCCTCCTCCCTTCTATCCCTTCTCCCTTTCTCTTCAGAGAAGAGAAGCCCTCCCATGGCTATCACCCTGCCTTGTCATATCAAGCTGCAATAGGACTAGGTGCATCTTCTCCTATGAGGCCAGACAAGGCAGCCCAATTAGAGTAAAGGGATGCAAAAGCAGGCAACAGAGTCAGAGAAAACCCCTGCTCCAGTTGTTAAAGATCCCACAAGAAATATTTATCAACAAAGGTCACAAATCCTAGGAGATTGTATAATCCCAATTTAGTAATAAAAACATTGAATTTAGATTCTTTGCTCATAAAAATCGAAGACAGTAAGCTTAAAAGACTAAAAACCAATGGTTTCATCCCATATGCTGGAAATGTTTGTGTCATACAGTTTGTGTCTAATATTTCAAAAGTTACTCGGAAGCTAATTTTTTCACAAGCACTGACAGAAGGCACGGTTCAGTGTGGACCAGATATAAATTATTCTTTCTAAAGAAGGGAAGAGACCATATACACAAATTCCTAGCATAAAAGCTTAAAACTCTAGAACTTGATCATTTAATGATGAACTAGGCATCTTTTGGAACACTTAAGTTGAAATAAAACCAAAGATTAAAACAAAGAATTAGCACCCTCTGCACAAACTAAGTTGGAGAGAACCAGGATGGGCATAATCAATCCACTTAGAAAAGTGTAAAAAACACTCTAAAAAGCAAATTGTATATGTGTGTTCTCTGGGAATAAAAGCACTAAATTAAATAATTAATTTAAAATATATTACAACATGAATATATTTGGAAACATGACTATTGCAATACATGTAAAACATGTTATACATACCTTAACCCACTAAAATTTATTTTAGAACAAAAAAATTCTCTGATGTGATAGAGACGTATGATTGGTACAATGCTATCATTTAGTACTTTAACTCTGTTCTCTATGCAATCAACAAGGGTCATACATCCTCTTTTCTGGTGAAGAGTAAATTTATAGCTGCCTGCTCCATTTGAGGATGAACTGTTCCTCTTACTTACTCTCAGAACTTGTTTTCCCTCTTGTAACACACAGTAAGTCTGTATGTGAGCTTTACAGATAGTGACAAAATGTTTTCACGTCCTTCTTGAACCTTCTCAAGGCTAAATTTTCTTAGTTCATTTACCCTTTTATCGGTATTACATACACATCTCCTTACCTTCTCTCCATCACACCTCAGCATACTACTCTTAAGTGCCAAACTCCAAATACATAGTTAAACTTTACCAGGATTCAGAAAAACCTGATGTCTTGTATGCCAATTAGTATAGTGTATTCTAGTTTTACGGTCAAAATCACTATTAGTTAACATACATATTACAACCACATTTTACAGCCGGCATAACTTATATTGTCTTTGCTTCTACAAGTGTAGAAGCAAAAAAATATCATATTTGATGATATTTTTTTAAAAATTAACTTTAGGTCAGTTTATAGGGAAAAAAAAGAAAGCCATGCCTGGTATTATCAAATAATTAGAATGTAAAATTGGAGGACCTTGGACTGCCATTCCTAGGTCACAGAATAAACACAAGGCCAGCTTAGGTGAGACTCTGTTCTCAAATTTAATAAACTAAATAAATAAAATAAGCAGAATTTACTGAGCATATGCAAAGCTCAGTGGTCAACCCTCAGTACCAGGTGAAAAAAATAAGTATAAAAGAAATTTATGCATATTAACACCTAAGTACCCTGTTGTTTGACCATTGTATGTATTATTCTCTCATCTTTTAATCAGTAAGAATTATTTTTACATCATTTATCTGATTTGACACTCTTTGTTCTAGGGAATTCAGGCTTTAAAACAAACAAAAACACCTACATCTACCCTAAACATATAAAAATCTGCTACTGTAATCCAAAGACAAGCCCTAAAATATAGCAAAACTAGTTTAACTAGAGCAAAATCTCTTAAATATAAATGTCTGTACATATTCTCAAAGTTACTATACAACTCATTATGGAAGGTATTTCTGATGTGTTAAAGCACCCATGACATCAGCTTATGGCTAAATATCATGTGGGACATTTGCCTGGGACAGTAGCAGGGCATCACAGTGTCTTTCTCTTGTACCACTTGCGAATATTAAAGTAAAGCTTATGCTTTGTCAATGAAACCTAAGGGAATGTCGTGTCTGATAAACTTCTTTAGCCATTGGTTGTAGTTCACTGCAAGTATTACTTCATTAATCATCCCCAGTGGACCCTAAGGTAAAGATGTCAGTTTTGACCTGTTTCACCAGCACTAGAACAACCTGAAGCACAACAGTAATACCTGATAATACTTTTTGTTTGCTAAAATACAGTTGATGATCTATCAATATGTCTCTCTTTTCCAGTGGGGTGGGGTGGGAAAAATAGCCATAAACACACAGATTTTATCTTAAGACAGTGCTTATAAGTCTCAGGTTTGTTTCACTAGCAAATGCAATGGCAAATGAAATGCTTCACGTGGATATAAAAATACATATTTCATGCCTATATTATCAATATAATATTATTATTAATATTATGGCCTTCAATAGTTTAATAATTTTTCTGATTTCAACAGTTTAATAAGTTAGTTTTTGTGTGAGGACTGTTTATTCTTCATATCTTAAACTAAAAAGACTTTGCAGGCCAGCTCAATAGTGTCAAAGTAAGCAAGTCTATTTATAGAAGATAACATAAGCAATGTGTTTTATAATTAAATGGTTCATTGCATTTTAAAATGATTAGCATGAACAGAAATATATTTACATAAATTACATTGTTTCTCTCAAGCTATTATTAACTAGACTATGCATTGCAATAGCTTATTGGGAAGTATAATGTATATTCAAGTAAATAAGCAGCAAATCTTTAACTCCTTCCAGAGTAAATGTTTCATACTCTTTATTTGTTATCTGAGAAATACTGCCTCATAAATTATTCATAATATCAAGCCAGATCTGTTACATCAGGTGTCAGATTAAATGAGGAGGTAGAAAACGCTGAGTTTATATGAAGTATTCATTAAACTTGGTGAACTCATTAAAGTATGTTAATTAGGTAATAGACAAAGAAACTCGGTATTTGGTAGAGATTGGGCACTGTTAATACCTTGCTTTGTGCTAATACCTTGGCTGTGGTTTTCCCCCTTAATGAGCACAAGGAAAAGCTGATTATTCCAAATGCAGAAAAAAATCACATGTGTTACGTATTGGAAAAATCGCCCCAGGTGACAAAAGGAACGGCAGAGCAAAGGACCCAGCACTCAAACAAAGAAGGTATCATTGCAAAGCTTCTCAATTTTTCCTTGATAAAATTTTATGTCATGAGAAATCTACAGGTTAGTTTTGATATTGTAAAAATGATTTTATTGTTAACAATGTTTGACTAATTCAACTTCTTAATCTCAATTCACATTGTTCAGTATCACTAATATATGATCCCTTTCCCTGTTTTATTATTTTGGAAAAGAGTTAACATTAAAATTTTTTAAACCTAAGGACTTTTGTGCTCACTTGAGGTAAATTTTTTTAAAAAGCAGTTTATTTCAATAAACTATTTTCCTATTAAAGAACAGCTTTTTGAAAGCCTACACACACACACACACACACACACACACAAAGAGAGAGAGAGAGAGAGAGAGAGAGAGAGAGAGGAGAGAGACTATACTGAAGAGCTGGCCTTCTAGACCCTCTGCAGTGTACGTAGCAGTATAACAGTCATGAGTGAATTGCTGTAGCTCAGGGGTAATATGAAAGCTTCCTCAAGCCAAAGGTAGCTTCTTAAAAACATAAGCAAATGCCTTTTTCTAGACATCAAATATCTTTATATTTCACCCTTTGGGAAAAATCATATCCTATATATTCAGTTCTTAACTGAAGTCCCAAGAGCCCAAAATTGAGGAATTCATAGTGAAATATTCTTTTATTCCATATGAATTCACCTGGATATTTGTTTGTTGTATTCTCTTCTTTTTGTAAAAATAGTTGCCACTGAAAGCATCATATAACTATAAAATGAAATGACTTCACTAAACTTAAAATGTAAATGTCATGTTTGGATGGCAAACCAGAACATCACAGCTAGCAACATTAAAATGTGACTCGGTTCATGCCCATAGCTTAGGTTACTTTATCATCTGGCTTTGTCGTCATTACAATAGACAGCCTCTCTGGTGCACAATTCTGAAACAAATAGATTGCTAAAATAAAATGATTTTTTATGAAAAGTTAAAGTTCATGATTATTTATTTCCTTTATCATCAATTCCAAGGGGATCTATTTACAGCACACATCAAAAAGCTGCTGCTGTTTTGAGAATGATCCTATCTCTCAAAAATTATCCCAATTACACTCTTATAATTCTACTTACAGAAGTATATTCTTCAGAATTTAAAATAAATCACTTATTAATTGCTATACAGGATTTTTTCCTAGAAATATATTTCAAATTTTAATAACATATTTATTAACATAAAAGAAATATATAATTAAATAGAATGGAGGAGTTCCTTGACTTCTTATATCGCCTCTCAAAGATTCAAAAAATATTGAAAATAAATATGCGTTCACTAAGAATAACAATATATACATGTAAGGAAAGAATATGAAATTTTGATCAACTAAAGAACTTTGTCAACAAAGGCAAATGATAGTATATAATTCTATAATGCTATAGCAACTGAATATATTTTAAAAATAGAAAGACAAGGACTAGAGAGACAGATAAAAAAAATGCTCAGATTACTCTTTAAAAGGACTGTAGTCCAGTTCCCTGCACCCAAGTTGGGCAGCTGTCTACAATTCCAGCTCAGGGAGACCCAAAGCTCTCTTCTGACCTCCATGAGCACAAATCAACACAAACTCAATATTAAATACTATGTTTAAAAATGAAAAAGACAAAGATGAGTTTAACCAATACAAACACACGAAGTATACGTTGAAAAAAGGGAAAAACAAAGATGAGATTAAACACACACACATTCCTTGCCGGGCAGTAGTGGCGCACGCCTTTAATCCCAGCACTTGGGAGGCAGAGACAGGCGGATTTCTGAGTTCCAGGCCAGCCTGGTCTACAGAGTGAGTTCCAGGACAGCCAGGGCTACACAGAGAAACCCTGTCTCGAAAAACCAAAAAAAACAAAAAACCACACACACATACACTAAGCTTGGACAATAATAAAAGTTTCCCACATATAATATTATTCTCTTTAAAAATCCTTAATATTCCATTCATGGTACTTTTAGACACAATGAGAAATCTTTAATTGGCTACAGACAAAAGAAAAAAAGGGCATGGAGATGTAGTTCATGAAGAAAAGTAATACTGGACAAATATACAATGTTAATATTCAAATAAATGTTAATTAATCCAACAGAAATATTTACCTTTATCTTTAAAGTAGCATGTATCTTGTAAAACAACAATTTATAGTCTAACAGAGGAAATATATGTTTGTTTTTCATAAATGAGCTGCAAGAAAATCAGTCACTCACAGTAAAGTCTATGTGTATATAGAATGTTTGCAAAGGATGCTGAAAACGCCTTAGCAAATCTTAGCAGATTATCTACATTGATTTGACAACAGGATCTTTTTTATAATACGCCCATCCTAATTTATTCATGGCATTTTTTAGAAGAGAAACAGTTCCCAGCACTTTGTGGCCCTTGCAAGTAGGCTAGCTCTCCTAGCTCAGAGGCCCCCACATGGCTTGAGGCTATTTCTGAGTGGGGGAACTAGCATAAAGAGGAGAGTCTTGAGAAGCACGAAGTCCCACCAGACCAGCGTTCACTAGGGTCTGGAGCAACAGAAAATCTTCAATATGCAAGTGGGAACCACAAACAGCCAGACTCCTCCCAGACCCACTGGGTTCCTGATTTTTTGGTGAAGCAGAGGGCTTGGAGATACTCATAATGAACCATGCCTTCGCGCACTACACTCTTGCTTTTAACATCTTAAATATGTACTATACATCTAGGTGATAAAGTTTGGTGTGGCAATAGTATCGTAGTCTCTAAATATGCAGAGGGGGTGGAATTTACAACAAATCACTGAACAGGAATCTATAACAGCTCTAGATAGCCATTGTCTGGTCACACATTCAAAAATAATGTTTTCCATTAGTTTAGTCCTGAGACATAAAATACTCAATATTACTTTTTATCAACATTAAGCTTTTACCAAGGTTGAAATATCAGTGTTAATGACCAAGTGACTTTTAGGTATCTTAGGTACATTGATAGCCCAGATCAAAATATACTACTATGCTATTCATTCCTTCATATTAACTATTATCACAAGATATTCAAAGTAATTACATATTTTATTAGAAAAATACTACTGCACTAAAAAAAAAATCAAATGAAAATATCCAAATTAGAATCCTATGGTTTTTATTTCTGCTTTCCTGTTTTTAGTACAACCACCACTACTGGAAATATTTCCTAAATGAAGCCTAAATTTTCGGAAGTGTAGTAAAGGACCTCAATACAGAGTGCTCCTCAAGATCATGTTACTTTGTTTCTGAAAAAACAAAATGGCAAGTAGTGTAGAGGTTTGGTCTTGCTGTCTATTGTAATGCTAAGTGCAGGCCCCCAAGACCTGGAGTCTGCATGTAGACCTCAAATGGTTGAGACATAAAAAATGTCTCTAGGTAGTACTATGTCCAATTTTCTGAGAAACCGCCAGACTGATTTCCAGAATGGTTGTACCAGATGTCAATCCCATACCAATCCTGGGCATATACTCAGAAGATGATCCAACAGATAACAAGGACACATGCTCCATTATGTTCATAACAGCCTTATTTATAATAGCCAGAAGCTGGAGACAACCAAAGTGTCCCTCAACAGAGGAATGGATACAGAAAACATGGTACATTTATACAATGGAGTACTAATTCAGCTATTAAAAACAATGACTTCATGATATTCATAGGCAAATGGATGGATCTAGAAAATATCATCCTGAGTGAGGTAACTCAGTCACAAGAGAACACACATGGTATGTACTCACTGATAAGTCGATATTAAGAAAAAAGCTCAGAATATTCACAATACAACTCACAGACCACATGAAGCTCAAGAAGGAAGACCAAAGTGTGGATACTTCAATCCTACTTAAAAGGGGAAACAAAATAATCATGGGAGGTAGAGGATGGGAGGGATTTTGGAGGAAGAGAAGAGAAGTAGGGGAAAGGGGGGACAGGATCAGGTGTGGGAGGAGATGGGGTGATGTACAGAGGGTCAGGAAATTGAACAGAGGTGTGAAGCAATGGGGGATGGGGAACTGGGGGTAGCCGCCAGAAAGTCCCAGTGCAGGAAAGCAAGAGGCTCCCAGGACCCAATGGGGATGACATTAGCTGAAATACCCCACAAAGGGGAGGGAGAACCTGTAGAGACCATATCCAGAAGTTAGGCACAGCTCCCCAGTTGCGGGATGGGGTCACCCACCCATCTCCAAAATTTTAACCAAGAATTGCTCCTATCTAAAGGAAATACAGGGACAAAGAGTGGAGCAGGACTGAAGGAAAGGCATTCAGAGACTGCCCCACCTGGGGATCCATCCCATATGCAGACCACAAACCCAGACACTATTGCTGATGCCAAGAAGTGTTGCTGACAGGAGCCTGATATAGCTGTCTCCTGAGAGGCTCTGCAAGAGCCTGACCAATACAGATGTGGATGCTCACAGTCAACTATTGGACTGAGCACAGGGACCCCAATGGAAAAGTTAAGGGAAGGACAGAAGGAGTTTAAGGGGTTTACAACCCCAAAGGAAGAACAACAATATCAACCAAACAGACCCCCCCTCAGAGCTCCCCAGAACTAACCACCAAAGAGTACACATGGAGAGACCCATGACTCCAGCTGCATATGTAGTAGAGGATGGTCTTGTTGGGCATCAATGGGAGGAGAGACCCTTGGTCCTGTGAAGGCTTGATGTCCTAGTGTGGAATAACATTTGAAATGTAAATAAATAAAATATCCAATAAAATAATGAAATTAAAAAATAAAAATGTCTCTAGCCACAACTTCAGCTATATACAGTCTATAAATCCTGTTGGCTACAGAATCCTCAAAATTCATTATGCCATACTTTCATATGACACAAGCGAAAATTTATTACAATTTGCTTATTGATCAAACTAACTCCTTAAAAACAAAAAACATTGTCTTTCACCTCCTCAAACAAGGAACAAAAATTCATCCTTAACTGATCTGTGCACACTCCATATATATATCTTTATAGAACTAAATATTGGATATATAGATTACAGAATGAAACACCAAGAGGGCAGCCATGACAAGATTCATCTGCCAGCATGCTGAAATGATCTGCAGTTCCAGCTCCCTGCCTGACTATGCCTTAGACTGATGCTGTTTTTCAGAGACTTGCTTCAAGAACAACTTCAGAAAGGGCTGCTAATCCCAATGACCCCAGTTCACCCACCCTTTCAGACTGTTCCAGTCTGAACTTCAGTTAAGCCCTGAATGTTCTCAGCACACAAAGATTGAACAACGAATAATGCCAACAACCTATATTTTGACTTACCATTTTTCCAATTTTCCTTTGGGCCCCAAACAAACCCTAATTCAGCAGAAAACAAATACAGGACGTCTTCCCAATCTCTTAAATTGGGATAGATGGTTTTGGTCATTTTATAAATCATAGATATATTGTTATCTTATTGGATAATTTACAAATAATTTTCATCTTAGACAGAGAAGAAACAAAACAGGGGGCTTACACTCAGGGATTTCTATCTTTCCTTTCCTCTTCACTATCCTTCTCTCTTTCTTGGGTAGTGGGAAAGGGGTTAATAGAATGAAAGGCAGTATAGTAATATTATAAGAGATTAGACTAATAGGAATAGGTTATTAACCCTTAAACAAAAACATTATAACCATAATCTTACATTGATAGTAATCTTTATATTTTGATGAAAAATGAAGTTATATTTTATTACATTGATATGAAATTTTGGATATTGATGCAAGATTAAGGTTTTCCTTGGTCTAAATCTTTAGCTATTGATACAAAATTTCAAATTAATTTTATTAGTCTTAGATAGACATCAAGCCTATTTAAGAATACAAGGCTTAGACCCCGTCCTTTTAATAGCTGCTATTACAAACTATCTAGAACAATTAAATAATACAAGTTAAGAGTCAGATAGTAGATTCTAATATAGTTAATTATAATAAAATGCTTTCACGGTTATCCAAATAGTAAATAGTTAAAATAATCCATATTTAAAAATTCAATTCTGCTATATATAGAAAGAGATGGTCTTCAAAAGCATAAGAGATCCACAGAACATAACATTTAAGGTTATTTCATTATTAAAAGCTCTTTTGACAAAGAGAAATGTCTGCTCCTGACAGTGCCTGCATTCCACTTCAAAGAAAGCGATAAGTATCAACACCTTCATGTGGGGTTCCTTCAATTGTGACAACTAGCCACTGGACAAGAAATGCCCTAATTTTATCTGCAGACAGAATGTTGTCCAAAACAAGACAAATGGACACAAGATAATTGATTGCTAAGCTCTGTCAGGACAGGATAAGCTAGTCCTTCGTAATTCCTGCTTCACTTAGGGTCTTTCAGATGTTCTGGGCCAAAAGGCTGAAGATAGAATGCTCTATCATTATTAAAAATACTGGGACTGTCCAAACAGTCAACTGTTTCTGCCAATTGTTTCAATTTTAGAAGCTGTGTTCCTGCACTTCCTACATACTCAAATATTTATTTTTCTCAAATCTCTGATGAGCTTAAAGACTGGTTGCTATAGTACTCACAATTAAACTTAAGTTATTTAACATAAAGAAATGTTCTAGATTTAAAAAGATGGTTTCAGATGGTAAAATCAACAATATTGAGCTACAGAATTGTAAATTCATTAAATAAGATAGAAGGTAAAATACTTTATCTAAATATCCAAATATACAACTAACTGCTATAAATATATACTACCTTATAATTTCACAGTTCTTATCATTGTATTCAATTTATATCTGAGAGAAAAGGATTGTTTATTAGACTAAAAAAAATATTTGTGAGGTTGTCTGCTTCTACTGTAATGCAAGTGTGGCCCTAGACTGGAGTCTGCATGTAGAATAAGTGACTCTAGCTCCAAATTATTTCTGATCAGCATATAAAGATGCCAACAGCCAAAATCTGGGCAGAAGAGACATAGGTGGGGTTTAGGATTCCTGGGCTTGGGGTCAGAGGTGAACCACAAGGAAAGTAAGAAGAAAAGGAGGAGGAGGGAGAAGCTGCCGTGGGTTAGGAGTTAAGAAAACAAGGCCCTGAGGGCTGGCCAATTGAAGTTAAAAGCAACTCAGATGAAACATAGGAAGAAATAACTCAGGGTTATCTATTGGAAAGTAGAGTCTTCTGCTCAGCTCTTGTGTTATTGAAGGCTTATTGTAAATATAAAGGTTATATGTGTATTTTATCCAGGAACTAATTGGCTTAAGGCAGGATAGAACCCCCAGGTTGGGATTTAATAATTTTAAGAATGAAGTAGAAAACAAATTTTATAAACAATCTATTACTAGAACCTCATGCAATCACAAAATATATAGACTCTACAATCTATAAAAACATAAAAGTCTTTTATTATATCAAATGATGTTTTAAAAAAAAAAACAGCACAGATTTTTACAAGATTACATCATCAGTACATCCGGAAAAGATGAAAAAGGTTTTAAAATGCACAGAGGAATCAAATTTTTATTAATACTCCAACCTAGTAATAGCACACAGATCATTTTTTTATTCTGAAAGAATATCCTACATCCCCATAAATACCATTCACTCAAGAGCAGTACTGGGAACTCCTAGCATAATACTATCATTTTCATCTAATTTTCAAAAGTAATTTACTGTGTTATCTAATGGAGCCTCCACAAGGGCACACAGCTGGGAAGGTAAGACAATATGCTCTATCCAAACTGTCAGGCTCATAACTGTCTTTTATTCTCACTTGGAAACCAAAGAGAAACAGGTGATGACGACTACCCTCATCAACCATTTCTTTTATCAATATACAATTCAAAACAAAACTGATCTCTCTGCAGAAACATAGAAGCAACTGGGCCATCAGCTTGGAAACTACTACTGATGATTCATTTGCTGGCTCAGTTCCTCAATAAAATGGGAAAAGCAACAACAACAAAATCCTCTGGAATATTGTTTTCTTTTAACTTCATGTAAACAACTGAATATTTTAACACCTTATTTATTACTTACTATTTTTATGTGTATGAATGTTTTGTCAGCATGTATATCTGTGCAATAAGTGAATATATATATATATATTCACACACATACACACATATATTCAAGTGGCAAACTATTTAGAAATCTAATTATCCCTTGTCAAAATGACCCAGGACTTACTAGTAAATTAAGAACATGTAGAAAGTATTATAGTTGTTTTTAATGCCACTGTTATTATTATATTGTTTTATAAACAGGCAACCTATTCTTAAAGGGAGTAATAATTTCTAGTCATGGGAATAATTAGCAGATGTCTTCAAAAACTCATTAAAGGTAACATTTTTAAATAGAAACTAATTATAACGAATTATAACTTTAAGGAAATTGTAAGCCTCCCCCCCCATGTCTTGCTCAAAACAATGAATAAAAAGATATTATTGCTCTGAACCATTCTTTAAAATTAAATTCCTAAGCAATATGTTTTCACTGATTAAAAAAGATCTGTGAATCAATTTAAGAAAATCTACCCAAGGGATAAATAACAAAAGAATCTTGGTGGTTTCTTTATTTGCTTGATTTAGAGTTTCAAGAAATTGTGATTTGAAGTGTGTACACATCACTTAGTCCAATAATATTTTTAGGTAAAAATAGTAGATAGAGCCAGGCAGTGGTGGGGCCCACCTTTAATCCCAGCACTTGGGAGGCAGAGACAGGCGGATTTCTGAGTTCAAGGCCAGCCTGGTCTACAGAGTGAGTTCCAGGATAGCCAGGGCTATACAGAGAAACTGTCTCAAAAACAAAACAAAACAAAACACACACATACACTAAAAAACCACACACACATACACTAAAAAAAAATAGCGGATAGAAACTTAACAGTTGGGGTTGGGAATTTAGCTCAGTGATAGAACGCTTGCCTAGCAAACACAAGGCCTTGGGTTCGGTCCTCAGCTCTGAGAGAGAAAGAAAGAAAGAAAGAAAGAAAGAAAGAAAGAAAGAAAGAAAGAAGAAAGAAAGAAAGAAAGAAGAAGAGAAGAGAAAGAAAGGAAGGAAGGAAGGAAAGGAAGGAAGGAAGGAAGGAGAGGAAAGGAGGAAGGAGGAAGGAGGAAGGGAGGAAGGGAGGAAGGGGAGGAAGGGAGGAAGGGAGGAAGAGGAGGAAGGGAGGAAGGGAGGAAGGGAGGAAGGGAGGAAGGAGAAGGGAGGAAGGGAGGAGGAAGGGAGGAAGGGAGGAAGGGAGGAAGGGAGGAAGGGAGGAAGGGAGGGGAAGGGAGGAAGGGAGGAAGGGAGGAAGGGAGAAAGAGAAAGAGCGAAAGAGAGAAAGAAAAAAGAAGCTTAACAGTCTATAGAGTCATGACAGTATTCACTTTAAAATAATGATTAGTGAATAGACTGTAGCTATAAAGCATATTTTCATGAAAGATTATGATTTTTACTCAAAAGAATAAGGGTTTATCAAGATGGCTTAGTGAGTTAGTGTTCATGCTGCTGTGCCTAGTGACCTGGGTTGGTTCCTTGAGACCCACATGGTGGAAGGAAAAAACCAGCTCCAATTGTCCTCTGACCCACACCCATGAACATATACATGCAGGCATGAATACATACACACATAATAATTAAATGTTACTTAAACATTTATTTATTAGTATCAGATATGATGGCCCCATGTTTGCATTATATAGCAGTCCCACAGATGTAAGTACACCTTGTAGTATACAAGGTTAACTAAAATTCCATTCCCTAAAGTTAATTGTAATGTTACAGAGTATTTATGTGTAATGAAAACTATACTCTGTTCCTGACAGATTAAGTTCCACTACTTTTACTGCCACCCAACTTTTTGATAAGTATGTTAACTATGCAGTTTGAGTAACACAACTTATAACATAGGAATGGAACCAGTAAATATCTACAAGTATAAATGAATTCCTCAGACGGGGCCGCAGGGGGGGGGGTCTGCCTGGAGGCTTCCATGCGGTGGGGTACCCGCATACAGAAGAAAGTCTGGAGTTCCAGGAGGCTGGAGGCTTCAACGGCAGGCCTGGCAGGCCCCAATGACACAAGGAAGTCCTTGGTTCCAAAAGGGTTTATTGTCATGGCGGATGGTGGATAGATCTGGATGTACCCCCCCAAACTCAGGGCAGACCTGAGTTAAGTAGGGAGGGAGAAAGGGAGAGGTTCTGGGGGCGGTTTAATTGGCTCCGCCCTCTGGCCTTCATTAGTATGTAAATCTCTAGGGCCGGAGGCCTGTAGTCACACCCTCTACCTGTGCACTTTGGGAGGGGCTGTAATGGCCTACGTGACTGAACAATGTAGGTCCATGAAGAGTAGACTGCTCTGGGGACGTGGCTGAACTCCTGCCATTTCCCTTGGAGTCTCGGGGTTCTAGGCCCATGCCCAGACAAGAACCAAGATACCCTTACGCAGTCCCACAGATGTAAGCATTACCAAAAAAGTGAAACGGTATATTTTCAGAGGAAAATACTGGAAGAAAATATCATATGGTAAAATTCCAGAAAGTACACTCAAAAACAAAACAACTCTCAGAGTATACTGAAGATTTCTACATTTAATCCAGTCAAAAGAGAGACTTCCATTCATTCTGTTTCATCAACATTGTCATTAAACATTATTCTTATCATTCTTTTCTATGAAAGTAACATTGCATTGAAGAACAAGACATTAAATTGAAAATCCCTAATAAGCAGCAGCAAGAAAGGGAAATTATATGTTTAAAATTGTTAAGGCTACAGTTCCACAGTTTTACACTTGACAACAGAGCTTACTCATATAATCAAGCCTTGTGTCTAAATTAAATGCAAGAGAAAAGGGAACTTATTATATAACAAATACACAATGTACTTTGTCCCTCACTTTTCAAGCAATAGGACTGCATGCTGCTTTGGCAAAATATATGAGGATATGGAGAAAGGAGTAGATACAACATGCTGTACTGGTTCCTACTGAAGCTTCATTAACACACTCTTGCAAATCAAACATACTCAAAAGAAGAAGGCCTCAGATCACATCAAGAGAAGTAAGGATAGCACATAATTTAGTTACATCAAAATGCTAGAATGCCATGTAGCTTCATATTCTGACATTATTTTTATTTTATTGCAATAAAAAAATTACAGACCATCCACCCATTTAAATACATGATCCAGTGTTCATTCACACACTCACGGGGCTGTACAACTATGAGTACAACTGACTTTCATCCCCAGCAAAAGAAGGCCTATGAAAGCAAGAAGTAAGGAGAAGTGATTTGAGGCTTCATATCCTGTGACTCAAGTTTTGGTAAGCAACAAAGAGCAATGGTAATAGCTTGTTTGTTTGGGGAGGTACTATTTGACACCACTACCAACCCACCAACAAACCACAGTGAAATTTTGCAGACCCAGAATGGAACTTTTGTTTTTTTTTCTTTTTTCTTGTTTTGTTTGGTTGATTATTTTTTGACAAACTATGACATTTAGGAAAGTCATTATCCCCTGTATAGTTGAAATCTATTTAAATTTGTATATACATTATATCTTTTATTTATGTATTTAATAAATACACAAACACTTCTAAAACAGTAGGCTTCTATATGGGTTTTTCAAGCAACTTAATTATCCCTCCCCATAGTCCTTCCTCTCCCCTCTCCTCCCCTATCGCTCCCCAGTAAATCTCCCTCCCATTACTCCTTTAATCCCTTCATTTCACATATGTTCTATAGTCTCCCCTCCCATAAACTCTCTCTCCACCAATGGCCTCTTTTGAGTTTCCTAGTTTCACGACTTCTACAGGTACTCCAATTTAAACACAGAAACCTAAAGATTTGAAGCTATTACGCATACATAAGAGAGAACATGTGGCATTTATCTTCTGGGGCCTGCTTGACTTCTCCCACTATAACTATTTCCAATTCCATATATTTGCTTGAATTTTTCATAATTCCATATTTCTTTACAGAAGAATAGAATTCCGTTGTATGTATACTATATTTTCATTCCTCATTAATCACTTGATGGACACTAAGCAGATTTAATTGCCTTGCTATTGTGAACAGAGTAGCAATTAACATAGATGATCAAATATATCTGTAATAGTTTATAGAATCAGGCATATGCTTGGAGTGGTACTGGGTCATGTTGACAATCTTCCTATTATTTAGACAGGATAGAGAATATAAAATGAGTGTGAGGTTTTCATTCATTAGAGCCAGCATGTATTGACTGAAATATACAAATAACTATAATGTGTGTACATATGCTATAAGAACATATAAATAAGGACAGTATAGTGCAGTGAGGTAGATAGTATAAATAAAAAATAATGGAACCTCACAAATTGATCAGTGACTATGGAGTAGATTTTAAATGTTGTCATGTGTAAAAAGAAGATTAGTGCTTATCAGAAACCTTATAAACACTGTGTGACTCTTTGCACATAGTATCATATTTAATTCCAATTACTCTATAAGTGGAATTGTGATATCTTTATTTTGTGAATAAGAAACTTGTGATTAGATAGACTAAGTAGAGAGATAAAAGGGGAAATGAAGAACCAAGCTTTACACTCACAGACACCGGGATCCTGTAACAGCTCACAGTAGGCATGCATGCATATAATCCCAGCACACAAAAGGTTCACTTGTCACTCAGTGGGTGTTATAGTTTCACTTGTGTTGCTGTGATTTAAAATAATAATAATAATACCCTGACCAAAAGCAACACAGGGGAGGAGAGGGTTTAACATTCCTGTGTGATATGTGATAGCCCCTAACTGCAGACAAGTCACATCGATGTCACAGCTGGCCACAATCCATTCACAGAAAACAGCAAATAGAAACAAACGCAGCACACCTGCTTGCTCTCACTTTGTTTTCTCCTGTGTTTCTGACCTAGAGAACAATGCTGTCCAAAATGGAGTGGCAGGGGAGGGATGTCTTCCTACTTAACAATCAACAATCTCCTACAAACAAACCCACAGGCTTACCTAATCAAGGCAATTCCTAACACTCTTGTCATTTGAGTGCTGTGGCACTTACCTTTAAATCCGACAATCCATAGATGGAGACAGGAGATCGGTGAGTTCAAGGCCAACCTGGCATAGTGAAACCCATCTCCAAAGAAAAAGGGGTAAGGAAGGGGCAAAGGAGGAAGGGAAGGAGAGAGAGGGGGAGGGAGGAAAAGAGGGAGAGGGAGAAGGAGAGGGCGAGGAGAGAGAGAGAGAGAGAGAGAGAGAAGAGAGAGAGAGGAGAGAGAGAGAGAGAGGAGAGAGACTAGATTCTTGGTATTCTGACTCCTAATCTTTTATTTCTATAGCATAGTACTCTACAATGCTTCAGACATAAACCAAGAATAGGACTTTTTTAAGAGAGAAAAGAACCAAATGAGTAACTGATTGTAGCTGTCTTTTAACACTGATGAAGTGACATTCTCTACAATAAAACCTTTAGCTACTTCTATCAGTTAATCCATAGTCTTTACTCACAGTCCATTTGCAATTTGTTTCTTTATTTCTTTGTTTCTTCGTTTGTAATCCAGAAGAAAGTGAGTGAAATCCAAAAGTTAATTGTCACCTGGAAAAATCTCTTGGTATAATCCTTTGCCTTTGTTATTCTGTTCCTCTTTAGCTTCCTACAATAATGACATCAGTGAAACGGCCCCAGTTTTCTACTCTACTTGAGCTATTATTTATGATTCTAATTCTAGTTCTTACTCATAGCTTTTGTAAACATTTCTCTCTCCTATTTGCTACATTTTTTTCATGTAACTCCTTTTTCAGACTTCTTAAACCATTACCTTATTCATCCTTATAGAGATTAAAATTGCTCTACTCTGATACTTTAACCTGGGAACTCCACAGATACTTGGAATATATATTCATGTAATATAAAGTTAAAGTATCTCCAATATTTTTTCTGAACCCCGCAAAAGAAAGAAAGAAAGAAAGAAAGAAAGAAAGAAAGAAAGAAAGAAAGAAAGAAAGAAAAGAAATAGATTGTATTTCAAAGATAAGTGGGTTAGGAAATATTTAAAATGCTATGTATTCCCCTGATGACTAGATGCCACCCTATTATGCCTTTATCAATTAGTGTCCCTTGCTAATCTCTGTGTCTATCTGGCCTTCTCCTTCATCCCCATTATGAGTCCACGATGTACAGAAGAACCATGGCAAATGGGACTGGAAACATCCTGAAAACTCCTCTCTCCTAAACTATCTCCCACTAATTCCCTCTCAATGTGACCATTAGTAAAATCGCTACTTCCACTTAAGACAGGTGTTGTGACCATATTAAACCTTGTTAAAGTCTAAATGGGTCTATGGAACTCAAGAGAAAGAACAAAGGAAAACAATCGTTTGACAATAACCAAGATAATTATAAGGTTTTTCCTTCTAGAAGCTAATAAGTGAGATCTCCAAAATGCCAACAGAATCATTTCCCTCATCTTGTTTATTGCATTTATGCCTATAGCAATTATAAAATATAAAAAGTAAAGGCACATTTCAGTAACTAAATACTACCTTTTATAGAATTTATCTTGAAACTAACATTCTAGCTCCAATGCTCATGGATGACTGCTGCCGAAGAGAAGATGAAATGTCAAATTGAACAATTTAGACAAGAACTTGCATTTTCAAATATTTTATGACACTTATTTACTATATCATGTTTTAAAGGAATACTAGTAGTATCTGAATCATAATCAGGGGTGTCCTATAGGTTCTTTAGTACTACAGGCTATTGCCACTGGTCTTGGTTGTCCTCCAGAATTTAATGATAAGACCTAACTAATGCTGAAAATACACATACTTGAGTCATGGACATGGAGAAACCAGTCTAGTAATGACCTGGAAGCACCATCTATCTTTCCTAGTTTAGGGAGGCAATATACTGGATAATAGAGAGTGGGGTATTAATAGCACTGTGGTAACGAATGTCCTGGCAAAATAGAACAACTGATGTGAATGCTATGGGAATAACCAGCTGCTTTCTGATAGGATTAGAGCTGACTCCAAAAGACAGGCTTAATAATGGAGCCAAAAGCCAAGGGTAGAATAAGCCCTTGGGGAGAACCTATTACAATTATTCTGCTAAGTGGACACCATAGTAAGCCTTATGGGTACTTAACTTTATACACATAGATTATTGCATCTCTCAACATTCATCAGAGAATGTCTTCATGCAGTAGATGACAACACAGAGACCCACAGCTAATGAACATGTAGAGAATCAGAGACTGTTGAGTGTTCAGCCCTAAATGGGACATGTATATAGCACTCTGTCATCCAAAGACTCAAGGATTATCATAGAAGAGAGGATTGAAAGACTTTAATATCCAAAGATTAATAAGAGATTATAGCAAAATAGTATTTTCAGGACAGATCAGGGCAGTTACACACATGGTTGTGACTGTATGCACTAAACCTGATTGATATCAAGCCAAATAAAATTCCACCATATACAAAGCATGGGACCAACAGAATCCTATAGCAAACAGTATTTGCTAGGAAGAGAGTCAATTTTCTTCAGGACTACAAGCCCTAACAGGCAGATCTTCAGCAGATGACCCTACACCCATGCACATACTGGTAGCACTAAATGACCTCAATGGGATTTTTTAAAGGGAACATGAAATTGAGAGGGAATTTGATTCAATGTGATAGAAAGTGATCAGGAAATGCTGGGAGTGCAAAGGCTTAGATGGGGAGAAGAAGGAAGATACAGAAAATTTCATTTTAAAAATGTTATTCATATGGAATATATTTATTAAATTAAACAAAAGAAAACTATTAACTCTGTCTTAAAGTACTACCCAAAACAGATCTACCTAAGGTTTTATTAAGTTACTATCTATGTAGAAGAATAACTTTATGAACTGAAATTTTTAAAAGTTATTAACTGAAAAAATGATGAATTACACTAAATCACACTAAAAAGCTCTTTTAAAAATTAGTGAAATAAACCTGAAAATGTAACATATAGTTAAGAAAGTGTTTTCTATAAGCAAAAGTTTTAAAGTTATATAAAATAATTAACAAGAAATCCTCAGGAAAAATAACCAAACACTTGAAATTATACTCTAAGGAAATATAGATTCAAAAACAGTCACATAACTGTTTTTCAATCTGTTAGGTTAGGAAAAGCAATTGTTAATATCATCATTCTTGGGAAAAGTATATGGTAGAAAAATAACTAAAAGACTATATAAAAATTGGCCCAGACAGTCTCAAGGTCAATTTTCTGAACACCTAGTAAAGACTTTTTATTCAATTAGGCATATCAGTATCTACTCTAGAGAATACACAGACTTTTTCATGGAAGCACTATTTATATAAACAAAAAAATCAAAATAACTAATTTAAATGCTCATTAAGGAAATATGCAGCAGAAAATAAGGTATGTCAAACATGAACATGAATAAATCTCTAAAACATATTACCTAAGTTAAAAAATGGTACTATAGTGTCATTTGGGAAACATTTACATTATGTGTTATCTATGAGTACTTGTGAGGTATGGAAACTTACTCACCAAATCCTTAACAGTGATTAATTCAGAGGACTGGAGAGAAGGCCATATTCATGGTAATCATCAAGAAATTTTAATCTCTATGATAAATAGGTATTGATATATGGTATAGAAAGATATATATCTTAAATGTTAGAGGAAAATTCTTACTTTTAAATATTATTTAATAATAATTATCAATTATTGAAGTTGTAGTAATAACAGTACTCTAATAAATATCACATTAACATTTTCAATGTTCAGAACAAGGAATAACCTCACTTCTACATGAAACTGGAATCCATTAAACCAAATTCTTAGCACACAGGAATATACACTATGTATTTGCAGAAATATTTTAATAATTAGTAAGTTATTGAGTAAATGATAAATGTGACAGCCAGTTTTGAAAAGAATAGTTTCGTGCTCAACTGGGGAAAATGTGGTAATTCATTTTTTAACTTTGCCACTAACTTGTTAGATCATGGTCAGATAACTGAGCCTGAATTTATCATTATTTTTCTGAAGGTAACACCATGTGTACTGATTATCTCAGAGAGTAGAGGCAGAAATACAATCACGTGTGTGTTTGCTACATTACTGGCAAAGAACTCTGACAGAGCTTTTACAAGCCAGTCAGCATGCTGCTGAGAAGAGCTAGCACTATGATGGTGCAGCAAGTACTGGTAATGAAATGGTGATCCACACTCACTTCCTTCTCCCAACTTGCCTGAGCTATATGACAACTGAATGACAGTAAGATTTGTAATTTATAAAAACCAGAAAAATAAATGACCAATATTCAATTTTTGAAAACTAAACCTATAGGAAAAATATTTTAAAGAGAAAAACTAAACATTTCAAAGTACAGTTTTATTTTTATCTAAGAAAACCTGTTTCTCTTTTACTTGTTAAGAAAATATACCCTCCTCAAAAACACACTATTTAATCTTTCTGGGCTTCCAGTGTCTTATAGCAGTCTGTTACTAAAGAAAGGAATTTGTAAATTCTAACCTGACTTTGAATTTAACTTCAAATTGAGGCAACCATTCCTACCACTTAAAACATAGGAATTATTTTATATTAAATGTCTAATAAAACATAACATAAAGAGTTACATTTGTTGCTAGGCTTACATGCATACAATGTGACTTGGATATTGGTTTGGACATGTCCTCTTGATTATCATTTAATACTTCAAGTTCTTTGTGTTTAACCTCTTGCAATTTGGGGATCAAAATAAATATATCCCTTCATAATTGCTTTGGTGAAACACTAGAAATTAATATGTTCAAGTTTGTACAGAATCGTGGCACTATTGAACACAATAAGTGTGCTACCTGTGGAGTTAGAAGAATATCTGACCAATGGCATAGTTTCAAAATTAAATATGACAAGTTTGATTCCTCCAGTATGAGAGGGTTTTTCACAACAAATTCTGTTAAAATTTGTCATTAAGAACATCTTTTATAATCATTCCAGAAAAAGAAAACGTAGATTTTCAAATGCCTTCTCTAAGATCTCTCAGAATAAAGGATATGACAATCCCACAATAACAGTACCTATTATAGAGCTATGAATAGATGAAGAAACTTTTTAAAAGTATGTTGTCATAGAACTCTTCCTATCAAAGATAATGAAAATTCAAGAAACAATACAGATAAAACTCCATGTAAGGAAGGATTTTAAAGAATATGAAATGTTTTTATATCTCAGTAGCTGAGGTTCCCATAAGTACTTGTCTGTATATGAAAGATAAAATATCTGTGGTATTGGTTATGAAAAATTATTCTGAGTGAGATAACGCACATGGAAAAAGGCAAATGTGGTAACTGTTAGCATTTAAGCCTTTGGTAGGCATGCCACAATTTGTAGAACCACAAAGATAAGGCACAGACTAAAATACTAGGGGGAAAGATTATCCAAGGAAGAGGAAATAGAATATATAGTTACGGGGTAGGAGGAAGATGAACAGGAGAATTAAACAGAGAGAGTGTGGGAAGAAGGAGATAAGGGAGGGGATAACATGAAGGGGCAGCTAACACCAAGGGCTATTACAGTGATCATGTGGAAATCTATCACAGCAGAAGCTTCTTTTAAAATTAAATGTATATATATTATATATATATATATATATACATACACACACACACACACACATACACACACATATATGTATATATCATAAATGGAATCACGAAATAACAGAGGAGGTAAAGCCCTATAAAACTTCCATTGCCAGTAATAGGTTACATAAAACTGAGCTGTTGACCAAAGGGGCCCTAGAAAACATCCAAACAGCTCCATTATTTCCACCGTATTCATTATTCTCAAAAAAAAAAAGATGGTAAGGCCCTATTGCTGAAGACAAGACTAACATATGTCACTGAATACAGAGATACCATGCTGGTGCCTAATTAAATCCTTCACCATTACTGACTAGAGTTCATGTTACTGGAACATACTGTTCATGCTACCAGAGAAGAAAGATAAACAAAACACAGCTATGAACCCTTTGATCTGCAATGGTGACCTGCCTGCTTGACACATCAGTCCAATCGTGGCACAAAAGTTGTGAAGTAACTAGACCATTGTCTGATCAATTTTAAGACCCATTCTGTGAAGTTGAATCATGTACAACAGTGCCCAGGTGGCCAAAAACCTGAGGCTATGGTGTGCCATGGACCTTGAGGAAATCCAAATACTCCTTCTTCTGCAAAGAAATTTAGCAGAAAAAAACCCTCATGGTGGCCGCTGAAGATCCAAGGCTAGCAGATCTCTGATTCAAGACATGCTGGTCTACAGTGATTTCCAGACACAAGGGTACATAGAGAACCCTGTCTCAAAAACAGAACAAAACCAAAAAGATTTCTAATGACATTCTGCTATACCCCCAGATCAGTGTTTATCAGCCATATGTCACCGAATTCAGAGAAGCTTTATCTCACAGGATATAGGAACTAATACAGAGCCCCACAACTGGACAAGGTGCTGAGAAAGAGAAATATTGGAACACTTAGTCCTAAATGGGATGGCTTCAGCAAACTCTTTCAGGGAGTTAAGTAGAAGGGGAGGTGGAAAATTGTAAAAGCCAGAAGAAATGGGAGACACCAAGGAAACAGTGTCTGCTAAATACAACAGGACTACACACAAATGAACTGACAGACACCTACACAGGTCCAAGACAGACAGGGTCCCACTACTGAGAGGGGAAGTGGACATAAGCCCCATCTCTAACCCAGAAGAGATCTCCAATTTTCAACTGTTTGCAAAGGAAAAATTAGTTTTCTCCAATGGAGTCTCACTAAGTATCCAAACCAAGAGCAGCCCCATGCCCAGCAGTCATGGCCAAGCAAATGAGCTCACTGGTAGTTTGGACATGTATTTGTCTCATAATGTTTTGTTTGAGGATTTTCTGTTTGTTTTGCTTGTTTGTTTAACTTTACTGGTCTATTGCTTCACAGTTTGAGATTTTGTGTTCATATGGTTTGTATGTGGAAGGGGGGTGTCTACTATTTTGTTGTTGTTGTTTTGCTTTTCTTTCTTTTACCCTTTGTTTTATTTTATTCAGGTTGGTTTGTTTTATTTTCCTGTTTTTTTTTTCTTCTAAAGAGAGAGAAAGAAAGACTGCATGGAGCTGCCTGGGTGAAAAGGTGGGGAGAACTGGAAGGAAATGAGAAGGAAATCATGAATTGAATATACTGTATAGAAATGGTTTTCAATTTTAAAAATACTTCAAATTTCAAAATATTTTGGTATTTGTTATTCTAAATTTTAAAGCAGTTAATTTAATTAACAAGCAATGAACAAATCATTTGTCAATTAAAATTTTAAAATATTGAGGTAGTGCTGATTAAAAACTATAAATTTACTAATATGGACATTTTAAAATATATTCTTAAATATCTTTTGATTGACACATAGATCTTTCTAATCAAACAATAGGGTAGGAAAAAAGAAATTTTATTTCTAATCTGTAATTGTGAATACTTTCATATTGTTGAGAATAATAATGTTTTTCTGCTTCTTCTTCCATTTATCTGTGATGCGTAAGTCAAACTAGAAAAAACAAGATAAAAAAAAAAATGTGTTCTTTTATTTTTAGAACCCTGAGTCTATTGTTTAAAGGCATTATCAAACAAATTTGAGATACTCAGAATGAAGAATATCATAATAAAATCCAGCTAGTCTTAAATGAATTCACTCCTCAAGGTCTAAACAAAGTGCATTAAATTGACACTTTGAGTTATAGCCTTACTTGACTTTTATGGATCTTAAATCTGATTCTAGTGTCATGCTTATGAGAGCTTAATAAATATATCTACTTAGTTGTATATTACAAAAAAAAAAAAAATAGGACATAGCACAAACTCACAAAAAAATAACTCATACCAGAAGGTATAAATCTTTAGTGTAATAGCTGAATTCTGCACACATTTCCTATATTTGTAGAATTTTAATTTTTTTCAAGTACTTACAAGCTTAATTTATTTTAAGTTGGAATATCATATGCAACCTGAAGCACACTGTTGCCTTTTTCCTGGTCTATTTCCTTTCCTTCATCCTCACGTAGATACTTACTAACATCAGGAGGATATCATACATAAAGCAAATCCTTAAAGGGAACATGAATTATGATGAAACTTCTGAACACATACACAAAGCATGTGATAAATGCTCACGGCTTATTACTTTGACTAGCTCTTGGACTTAAGTTACTTTATTTGGTTTCCAACAACATTCATTCAACATAAAACTCTTTGACAATATTGCTTTTTAAAAATCATACTTTCTTGAAAATATGATAGTCCAAACAATATAGGGTGTTTTCTTATACATACCTTATCCAATACAACGGAAGATGAACTCTTAGATCACAATTCACATAATTTAAACTATCTTTAAAAATAAAAAGTTAGAAAGTAAAATTAATATCACTAGCCTATATTAAAATGGATGGAAACAAGTTGAGACTAATAAAAATCACATTTCTTCTTACAACGTACCCTTTTTAAGTTTTTACCTCACTGTATTATAAGAAACATTATTATAAGAAGTTTATAATATGAAAAATATTACTATTTTATCTGTATTTTTTTTTGTTATTCAGTTTACAATTCCAGGTTATAGTTAATCGTTACTTGGAAGTCAAGACAGGAACTTGAAACAGCTTGTCACATCACAGCCACAGTCAAAAGCAGAAAGAAAAGGAATATATGCATGCTTATTCACGTTCTGTCCCCACTCTAGTCTTATACAATCCAGGATCTCCTGCCCAGAGAATGGAGTCACTCACACAGACTGGATCTTCCCATCTCAATTAAGATAATCAAGACAATCCCCCTACAGTCATGCCTTCAAGGAAACCTGATCTAGACAATACGTTGCGATATATTCTCTTCCCAGATTATTCTAGATTCTGTTGACAATTAAAACTATCACATGTGTAATCATAGTACTTTCTGCAACAACCAAGTTGTGAAGTCAGCCTAAATGCCCATTAATGGACGAATGAGTAATGTGAAGTATTTACACACAGTAGAGTACTTTAAAAAGCCATTGGAAAAATAAAATAGGATGACAGACTTTAGCTATCCTCCTTGCCTCTGCATCTATATAAAGGTTACATTACATATATGGTTCAATGATGACCTCTTTGTGACTACAATCTTTAAAAAATATCTAAAATATGTCATTAAGGTCAATTCTGTTCATTCAAACCTGGACGTATGTCTGTTTACTCTGACAAAATAAATCATATATATATACATACACATATATATGGCAAAAAGTTGTTCATAATCTGTTTATAATAATCAACACTAGTCCATAAACTTGTAAGAGAATTAAATTTAAAATTGTCAATGTTAGGGGCCTGGAGAGATAGCTTAACAGTTAAGAGCACTGACTCCTCTTCCAGGGTTCCTGAGTTCAATTCACAGCACCACATGATGGCTCACAACCATCTGTAATGTGACTTGATGTCATCTTCAGGTGTGTCCATAGACAGGAACAGTGTATTCACACATATAAAATAAATAAATAAATCTTTAAAAAATGCATTTAACATTTTAAAAAATTGTCAATATATAGACTTATTTTACTAAAAATTCTAAATTTTACTTTATATAAAACTTTCATATAAGCGATATCTGTGTCATGATGCTATTATTCTGGCTTTTAATTATTTCTGGCTTTCTGAATAAGATGCCGCTTAAATGATATAAGCCATCCGAAGATTGGTATGTTTTAGATATCTATAAATCTGTACAAAATTACTTAATTTTCAAAGTAATTTAACTCTTGTTGGTTATGTTTTTTAAACCTTATAGCTCAGCATTGTTTATTATGTGACCTTTGTGTTTATGTAAAGCGTTTGACAAAGGAACTGGATAACATTCTTAAGATGCTGGCACGTTACTCACAAAACAAGCAGAAATAAACTTCAGGTACACCTGTAAATGTAAATGCCTCTTTTTATTTCAGATGAAAGGATGAAACGAGAGCTGTAACCAAGCTTTTCAAATACATGGCTTGGGTTGAGCCTAGAGCATTTCTATCTAACTATCCCTAGGCATAGGCCTGGAAGCTTCTAGCCTCTGTACAATCTAATCTCCAAGCCTGGACATTGAAGGGTTCAGCTTCCAGTTTCTGTCTGCTAAACCAGGCCTAGAATGTTTCAGCCTTCGAGACTTACTGCTGAATAAACTCACTCTTTCTAGCTCTTTCTGAAGTCTGGCTACCTGGTTCAATTCAGCTGCTCTGGCTCAAATGCCTCTACAAGCTGACTGATTCAAATTGGTTTCTCTCCACTTCTGACAGAATTACTCTACTGGGAAAGACTGCCTCTGAACACCATGAACTGAACTGCTCTGTTCTGAACTGAACTGTGCAGAACTGCACTCAGACTGAACTGCATGGAATTTAACTACTCTACACTCTCCCTCAATATTCTTTAAGTAGCCTCTATTTCATGTCCTCCTGAGAGTTGAATGCATCCTATCTAATTCATTCATTCTGCCAAATCCTTCTCTGATTCATCACTTTGTTTACCCCTAAATTAGAAGTCACTGTTTGGAATCAAAGGTGTGCACTAAAGGCATATCTGTATTCCAGCCAGAGGGATCAAAGGTGTGTACCAAGTGTGTGTGCATCTGTATTCTAGCCAGAGGGATTAAAGGTATGTAGCATGTCTACATTCCTGCTGGATATGTGATCCCTTGCCAGAACAGCCATGTTGCCAGATTAAAATTCCTTTATATCTTCCCTTTTGGTTTAAGATAAAATTGTACACAGTTTAACTATTACAACTGAGTCCTACAATCTTAACAGTCCAAATGTGCTTGTAAAGATTTTTTGATGCAATAATCCTTATCCCATAATCTTAAGAGTCCAAATGTTCTTATGAAGATCCATTATCCTGATCATCCATCCTTCAGCAAATGTCCATTTAAGCATCAAGGTTTTCCAGTCTGCCAGTCTGAAAAATGATCTTTCCTTTTCCAGCCAGTTTGTTGAGTTGTCCCCATGAAGTGGGGATCAACTTTTTGTATCACCTACATTGCTCTCTTTCTGTGTCTCTTCCTTCCTTGAGTAGACCTTTCATGTGGAAGCATCTCTTACTCAAATTGGATTTTTATCAATTTTGATGGGTTCCATCAAAATTGATCTTTTATCACCTGTGGAAACGTAGACAAAACTTCTTCCCCATCACAAAACATTCTATGACTTCCATTCTGATATTAAACATCTTTAAATTATACAGGTTGATCTAATTCAGCTTTTCATACAATCCAGTGACTTTCAGCAGCTGTTCCTGCCTCACTGGCATTCAAAATTTTAAAGTTAAGCATTATTCAGCCTATTTCTGGGAACTGTTATATGCCTGACCTAAGAGACATTTCTTCTAAGTCTCAGTTACTTAAATTGGACACAAAGGGCTTACTGTTACTAACTTTTGACACCTGTCACTTACCCTCCACCCCGGCATGGGATAAAATCCAATCATGCAGAATGAGTCCTTTCCTAGCATCAGCAGACAATGGAGAACAAACTCTGAGTTAATATCTTCAGAAAATATTGATCAGAGACAACAGAGGCAGTTGTAAAAACTGAAATCAAGTCTCTCTGGGCAGGGCAGTGCTTACCTGTAATCCCAGGATTTAGAAAACTGGAAAGAAAGGAGGTACTTTTGAGTCTAGCTAAGCTTCATGATAAGATCCTAACTCAAACCAACAAGATGAAGCTGATTGTGTCGGTCCTTGTAAGAGTGGCTAAAACCAAGAGATTTTGAAAAGTAGTTCTTATGCATGGTTATATGGCACTAAATGTGTTCTAACCTTGGTTCCTATAGGTATTCCCTTTATTATATTGTTACAAACATAGACTTATTCCATCTCAAGATTGGGGTGTTAAAAAAAAATGAGGAATTGTAACAGGCCTGGCAGAAACAAAGTATCTCTCAATCTATCAAACTACTGAAACAATGACTCCAAATAAATGGAAATTTTCCCAAGAATCTCATGCTGAGAGAAAGAAAAGGCCAGCTGGAGGAAGATCTTGTCTTTTGTCAGACTATCTTACAAGACTGAAACCCAAACAATGATGAAGGCAGAACTACAACTTGAATGGTACTATACTGACACCACTTCCTAGGCCCTCTATTCAAATTTCAATCTCATTGAGGACCCTGAAGATTTAGTGTTTTCCCTGAAATCTCTTAGTGTTTTTTTTTTCCAGTGTGACACATTGACCAAATCAATTTTTCTGCTTTCTATTTAACAAATAAATAAATAAAACTTCAAAAGATGTTTGACATCATTAGCCATCAAGGAAAAGTAAATAAAAATAACTTTGAAATTCCATTTCATTCCAGTCTCAAGAACTCAAATATTTGTAGACATGATGGTACATGACTTTAATCTCAGCACTTGTGAGACAGAAACAGGATCTCTGTGAGTTCTGGTCTACATAGGGAATTTAGAGTCAGTCATGGCTACAAAAGGAGACTATATATCTCATAAGAACAAAGAAACCAAATAACAAGTGTTGGTGAGGATGTGAGGAAAGAGCAACCCGTATTCACTGTTGGAAGTTTAAATTGGTATAGCCACTGTAGAAATCAGCATTCTACAGTGATTCTTTACAAATGCAGAGACAGAACTACCACTCTAGCCAGATAGTCTACTCCTGTACAAACAGCAAAGGACACTATATCCAACTACAGTGATGGGTGCTCACTCATGTTCAATGCTGTTCTTTTCATAAGCAACTAGAAAGTAGAATCAGCCTAAATGTTAACCACTCAAGGAGTGGATAATGTATACATACGATTCAATTGTAAATATATAAATTAAAATTTATTCAGTTGTAAGGAATTGAAATTAAGAAATTTGCAGGTAAATGGCTAAAACTGAAAAAAAATATATTGAGGTAGGTAATCCAATCATGATAAAACCAATGTAGCATGTTCTCTTTCATATATGGATCCTAACTTAAAATTCCTAATTTTGTGTTTTCAACATGGAACTGCAGGAGCCAGGAAACTAGAAAAAATTGCTATTGGGAGGGAGATTTCTTAAGGAATGGAGAGAATGGAACAGGATACTATGAAAGTAGAAAAGAAGTAGAGAGCTTTAAGCAGGGAGGAGGTAGAGAAAAAAGGGATATACAATGGGAGAAGGTAAACCAAAATGAAAGTGGTAAGAAAAATCGTAAGATAAGCCTTACTAAACTGCCCAACTGGTCTTGAACTCACTCTGTAGCAGAGGCAGGTTTTAAATTTGCAGTCTTCTCCTCAGTCTCTCAAGAAGCTAGAATTTCAGGCCTAGATTTTATATTTTAAAGATGGAAATAAAAGAAATAGGGAAATTATTATGATGCAGTAAATACTAGAACACTACAGGAAATTTTCACTCACCATGAGGACGCTAAAGTTTGAATGAACTACTGGTTTGGTTTGGTTTGGTGTTTGGTTTGGTTTGGTTTGGTTTGGTTTGGTTTGGTTTGTTTACTTGATAGTCCAAATTTCAAGAAACGCTTTCATAATAAAGGTTAATGTTAGGTTTCAACCCTGAACTGAGATGCCTATTTAACATATCAAAGCAAACATGATGGCCAGGTCCTCCATGCATCCCACAGTCCCTACCTGTTATGGGTATGGCTGGCTTACCGGCCTCCTACCCTAAACTCTCCAGTCCAGGGAGCTGGTTGGCTCTTCCCTATATAATCCAACCATTTTGGTTACCAGTCCTCTTTGTACCTTTGGGCCTCCCAGATACTGCTTCTACTTCCTTTCTTCTCACCCCGGCCCCCATCTCCAGTTCAAGGTCATGTTCACTCTGGATTCACCCAGAGGTCCCTGCCTCTGGCTATGCTCTCCCACATGTCTAAAACAAACTTTCTCTTCCACTGTGGCTAGGAGTAGTCATGTTTCCTTTCTTTTCCTTTTTATTTATTTTGTCCATTCAGTTAACAGCACCAAAAACAAGAGGTTTTTGTGTCAAGTGATACAAAAAAGAGAACATCACCTCCATGGCATTTATGACCAAAAATTTACAGCTTAAATCTTACTATAAAGTTTTCGAACAAGTGCACAATAAGAAATAATCAGGTTTTGGGGGGTTTTGGACATAAAGTTGGGTGGGGAAAAAAGGGTTTGAGGTCTGGGAAGAATAAGGTGAACTTGATGAAAACTCATTGCACAAAATTCCCAAAAGAATCTAATATAAATAATAGTAATAACTTTAAATGACTTGTATATGTCAAAAGTGTGAAGGTTACAATTAAAGAAGATTAAAGCAGTGTCATATGGGGTTTTCTGAAATGTGATTTAAATATATTTAATAGGATATTTAATAGGATAGGAAACTTGGTGATGTCTGTTTAAAAACTTTTTGGGGTGTGTGTGTGTGTGTGTGTGTGTGTGTGTGTGTGTGTAAGCCAATGTCAGATATCTTCTTAAGTTGCTCTCCACCTTTTTTGAGACAGGGTAACCATAGTTACTTGTCATTAGTCCAAAGAATCCTTATTATATATGTATTTCACTAACTCTCACAAATCTACAAGGCAGATACTATCAGTGCTACCATTTCTATTTTAAAGATAAGAATAGTAACCAGTTAAACATGCAGCTAACTTATCAAAGTTCACATAACTTCTAATCAGAACAGCTAGAAATGTCCCAACTCCAACCATCTAGCTCCTCATTAATGTGAGTCGTGTTCGTGTCTAACAGATTATTCAAGAAACATTTAAGAAATTCAATGCACTTGGCTGTGTGACAGGAGTACAACAGCACCTAAAACAGACAGCTTGAAGAGACTAAAACCCACTGAGGAACAGGATATAGCTCAATATGTGCATATTCAAACATAATTCTAATATATTACTAATGTAGATGTGATATTGCTAAGTGATGCACAATAAATGGCAAATAAGAAGCGTATTTACTGCCTACCTGTTGGGACTTATTTTTTAAAGCCTATGTTTTGGCTCTTGTCCTTGCACTTGAATATCTACCAGAACCAAAGTGTAAGACTATACTGCCGAAGAAACTACATTCTTACATCACAGGACATGGAGCTAGTTTCGATCTAGAAAATTGCCCTCTGGAGAGCATTCATCGTGCTGGAAGGTGCTACACAGGCTACTGAGAAATAAAAAGTCATCAGTAGACTTACCCAGTTGTAAACCCTGCTAACTACAAATGCATCAGACCTGGCAAGGCGTGCCAACCGGTACATTAGTGACATAAATTTTATGGAATAACCAATTGCTTTCTGATTTGATTAAAGGCCTATTATTTAAGACAAAATTTATGCCTGGGCCTGTAACCTGACCAAGGACCCGTGGATGGGGAAGTTAGAAACCATGTGAAGGAACTGACTGATTATTTACTAAATGGACATAGTATTAAACTATTTCCTAAACAGTTGTCTCTGTGTCCATACATTAGTGCAGCTCTCAATCCTCATCAGATAGGCTTCATACTGTAGTAGGTTGAACTTAATATAGAGACCGACATCTGCTCAGAGTGCAGAAGATGAGTAATTGTGGTGTGCTTAGCCCTAAATGAGACAGCTATATCACACCCCTTACCTGTGTGACTCAGAGACTATTATGAAAATGGAGCAGAGAGTTTCTAAGAGCTAGAAGTGAGAGAGCACTTTGCAGAAGTCCTCTCTAACCTGTGCTGCCCATGTGCTTCTGCAGTGGGGCTGCCAGTAGTTCCTTACCAATGACGTAGAACTTGGGATTACTTCTCCCCTCATGCTGGCACTTTATGTGGCTTGAAAGAAAATTTGGGGTGGGCATCAAAAACTGTTTTAAAAGAAGATTATAATGACAGTTGTAGTACTCTATAAATTTACTGAAAATCCTTGAATTGCACACTTAAAATGGGAAAATATGTATTATACACCAACAAAATTCTTTAAAAATAAATGAATTAAAAACAAGGTTTCTGGGGCTGGAAAGATGGCTCGGCAGTTAAGAGCACTGACTGCTCTTCCAGAGGTCTTGAGTTCAATTCCCAGCAACCACACGGTGGCTCACATCTGTAATGGGATCTGATGCTCTTTTCTGGTGAGTCTGAAGACAGTGACAGTGTAATCACGTATATAAAACAAACAAACAAGGTTACTGAAGACAGGTCTGGTAGCAAATGGTAGTTTCAGCACTCAGGAGACAGAGACAGACGATTTCTGAGTTCTAGGCCAGAGTTCTAGTCTACAGAGTGAGTTCCAGGACAGCTAGGGCTACAAGAGAAACCCTGTCTTGAAATATGAAAGGACAAAAAAAGAAAAGAAAACAAACAAACAGAAACCTACAATGTTTGTTTCAGTTACTGAAAACAATAAATGTGATCACATGGATGTATAGATATGTAAGGTATACCAGGGCAGATTCCAAATACTTGCATTTAATTATCAAAAAGCATTTAAAACATGCATCATGGCAACTGTCTGCAAGCCCAATATTCAGAAGGCTAAGGAAGGCAGGTCATAAGTTTCAGACCAGGTTGAGCTACATATCAAGTCTCATGCCATCCTAGGCTACATAGCATAACCAAGAAAGAAAGGAGAAAAGATTGAAGGTAAGAAGGAGAAGAAGGGCTGGAGAAATGACTCAGTGGTTAAGAGTACTGACTGCTCTCCCAGAGGTCCTGAGTCCAATTCCTGACAGCCACATGGTGGCTCGCAACCATCTGTTACAAAATCTGATTCCCTCTTCTGGTGTACATGAAGATGGAGTACACACACCACACACACACACACACACACATACACACACACACACACACACACAACACACACACTATTTTTTACAAAAGAAAGAGGGAGCAAGAAAAGAGGGAGGGGAAAAGAAAGAATTCTACATGTAGCAGCTGATGTTAGTTTCCTCTTTATTGGTTTAATATTAGAAATTATGATATCTAAATAGTAACATTTTAAGTTTTTAAATTTTTACTACATTTGTGTGTGTAACAGCATGATATGGAGATCAAAGGACAATAGATTTGCAATAGAGTCTTTCATTCAACCTCCAGTTCAAGGAATTGAAATGTTGTCAGCTTTGGCAGTAAGTTCCCTTATTTGATAAGACATTTTCCTGGCCAGGTTTTAAGTTTTTATATAATTTATGAAGAACTTTACTCACCATTGAGATGTGAAGGTAAAAATAGACACCTGTAACAAAAACATCCATGCTTTGTTATGTATGGAACTATGCTCTCCAAAAAGAGATGTTGGGACTCTAGTCCCCAATATCTGTGAGTGGGATCCTTGTTTGTAAATAAGGTCTTTTCAAATGTGCACAAGTCAAGATGGGATTACTAAGGTGGGCTCTCATCAAATATGTTGGTATCCTTACAAAAAGAGAGAGGAGACAGTAGAGAATGCCAGACACGCAAAGGAAGAAGCAAAGACTTCAGTTATAGTGTAGAACACTCTTCATGGCACTTTTACTTCAGTCTCCCGAACATGGGAGACTATTATGGGATAATAAATGCCCATTGTTTTAAGCTAGAAGATTGTTTTCCTTTTTATGAAAGACCTAGGAAACTTACACTCATCTCGTAACATCTAAACAAAGAAAACAAACTCAGAATGAAATAATTAGTGATTACCTGAATTATTTAAAAGGGTATTTCCCCAGAGTTTAAAACTCTTTACTAGGCAAAGGAAGCTACTTTTATATATTCAATAAATCACACTAGGTTGTTCTCTTGAACATGTTTTTAATATTCAGTTCCTTTTGTAGCAATGTATGGAACAGGAATATGTTAGTTATTAAGATGAATAAACTCATGATTATAAACATTTTAAGCAACAGAGTATTTTTTACTAGATATACATTTCAAAATACCCATATTTTCAAACTAAATAAAATATCATTAATAATAGTATATTAGTTTCAAAGTAGTGTTAAACGATTTCCATAAACCCAAAAGTTTCTTCATACGTATTTATAGTAAAACCCTACTCCCATCCGTATATAACCTGTATCTGTTCTCTGCTGATTCATATTTGTTTTCTTTTGTTTCAACACTTACATATTTGAAAACAGACATACATTAGTTTATAAAAATTATCTTCAAATACGAGATTTTGGAAAAACTTACTATGAAAATCAGAAAACAAAAAGAGGATGATTTTTAGAGTTTGATACACTATACTACAGTAATACATATTTCATGATCATAAAACCTGAAGTGGAATGTTAGTTCTTTACATAATCTTTTCTTCTTCATTATTAATTAATTATTTTATTTATTTACATCCCAAATGTTGCCCCTCTCCAGGTCTCCCCTCCCCTTAACTTCTGACAATGAGAAACTCATTGCTTTCCAACTAAGACCAGGAACAAGTCAAAAATGTCCCATTTGGTTTCTATTATTTTAACATTGTCATAACTACAATAATAATATCAAAATAAAAGGAAAAAGAAATATAGACTTGGAAGGAATAAATGAACATTATCTTTAGAAAAAAAACATTATCTTTATTTGTGCATAACACAATTATAAAAATTATGTAAAAATTCTAAATAATCAACAGAAAAATCCTCCTGAAGATAAGTATAGCAAAGTGCAAGATACAAGATTAATACACAAAATTAATTACAGTCATATTTTCCAGCATTAAAGAAGTGCAATTGAACTTTAAAACATAGTAACATTTATACTGACACCAAAAGTACTTAAATATAAATTTAATACAATATATACAAGGTCTATGTAGGGAAGCAAAAAAAACTCTGGTAAAATAAATCAAATAACTAACTAACTAGAGAATGGAGAAACATCAGTTCTTCCGAATCTTATCTTTAGATTCAATGCAATCACAAGCGAAAGAAAATGAACAAATCATTTTGTAGATGTTAATAAACTGGTTCTCTGTTTCTGAAGAGAGGGAATAATCCACAAAAAACAGCATATTTTTGAAGAAGAGGAACAAATCTAGAGGACTGTCAGAACAAATCTAGAGGACTTACTATGAAGCTCCCACAATATATAAAGTAGGTTGAGAAAGCAGAGACCAGAAAGAGACCCACAGACACAGAGGGCCTATTTTGCCTTATCTCTGAGAGTAAGGCAATACAAGTAGATGAATGATAGTATCTTTCAATAAAACTCTGGAATATCTAGATATCCATATACCAAAAAAAAATAAATTTCAACATATATTTCACATTGTTCAGAAAAATAACTCAAAATTAGCTGGATATTTAAAAAATACAAAACTATAAAAACCACTAGAAAATAACATAGGAGAAAATCTAGATGACCCAGAGTTTGATAGTGACTGTTTAGATAATAACAGTAAAAGTGTGTACAAGATCTGAGCAAGCTCAAACGATCAAAAATCCCAGCAGAGAGGTAGAAAGGCAGGAGCAAAATTCTCACCACAAACTAAGGAGTGTCAATAAATATTCATAAACTGTAACAAAATACCCCATTCTGGTGGGTAGTGCTGTTAATAAAGATGTCTATACACGTGGACAGGAAAAGAATATATGAAAAATCTCTGCATGTCCTACTCAATATTGCTGTGAACACAAACTGCTCTAAAACAGTAAGACCTATTCAGAGTTCATATTGTAAAAATTGCTTTATTATCAAAACTTACCTATGAATTCAATGCAATTTCCATCAAAAAGCTAATGGAATTCTTCATAAATAAAGAAAAGAAAAGAAATCATGAGACCAAACCCCAAAAGCTGAAGCAACCTTGAGCATAAAGTCCAATGCTAGAGGTGTCTCAATATCTGCATTCAAATTGTGTGATAGTCCATCGTAGCAGAAACAGCATGACACTGGCACAAGAGAAGACATAAAGCCAACAGGACAGAGTAGAGGACCCAGAAATAAACCCATAGGGCTACATCCACCTAATCATTTACAAAGGTCCAAAAAAGTTCACTGCAGAAAAACCAGCCTATTAACAAATAGCATTTAGAAAACTAAATACCCTTATGTAGAATGGAGTGGGACTGAAGTTAGAATAATGAAGTTAGATCAGTACCTCTCTCCCTATGCCCCATCCCACATTAACTCAAGATGGATCAAAGACCTTAGCGTAAGATTTTACAACTCAAAAAGGCTGAAGAAAAATATAGGAATGACACTTCAAGATATAGACATTGACAAGGGAAATGAATGCTATAGTAAGTCACTCCAAGAACTGACGAACAGGATTGCATGAACTGACAAGCTTCTTCACAGAAACAAGGAGTGAAGAGATAGTCTACAGAATCAGGAAATCCTTGCTAGTTATACATCTAACAACAGACTCCTATCAAGGTAGGACACAAACCATAAACTAGCCCAAAACCAACTCGTCCAGTTAAATCAGTAGATGACCACCACAGACAGTTTTTAATAGATAAATATGAAAACATGTTTAATATCTCCAGTCATCAGGAAAATGCAAATCAAAACTACACTGAGATTTTTTTTTTTTTTTTTTTTTTTTTTTTTTTTTTGAGACAGGGTTTCTCTGTGTAGCCCGGGCTGTACTGGAACTCACTTGGTAGACCAGGCTGGCCTCGAACTCAGAAATCCACCTGCCTCTGCCTCCCAAGTGCTGGGATTAAAGGCGTGCGCCACCACCGCCCGGCCACTGAGATTTGTAAAACCACAATGGAAATAAAATATAAAGATTCAAAAACAGTTAAAAATATCACTACCATATTATATGGGTGTCTACTCATCACTATCTACTCAAAAGAATCGAAATCAGCATGTCACAGAGATATTTGCATTTCCATGTTTACTGTTGCATTATCCATAGTATCATGATGCAGAACAATCTAGTTGTCTATTAACAACAAAAAAATATGAGATAGAGAGGGGGGACAAAGGAGGGAGAGAGAGAGAGAGAGAGAATGAGAAAAGAGAGTCGAAGAGATCTATTAGAGGAGAGGATGGGGATTGATGAGAGAGAAAGAGGGAAGAAGGGAGAATAAAGGTAAAGTAAACATGAGCAAAGTACATTATATATATTTCTATATAAATGAAGATTGCACAGTAAAACCCATTGCTTAGCATGCTCTAATACACACACTATTTTATAAGTCATCTATGGGAAGGGTACATAGTATATGGGTAAGTGGAATTATAAGTGAATCGTTCCTTGTTTCTAAAGAAAAATAACATGCCCAAGGAGTATATGAGACAATTTCCATGACAAAAGTATTAAAGCCAGATGTGGTGGCATATATTTGCAACTCCAGCCCTTCCAATGCTGAAGAAGCGAATTTCCTTGAGTTTGAGGCCAATCTGGATTGCAGAATAAGACTCTAAAAAAAAAAAAAATCAAATCTTCAACTTACATTTCTTTTATCTAAAAATAAAACACAGGATTGGAATGCAGTTCAGTAGTAATGTGTCTGCTTACTTCAATGAGAGCGTTCCTAGGTTCACGTGTCAGCACGTAAGGGCATAAGTGAATCTTAACTAGCACTCACTGCAGAGACTGCTGCTGGCAGGACTCAGAAAGCAACATAGCCTTATGCCCTGGGAGCTATGAGAAGAGCTGAGTTGGAAGTGTGCTCACGCATTCCCATTCAGAACATTGTACTGCACTCCCGTCTATGTAGGTACAGCTGAAGCGACCATCTTCAAAACCTGAACTAAAAGGACATCATAAACAGACAACCATACATTCTGATTCTGATTAGACCGGCCCCTTGGCCCAGATTTTTTTTCCTTTCCTTTCTAAACTATCCTACTTTCTTAATCTGAACTCAAAACTTTTAACATAAACTTAAAACACGTAGATTTTAGGTTCCCCCCTATTCTCACAAATAGCACCCTGTGCATATATATATTCCTATAGTCTACCTTTCTAGAATAGATACTCAAGTAAGAATTAGGATTGATTTCATATACATGGCTTCCAATGTAGCAATGTGTAACAAGTTTGTTTTAAATTAAAATTATAATTTAGATTATAATTCAAATTAAATAAAAATGTTAGACAATCCATGTTCTCTTTTTCCAACATTTTCCATTTCCTAAAATAATCTTATCTATTTTTCCACAAATAAAATAATAAACTAGACAGATCTCTGCCCACAGGGAGCTAACTGAATGAGTCAATGTCCCTCCACAGCTAACCTATATAATCAAACTACATTTAAAATGTGGCCTTTTACCTATGAGATAAATAAGTTGACAAACTGTTGCCAGCTCCAGGGACCTTAGTCTATTTAATACGCAGGACCCATGGTAACAGGAGAGAACTGACTCTTACAAGTTTTCCTCTGACTTTCACACATGGACCATGAAGTTATACCCTACATACAAAGAAATAAAAACATAAATATTTTTAAAAATTAAATGAAAAGGTGTATACCATAGCATTCCCATTTTTCAGTTGTGAACTGTAACACCTAAGTGTTCCAAGGTTACAGGAAAAAAAATTAGAAATGCCAGTCCTCAGTATAATATGTTCCTAAATAATACTGCTTTCTCTTTATATATACATATATATATATATACACATATAAATGTATATGTATAAATATATACTTATATCCATACATATCATAGGTATATGTATACATATATAAACATATAAATGTATATGTACAAATATATATGTATAAACATACATATAAAGAGCCCAGAAACTGATTATAGTAAGCCTGATTTAAAAAAAAAAATCTAACACAAAAATATTGATTTTTTTTTAAACTAGTTTTCAAAGATCTATATTCTAGTTCTGACTTCCTTACAATGAATGTAGCCTTCAACGTTTTGTTTGGACTCCATATGCCTCGATTTCTTATTACACAGCACAAATGATCTTTTTTTCTTTTGATTAAAGCAATTGGAGAAGTTAAAAACAACACTAAACAAATGTAAAATAGGGCCAAAACTTCACCATTTTTCCTAATATTTTCGGCTTTTTAAAACATATTGCTAACCTGGTTCTGCCTTACCATTAAACTGTAAAACTATTCTATACTAGCCATTAACACCCAGGAAATGCAAACTTTTAAATGTGGCCTTTAATTTTTTCTACCAAACATTGTAGGTCCTCCTTTTTCTAGCCAAACTTTTATGTCCTTTGCTCTTTTAAGCCACAAACCGGTTGCCCACATAGCCCAGTAAAGTCATCCATTTCTAAACTCCTGCAGATAATCCTCATTTGGTTTTAAATCCTTTAACTGCTCCCACCAAGTGACAATCTATAAGCCACATCAAACTGGCTTCAGCCTGCTTTTCTAGGACAAGTCCCAACCCCCATTCACTCCCCTGCCACAAAAGGGATTTTTTCCCCTATATTTAATCTTTCCTAAATCTCCATCCTGTAATTCCTGTGCATAGTTCCTGCATAGTCTCCTGGTATCATTAAGATTATTTATTATACCACAAAAGCATAATTTATGTATCTATTCAAGTTTAAGAGGGTACACAAATCTTTTACTCATTTTTTTCAACACTACACACACACACACACACACCACACAATGGCTCTAGCTTTACCCAGGGCAGGCAGACTATCTGACATCTTTTCCCACCCCCCACCCCACCCCACTGTCCTTGCTCTTAATTTAGGCTCTGTTCTTCGTGGTGACACTGGTGCTCTTCCCACCTCTCTGCTCCCTCCCTATCCAAACCTGGCGTCCTGGGGAGCACTGGGCATGCTCAGTAGTCAGAACTGATGCAGGAAGCAAACCGGGATCTATTTTTGCGGCATTAGAACCGGGCTGCAGCCGAAGGCCCTAAATCAGTGGCCCAGAAATTGCTCTATTCTTCTACAGTATCACTTAACTGTGTATTCGAAAGATGAGTACGGATTTGGAAAAAGACAATTTACAGCGGTCCTAGTCTGCAAGGTGGGTCACAACCGAAGAGCTTAAAACAGACTCTTACATGGTTTGGTGCTGCGGAGATTTCTCCTGTTCTGAACCATGATCACACTGATAGAAGGCTAGGAGCTAACGTTTGTATCTCTGCTTCACTATGTAAATACTGACCTCCTCCCAACCCCTCACCCACGCCTCCCTTGAGCTGCCCCAGACTAAAAGATGCTGCCTTAAGTGCAAAGTCTGTGTGCCAGACAGAGGGGTTGTGTAGAAAAAGACAGGCAAATCAATCACTCCAAATATTAAATCAAGCAGGCTGCTAACGGACCCAGCGATAAACAAATGGGCTAATGTCAAATGACAGTTCAGGAACCTTTCAGATACTCATATGTGAATAGTCTTCCAAAAGCGCATACCTTCCACGTACATGAACTGTGGTACACTTCCCTTTGAGAAAGATACTGACAGATCACACACACACACACACACACACACACACACACACACGCACACACGACCCATTTCCCCTGTTTATTGCTGAAACTAAATCTCTAAAGCTTCAACAACAGCAGATTCCCTCACCTCACTGCCGGAGGATGGAGCCAAGGAAGAAATGTATTAAGGGCCAAATAGGAGAGGGGGGGTGTCTTTGCAGGGGCTTGAGTCAGCACTGCAAATCTTCGGAAACAGAAAGATAAGCAATAGCAGGCAGGGAAGAAGACACAACTGCCCCTGCTGATAAACCCTAGCCATTTCTTCAAACAGCAACAAACATGAGACATTTCATCACCATGCTGCATCCATATTGAGAAGGTGGAAAAAAAAAAAAAAAAAAGCATGTGCTCTGCTTTAAGCATTTCGGTCTCCGGAGATACGAGGAGACCTTGTCCATATGTTGTGGGAGCTATCCACCACCCCAAAAGTACACTCTGCCAGCACCTAGCAGCGTACCACTTGCCTGACAGGTTCGGCAGCAAAGTGGTTAATCTATTTGACAGCAGGTTGTCTCTTACCGTAGGCAGCAGCGGCTCCATTTGGGCTCCCTGGTCTTTAATCTCCATGTTCTGTAACACCTCTGGAAAAAGCACCTTGCTCTGCAGTGTCTTCGGTGTCTTCCACTCAGCCCGGCACTCGCTCTGCTTAGTATTCGGATCAGGTAGCTCTGAAGCAGGAGGCAACTGCACACTCCAACTCACCAGAGTCACATGGCTCCTACTCACTCGGGCTGCTGGCCAGGTTTTGCACTGATTGCCTTGGATCCTTGGGCCGGTAAGAGAGATCCCTAAAGCCCTGAATCACTGCCCACACCTGGATACTTGTATAAAGTACAGCCGGCAAAGCTACAAATCCAAAGGGCATTGAGAATTTTGCCTGAGATGATAACTTCTTATACAAATGAGTTCATGCTGGCCTCTAACCAGCTCAGTCTGATTTTGACACCTTGAGACACTCATTGCATTCCAGAATCCTATAAGAAATAACAGCTCAAATATGGTAAGTCAATGCAAAGTCTTAATAGGAGTTTCCTTACCTACTATCGTTTAGTATAGTATTTGAGGTAATATGACTTCAAAATTAGAATGTCAGTGAGCTTGAACTATTCACTAATTTAAAAATGTAAGTTATTTGTAAATTTGTAAAATAGACATTTTCTATGTTTAAATTGTGAGAAACTGTTAAGTCATACACTATTAAACATAATCTTTTTTCTAAAATTTGTCTCTCAAAAAAGGAGAGTGATGTAAAATATTCTGACAGTAACAATGACTAAGACATATAAAAGGTCAATAAAAAGGTAGCAAATCAGATGAGTAGCCTAAGCATATATTCCTTGCCTTACCTACTTAAATAATCCATAGAATGAGAGGAGTCAAAGAACATCATTAGAAAAAAGAAATTGGCCGGGCAGTGGTGGCGCATGCCTTTAATCCCAGCACTTGGGAGGCAGAGACAGGCGGATTTCTGAGTTCGAGGCCAGCCTGGTCTACAGAGTGAGTTCCAGGACAGCCAGGGCTACACAGAGAAACCCTGTCTCAGAGGAAAAAAAAAAAAACAGAAAAAAGAATCACATTCTTTTTAAAAATTATGGGATTAACACACATATATTTCTTGAAATTAATTATTGGATCTATCTTCTGAATGTAGAGTCAAACCCAGGGCTTTGGATATGCTAGGCAAATATTTTACTGCTGAGCTGTATGTCCATCTCTTTCTGAGAGATGACTCAGCTGAGATGAGAGACTCTTTGAGAAAGAGTCTCAGAAAGAAGCAAAGACTGGCCTTAAACAGGTTATCTTCCTGTCTCTTCGTCCTAAATGCTGAGAGTACAGGTGTGAGCCAGCACTGTTCCTAGTTGTATCTATTTTAAGTAATGAAATCCATCTATCCCTGGACCTCAGACTAAGAATATAAAAGTTAAAAGTATATAAAAATAAAAATCTCTTCCGAGTTAAAAGAGGATGGCTGAAAATTATGATCATAGTTTATTGTAAACTTAAAAAGCCACCAGATTTTATCATCTTTAAATGGCAGGAATTTACATAAAATAATATTAATAATACACTAAAGTTTATATATAATTATATATGGAATTATAGATAACTTTTTCATCTTCAATACAATTCTTAAAATAAGTGTTTAATGTTTTATGGGAAACTACTAGTTTTTATAATGTAACAATAAGACTAAGTTTTGTTCATGGGACATTTAAATTATACAATGGAATTGAATCACAAGATATTTGACTAAGAATAAGTGGGCTCAACTTGATTTCCTACAACAAATTGATGAGTAAGTATTCCTACCTACACACATAACCATCACAAACAATCAGAAGCAATTTATATGAATAACATAATAAAAACATCCTTTGAACATTAATTTCTATTCAAGTAAGTAGTCCTAAGTCACCCAATTTATATTTTTATTATTTATAAAATTTAATATTAATTTAATAATTTTAAAATTATAATATTATTTATTATTTATAAAACTAATTTAAATAAAATTAAGAAAAATCTGACTCTTAATTCCAAGTGAGGCAATAAAAACAAAATTGTATTTAAATTCCTATTAATCAGCATTTTTCTACAATATGTATTAATAAACTCTGAACATGCTTTGTTGGAGCAACCATTGCTTGGGTACTTACTCTACTAAAAGTACCAGTGTAATAGAATTCATCAGACCTACTGCTAAAACTCAAGGTCAACAAGACAGCTCAGCAGGAGATGGTGCTTGCCACCAAGCCTAATGAATTGACTTACATTCCCAGAATGCACATAGTAGTAGAAGGAGAGAACAAACTCCCACTGATATACACAAAATATAAATAATAATAATAAATAATGTAACATAAATTTTAAAAAATATCTTTCTATATATCTCTTATCAAAAGCATCAAATACTTGCCCAGGAAAAACGAAAGAAGAAAAGGAAAATTACCCTCATTTAACTTACTATATCTATTTCATAAAATATTTTAAAGTTAATGGCCAAAGCCTGAGATAGTGGATCAATCAATACCCTAACCAATTCGCCATGGAAGAGATAAGTATAAAACTAACAATAGCTGCAGAGAAAGTGTTCATCACTAGGTAATAAAATTTTTACTAAGAAAACAAAGAATTTTCAAGCTCAGTGTCATTGGTTTCAAAATTCTGGTGGAAAAGAGAAATAAAATAGAAGAGAAATTCCAAATTTCATAAGGAAATCTGAAATACATGAGTATATCTCATCGGTTCATCCTTGGTGGAAGCCAGGAGATGAATTATCCGGGGGGATTTCCTTTTTGAAAATTGTTCCAAAGTGAATTCTGTATAATTCCTAATCCAAAGTATTTCCCCTTGGGCCTAGATCAGCAGTTCTCAACCTGTGGGTCATGACCCCATATCATATATTTACATAATTATTCATAACAGAAGCAAATTACAGTCATGAAATAATTTTATGGTTGAGATCATCACAACATGAGAAATTGTGTTAAATGATCACAGCATTAGAAAGGTTGAGAACTGACCTAGATGATTAAAAATAGGCTTCTCTTGTTTAGACTCCAGTAAGAATCTATTGAAACCTAATAGCCAGAATTGGAAACGTCGTATTAAGAACTGTATGACTCAGTTCATCAAAGGAAATAAATTAATGTTCTATACACCCTACAAGAAGGTGACAATAGTCTTATTCTCATTCTATTATATTTGAGATACTGTGTTTACTAAGGATTTTTTTCCTGTCATATCCAGTAATATTAAAGTGTAAATTTCCTCTCTGAAGAATGAAATGAAAGTAGGGATTGGCTGGGCGGTGGTGGCTCACTCCTTTAATCCCAGCACTTGGGAGGCAGAGGCAGGCGGATTTCTGAGTTCGAGGCCAGCCTGGCCTACAGAGTGAGTTCCAGGACAGCCCAGGACTACACAGAGACACCCTGTCTCGAAAAAAAACAAACAAAAAAAAAAAGAAAAAGAAAGAATGTAGGGATCGGTCGGAGTCCAGCTTAGAAAGAGGCACCATGGAAAGCACTGAACAATGAGTTAAGCTCATCTCTAGCTTCCATGTCCTAACCGATCCATTTGTTGGTAAGGAAAGAGAAATAGCCTCCATGTGAGCTTCCTTCCATGATCTGTCCTGTGTCCTGAGACTCTTGCTGAGCTGTTTCATCTCATCTCTCAAGTGTACAAATCACACTGTATTCAATGTACTCCAGTTCTTACTTCCTTTTACTATTTTAAGATCCCAAAACATGCAGCCTGTATATGGAGTATGGTCTTCTAAAAAAAAAAAAAAAAAACAGTTGTTCAGTTATTCATGGAATATTATTTTTTTATATCTCTTGTATTCAGTTTGCAACTACTTCATTGAGAATTTTTGTATGTATATTCATGAGGGATACTGGACTATAACTTATATATTTTTGTTGGGTTTATACTTGATTTCACTATTTCAATATTATTTGCTTTGTGAAGAAAAAAAAATAAAATAAAATTTGGGCCACTTTAGTGTCATTCTTTGTTGATTACATTGATGAAATAAAACATAATAAATCATATTTTATAAAAAAAAAAAAGATCTGGGAATAAGATATTCACATAAACACAATGTTTGCCTTGTACAAGAGGATGTCTAATATTGATTGTATTTTGAAGGAAACATTGGGTTCTAGAAATTACAATCAACACTGATATTGAAAAAACATATTTATTTTTCAGAGGTTTTTTTTTTTTTTTTTTCAGTATTGGATTCCTAACTTGGATTTCAAAGTCCCTTGCTTTTTAATATAAAATATCTGAACATTAGGCTGGCAATGAGTTTAAAAATATTTTACGTTAATATTTTAGAAATATTTTGCATATGATAGTACATCACAGCCCTGTTTTTTTTTTTTATTGGAAATTTTTTATTGTAAATTTTTTATACATTTCAGATGTTCTCTCCTTACCCCATTTCCCCCCCTCCCTCCCAGGAACTCACTATCCCTTCCCCCCTCCTCCTATCTCCACGTTGGTGTACCCCCTTCCACCCTCCCCTGTACCTCCCCTCCCCACCCTCGAGTATCCCCCCCGCCACGACGTCCAGTCTTCATGGGACCAAGGATCTCTTCTCCCACTTATATATAGCTCCCTTGCATATATAGCTGGAGCCATAGGTCCCTCCCTAAGCGCTCCCAGGCTTGTGGTTTAGACCCTGGGGGCTCTGGTTGGTTGGGATTGTTGCTTTCCTCATGGTGTCTCGAATCCTCTCAACTCCTTCAGCCTTCACTCTATCTTCTCCATTGGGAACCCCGTGATCAGTTTAATGGTTAGCTGTGGGCTTCTGCCTCTGAGTATGTCGGACTCTTGCAGACTTCTAAGGAGACAGCTATATCAGGCTCCTGTCAGCATGTACATCCTGACATCCACATCAACCTCTACCTTTGGTGACTGCACATAGGATGGATATCCAGGTGGAATGGTCTGTCTCTTCTTCAGTTTCTGTCCTGCACTGTGTCTCCATATTTGCACCCTTGAGTATTTTGTTACTCCTTCTAAGAAGGACCGAAGCCCCCCTACTTGGTCATCATTCTTCATGAGCTTTTTGTGGTTTGTGAGTTGTATCTTGGGTATTTCAGGCTTCTGCACAGCCATGTTTATATCCTTTCTTTATGCTCTTTCCCAACAATTCAATATCTTTTGGGACCTGCACAAATGTTCAGAGCAATTTAAAACATATTATGTTGAGTTGTAAGATAAAGCAATCAAAGCACCTCATTGAATTTAACAGACTCAAAAGACACCAAAAATGTTTTCTTTTTTTTTTTAAAGATTTATTTATTTTTATTTATAAGAATACACTGTAGCTGTCTTCAGACACACCAGAAGAGTGCATCAGATCCCATTACAGATGGTTGTAAGCAACCATGTGGTCTCAGGGAATTGATCTCAAGACCTCTGGGAGAGCAGTCAGTGCTCTTAACCACTGAACCATCTCCAGCCCCAAAAATGTTTTCTTAACAACTTAAAAAAACTGAATCCTGATCACTATGGGAAAAGCTAAAAATGCCTACTATAAAACATAAATGTGGGACATAGTTATCCACAATTGGAAAGTCACTACTTAAACTCATTTTACAGATGCTTTGGGGCCCTAACTTGATAGTAATTTTAGCCAATCACCAGAAAAAGAATATGCAAACTAAGTAATGTATTCCAGAGTTGTGCTTTAGTATAAGCTAAAAGAGACAATTTAAACCACACGTCTCTTAGATGATAGCTGGTTTTCCCAATCTTGAAATTTGAACAATTTTAAGTTCTTAATTGTAAGGTGTTGTCTTAACTTATCCTAAAGGGGAATTCTTGCAGTCTACTTCCTCAGCTGATGGTGGGAAAACAGCATACTAGTCCAAACTAGCTCAATTCAATAACAACTAAAGGGCTGTGCACTAGAAACTACATTGAAACAAATAAGACATGGGCTCTGCTCATAAAAGGCCATGGTTTAGTTCTGTTGCTATGCATTATAATGCTAGATTCTATACCCAAAGGTCTAGGCCTACAACTGACTTCTCACATTTACAATGTTTGTTGTGCACACCTTGTTCCTTGATTTAATACTATTGGTTAAATAAAATTAGCTACAGCTAATTACTGGAGGAATTAAAGGTAGGTGAGTGAGGAGTGATCTGATTGGAGGAGAAAGATGGGAAGAGGAAGAAGCCACCTTGAGGGCAAATGGACAATGAGCACATGGCTAGGAGAAACAGCAAGTATCTGTGGTACTGCTGGGGAGGAAGCCAGGCCAGCAGGTAGAGGAATAGACTAGGGGTTACCCTCGAGTAATTGTCAAAGCCAAATAAAATAACCATAGTCAGAGTCTCACATATTTGTAAGCTAGTCAGCGATAAGCTTAAATTGGTTGTATTACAATTATTTGACAATATAACTAAATAAAAATTATATGTATGGAGATAAAATGACTTTTAATGGCATTTTCTCATCCTTACTATAAAGATTTAAACTCCTTTAGGCATTTCTTTTGTGGGAAGTTAAATTTTCCCTTCTTTGACATAAAAAAATCAGCATGTCTCAACTTACTACTTTTCCACTTATCAACCTTTTTTCTAATTATTACTGTCTTTGCTAAATGGTCCTGAATTTATCATTTTCATTCTTAACTTTGTAATATGTATTACAAAGTTGATCTCATGGCAAAATAATTTTTCTACACCAAGTTAAAAAAATTACACCAAAATAATTGTTATTCAGAGTGTGCCCTGTGCAAATTTTACTACACATTCTTAAATTATGATGAACAAAAAAATTTGTTTACTATAGAGTTTGCACTGTCAAAGATGACAACTGTTACATTAACAAAGGAAAAAATTAATACTCAGCAATTTCTCCACTTAATCATTGGTAACCAAACTATTAGTGAATAGTATCCTTATACATTTTATATACAATATCCAGAGATACTTTACATATTACATAATCTAATACCCTGAATATTTATCCTAATTTTACTGTAATTTTCACAGAATTTCAAAATATGTTTGGATTACTTACTTATAAATGGGCTTTTTTTCTTATGAGTAGAAAACCTCATCAGAAACTATAATTTGGACATACCATACAATAATTTTAAGATGCTATTTTATTAAAAATTTCAATATGGACTTGTGTATTTAGTGTTGCCTGCTTCTATAAAAGAAGAAAAAGGTGACTTTTCAATATTGTGCTGATCACAGAATGAGCTGTCCAGAATTTACTAGAGGACCATTAACTAGGAATATACTGCCTAACCAATGTGTTAGTATGGAAAGGAGATAAAACCTAAAGAATAATATTTAGCCAGGAAAATCAAAAATGATATACAAGCCAGAAAAAGAGTCATCTCTAATCTTGCCACTCTTAACATTTGGCATGTATTACCTACTTTTTGACTTATCTAAAGGTAATGGGGATAGTTCCTTTTTGCTTATTCTTTTCATTGCATTAAAAGCAAGTGTTGACCTATAATCATGAAATGGAAGTCCTTATCTTAAAGACATAATACCTAAATAAACTCTGTGATTAAATCATTTATTACTTTTAAGGTGTATCTCTGCTATTTCACCCAGGCCGTGTCAAAACTGTCACTTTCTACTTTCAAATTCTATGCATTCATTTGAAATAGCTACCTATCATTGTTTCTTCCTTTCTTCATCCTAATCCAAGGCTCAACTAACAGAAAAGAACACACATAAAAAGAGTACAGTGGAAATAAATGTCTTACTCATTTGCAATTCTTCCTCTCTTCAATTCTAGAGAAGCCTTTGTCGTGGACATCGTAGATCGTCAGCTTTCCTTACCATGCTACTATTTGGAACCTGTATCTGAATTTAGTCTCCTGAAATCCAACTGGATTTGAATATTCAATCATCCACTCCTAAAAATTAAACACAATGAATAAATTAAAAAAATGACACTTAAATAGCTTCAAACCTGGTTATGATAGAAAATATTATCTTGCTTCAATATAAATATATCGGGTCATAATTTAACAAGACAAAAAAATTGATTTTTTAAAAAAATTTATCGTGAAAAAAATCAATGTTTACTTAAGCATTTTAGTATTTCTCAGGAACACAAGTATCTCATAAATAAAGACAAAGACTGGTATATTCATTTAATCAGCATTTACTGAATAATTCCTATGAACACAATACTGAGCAAGGCACTGGAAAAACTAGAAAAGTATTCCCAAGGAGGCTACAGTATGGAAAGAGTATGAATGCTCAGATATACCCAAGGACAGCGTGATTGTCATATGTATATGAACAAAGTAAAGAGGCCGTCTGTTCCAGAGTCAAATGAAAGTAAGGGAATATCGAGGATAACACTTCAGAAAAGATGACATCTGAATGAAGTTTAAAGCATCGCAATGGTTTCCCATAAATTCATTTATATGGCAAAGTAAAACATTACTAATACATGGTATAGACAATGCAAAACCATAGAAGGCATTATCATATTCATAGCACATGGAAGACAAGCCAGCTGATACTCAATGTAAGAAGCAGAAGCAAGGTAAGTTGAGATTTATTTCTTGTTTTTTACTTACTTTTCTTTTGTTTCTAACTACGTAGGTCAAAACTAATTGTCTCTGAAGCAAAACTGAATAACTAATAGAGCCAAAAATATTTAAATTTATTATAAATATTATTATTAAACCATAATTAGAAGCATAATTTATCAAATAATAATGAAATGGGGAGGAAGGAAATACACAGGGAAAGAGAAGAAGGAAAGATTAACACAAAGGAAGTTTGAAAAAGCCAGAAGAAAATACACTGTCTTATAAGATACATTATACAATTATATATTATAAAGTTATGGTAAAATGCAACACACACACATATACATATAAAATCACCTATGGTGTAACATATGTGGTGTATATATAGTTTAAATGGAATTACACTACACAAGGTTTTAATGCTTACCTCAAGAGACACAGAATAACAAAAACCACAATGCCAGACATAGGAATTCTTTCAGGCTGTGGTCACAGGAGTTCCAAGAGACTCCCAAAATAATATATGTCAATACCATTGCTCTTGGCTGCCTCCTAGAACTTGAAGGTAAGAGCCTACCCTGAAAACATGACACACTTTGAACACACAAGTTGACATGCTAGCATGGACAGGAGAAATCTCACAAGGTCCCATCTCTAGATGACAAGCTACAGACAATCAATCTACTGAGACAGGGAGATGAATCCCAAGTGGTTTGCTCTCAACACCTATACACTAAATAGATTCAACAGTTGTGTGTGTGTGTGTCATTTTAAAAAATAAGGTCATAAATTTTATAAGAAATGGAGGGACAGAAGAGGACTGGGAGTGGAGAGGAAGAGGCAAGGAAATGATATAAATACCATACTCATGTATGACTTTTTCAAAAATAAATAATTTAAATATTGAAATGAGATTGAAAATAGAATTAATAAATTAAATGTCATCACTATAATGACTTTGAAATCCCATCTACAAAACACAGATGCTAACAGGCTCTCAAACTAAGGAAGAACATATGCATTCACTGTCTTAGTGTTTAAATAGGTTCAACAGAATGACTATATATCTATAGATAGATAGATAGATAGATAGATAGATAGATAGATAGATAGATAGATATGTATATGAACTTGTATATTTTGTGTTGCCTGCTTCTATAAAAGAAAAAGTTAACTTTTCAATATTGTGTATATGTATATATAAATTATTTAAGGTATCTACCTCATTTAAAGGAATCACTAAAACTTATCCATAGTGTGCGCTTATATCTGAGTTGATATGGATGCTTTTATGTAGGTTTCATATTCAAAGATTCTAATCTAGAAAGTTGAGATGAGAATAAATGTTCTATATTTTAAAATTGAGATGTTTATATTAAGTGGCCTGTATATCACTTATTGTAACCTGATTTTCACATGTTCTCTTACCCGAGACAGCATGTATCTTTCTTAAAAGAAAATTATTTGAGCCTGTTGAGCCTGGTGTAGTAGCACACTCCTGAAATCCCAGCACTCTGGAAGCAGAGGCAAGTGCATCTCTCTGAGTTTGAAGCTAGCCTAGTCTACAGTGTGAGCAGTACAAGGACATCCAGAACTAAGTGGAGAGATCATGTCTCGAGTCACGAAAAAAGAAAGAAAGAAAGAAAGAAAGAAAGAAAGAAAGAAAAGAAAGAAAGAAAGAAAGAAAGAAAGAAAGAAAGAAAGAAAGGAGGGGGAGGGAGAGACAGAAGGAGGGAGGGAGGACACAGAATTATTTGGCTTAAATATCACTTATTATGTAGCAAATGACAAACATTATATACATCCTAAATGAACCCATATGCTATGCATTGTTTCACAAACAACAACAACAACAAAAATCCACCATGGTTTTAGTCTTCAGGATATATCCCATACCACACTAAATGTTTTATATAATTATTTAACTTAACTTTAATTTCAACCCTAAAATAAATGTGGTTTTATGTCAATTGATATATTTAAAAACTGAAATACATCCAATTGAAACAACTTGCTTCACGCAACTTGAAGCAGCCTAGTAAGCCTCCAAGAAAGGAGGCTACCTGCCTCAAAGAACATATATTTTACATTATGCTATAACTGATCTTCAGTTTGTTTAGGTTACCAAATAAGATATTTACCCCATATCTAAGTAGCATAAAGAATTATGATGTCCATATCCACACTCCGCATTTATACAAACTCAGAAAGTGTTGTTTGTTTTCAGTGAATGTGGTCAAACAAACAAAAAAAAACAGTAGTTCTATAACAATGATGTATGCAATGGTGCTTTATTTATAGCAAGGCTCCTTCAAACTTCATTCAGAGAAGAAACATGTGGTCCTGTTTCTTGACAGAAAATAATTGGAGTGATAATTCCCATGTCAGGGTGAGAAATCCTGCAGTGTTAATGACCTGAGTTAGGTTGTTTGCCTTTGTTTAGTCAAACAAATAATATGCTTTCCTCATATCTTCTGTTTCTTCTATATATATAGTAAATCATGTTCCCAACAAATTCTCATGTAGTGTCAAAGATAATCAAATATTTAATGTCAAAGATAATAGATTATTTATCCAGTCGTCAATTTTCTAAAGATAAAACATTTACTAATTATTAAAATTTGTATAAAAGGCTTCTACTTTGTGTCACAAAAGATGGTAGGTGCTTAACTAAACTATGAAGCTGTAGTAATATAGATTTTGCAGAAGGGAGTAGAGGATAGTCGAGTAGTAGAGTGCTTGCCCAGCATGTGGGAAACGCTGACTTCGATTCCAAGTACTTGAGAAAACAAAAGCAAAGACAAGAGTGTGTGTAAAAGAAAGAAAGAAAGGAACTTTGTACTCATGTGTAATGTGATGTCCATGCCAACTTGCGTAAGTTTTTTGAACTCTTGACCTCTTGGTTTTGTAAAATTAATTAAAGAACAAGTTTAAACTGTTCTGAGAATTAAATCAGCTAATGCCAGTGAAGTACTTATAATATTTTCCAGTATATAGTAATTCCTCAACAAATAGAGGGAACCATCATTATTTCATTGCATGAACTGGCGAGGGATGCCCAAATGAAGATGACAAGAGCAAAGTTGGAAGTAAGTTTGGAATGGGAAAACATCTGAGTACAGATGTCTCTAAAGTTAGAACAATGCAATAAAGAGACCCCTGAGGAAATAGCAACATTTAAACACATTCTGGACCTTTCAATGGCCACTCAGGATCCTGAATTTTTGTGTATGTTGAATAAAAATATATTACTATAAAATATTTCCCAATAAATCAAACCATTTCCAAACCTTTCATAGGCTGTCTTACAATCTATTGTTATTGTTCTAGAAGCCTGGTAATGCTCTATGCTTGTATTTCAGCTTTCCTTTAAAACACACACACAGACACACACACACATTTTTTAGGGCAAAAGTTCAGAGCTAGTAAACACTGAAGTATTTCTTCACTACAACAAAAATATCACACACATGTGACATAAAAACATTGTTGAATTTTACTTTCAGGAATAATATTGACTTGATCAGGGTTATTGAAAACCAGTAGTTCAAGATAAAACAAAATGTGAACAAAAATGAGTTTTGAAAGGCATTTGTTTTTTAGTATCTGTCAGATGGTACTTTTTAATTAACCTCATGGTCTTCCCTATATATGAAAATAAGAATCTAGTTTTTAATACCAGGACCATCACTTACTTGAAAGTCAGAAGACAAGTGCTGGTATTGTTACTATTTCCATTTCAGCAATAGTAAAAGGTAGTAAATTTACTTCTAGAAGTTTCTGAAGAAATACAGGCCCAAGTGTGGGCAATACCCAAGATGGGGCTCCTTGCCCTAAGGAAAGGGTAGAAGAGATAAAGGATTGATAAATGGTTGGTTGTCATAACCCAACATTGTATTGATCCATCTAACTTTGTTTCCAAAACAAGCACTTGTAAAATTTTATTTTTTATTTTTATTGTATCATGTAAAAGCAATTTTCATCTTAATAAAAAGGAAGATCTAAAACTGAATGTGCTGTTCAAATGCAGGAAAGTTAAAGTCACATGAAGCAAGAACTTTTATAAGACTAATACTGTATTGTCTTCATCACTAGTTTCTTATTTTAAAACTAAAATGGGTAGAAGTATTATACTCTTCCTTAGTAATCCAGATCTATTGAAAGAATACCTATTTCAACTATTATTGACTTCACTAGTATACTGACAACAATAAAATGTTTTCCTTTTCAGCAAATTGCTATTTCAAAGCTTTTATATGCCAAATATTTGATAGTCACGGTCCTGGTACCTAGAGGGTACAGCAGGAAAATAAGATATTGAAAATACTGCTTTGGAAAAAAGAACGAAGCAGTCAGAGGACAAGCAGGTAAGGGAATAAATCACACAGTCTATGAGATAGTGACGAGAGCGTGAGTACAACACAGAAAGGAAGGGCTGGGGAAGCTGGAGTCTATTGCTGAATGGAGAACCAGAGAGTACACTTCACTGGTGTGAAATCTGAGTAGAGTTCTGAAGGTAGTGATTCTATCTTCATGAATCAATTTCCATACAGTGAGAACAGTTTAAAGACACACAGGAAAGGATGAAGACCCTGAGCACCTGAGAAATTATGGGATTCTGGATGATTATCTTGGTACAGCCAACAGTATTTGCTGGAAACAAAATGTGGGCTATAAGAGAAATACAGGCGCCAAGGATGTTGTTAAGGCTTTTTGACTGAGCAAGGTTGGCATTTCTACTGCCCAAGAATGCTGAGTTCTGAGGACTTTACTTATGTTAACCCACAAGAAAGCTGATGGGGAGGTTCACACACACAGTTCAATATGGTGGTAGGTGAATGTATGTGTCTGCTTGTGTGTGGGGTGGGGGTGGGGTTGCTTGCGTGCACGCCAATAGCCATTCCAAAGCCAATCACTGTCTCCTTCCACCATTGTCAGGCTTACACAGCAGAGGCTTTTACCTGCTCACCACCTTAACAGCTCTGGAGCAGAAAGTTTAAGAAATAATACAAAAGACATTGGAGTATCAGTAGTTACACTTCACAAGAGTGAAAAAGAAGAACAAAAAAATAGTATAGAATTGAAAGAAAACGTGGGCTTAAAAAGGTATCAAACATTGCTTGATGACAAAAGATATTTTAACTTGTCTTTATAAATTATTCTACTATGTCCTGTTTACTATATTCTTTTGCCATCTTTCTGACTAGCAAGTTAGTTTGAGAATGAAGTAGTTATGTTAATTCATGTTCTTACAACAGTATAACAATATCCAATGTGATTACAAGAACATGTAAAAATGAGCAGCAATTTTTTTCATCAAAATGGAAGGTAGGACATTCACTAGGGAAGTTTTAGTGATTTGATCAGCAATAAATAAAAGTTATTTCCTTTATTAAAATGCCTGATTACATAAGAAGTGCACAAATATTTTTAAACTGTATCATGGTATCAGCTCTCTCACCATGAAACTGTAATTCCTGTGGTCTGCTAGACATGGATCTGCTGGAGACAGGAAGCGGAGAATGCGATTCAGCTAAATGAATGAATGAATCATTATGGTAAACTAAATATAATTCCTAGAGTCAGGTCAGGACATCAGAGGTAACAACAATGCGGCTCTCTTCATAAGAGCATGGAAGATTTTTGCTGTTTTTTTTCCCAACTGTGAATGAAGAAGATATTGATTTATGACCTTATTCAAAAGATTCCACCACAGACTATGATCTATAACAGTATGGAATGAGTTTGTCTTCTTCCTTGTTTCCTCACATCTATCTTGATGCTAAATGCTTAACAGAACTTTGGTAAACATTTTAATGAATAAGTACATGAATGAATATATATAAAAATTAAATGGGTGAATTAACAAGCATCACTTGAATTTATGATGCTACCTAAGTCATAGATAGAATCTTGTTTAATAAACTGCTTCTACAAAACAATCACCACACATATACTGTATATATACCAAATACTTTAAAGAACATATAACACATGTATATGTTTTATATATTTTTATAATCTAACATATTATTACTTAATTGAATGCCTGGTAAAGAACAGTTTAATTTGGATCTCTCTCTCTCTCTCTCTCTCTTTCTCTCTCTCCCTCCCTTCCTCCCTCCCTCCCTTTCTTGCAACACTACTACTGGGAGGGGGAAGTCCTAGCAGTTTCTCTTCTTAAGAGTGAGACTATATTTTGAGAGTACCATCATGGATAAATCTGTGAAAACTAGAAGGTATGTTGATATGAAAGATTCACTGATATGGCAGGTTTTAGATGGGCACAAAGAGGAACCTCTTTGAACTGAGAGTTGAAGATTCTGGGTTCTGGATACAAGATTCAAGTAGATTTCTCTTTGGAGAGTATCAGGTTCACCCTGCTACATAGTACCATATGGGAGCAATTTGCATGAGAAAAAGTGACTTGGAGAATTAGAAGAGTATCTGTATTTACCAGTGTATCTCTTAGCATGTGGATAACTGGTAACCACATTAACCAGGTGAACGAAAGAGAAAAATTAACTATACTAAATGTGGGATAGAAGCTTAGAGTCAGTGTTTCGGCTTTTTTCTAGGAGTCTATTGCTCTCTGTCTATCATGAGGATTCCTCCTTTCCTTCTGAAGAGTCCTCAGTCAACTCTTTGACTAGAGATTGTTGGACCAGGGATGGGCACCTGACCTAACATGTGCCCATCTCTATTCTTCCCCTGGATCCATAAGCTTGATATGAAATACATTTGACTCCCATGTGTCAGTAGTAGAGGAAATTTTTTAAAAGACCATATATCCACTAAGAAAAATGCCTGGAAGAGAATGATTTTAAGTCATAGGCCAAGCATGGTGGCACATGCTTGCAATCCCAGCACTCAGAAACCAGAGGTAAAAGGATTGCTGTAAGTTTAAGAACAGCCTGATCTGTGTGGTGAGTACCAGCTAGTCTAGGCTACATAGTAAGACATGTTTCAAAGGATGGATAGATGGATGGATGGACGGACAGACAGAGGAAGATAGATAGATGATAGGTAGATAGATAGATAGATAGATAGATAGATAGATAGATAGATAGATAGATAGATAGATAGATAGATAGATACATAGATAGATACATAGATACATAGATACATAGATACATAGATACATAGATACATAGATACATAGATACATAGATACATAGATACATAGATACATAGATACATAGATGGTAGAAGATAGAAAGAAAGAAAAGAAGGAAGAAAGAACAAAAGAAAGATAGAAAGAAAGAAAGAAAGAAAGGCAGACAGATAACAGAAAATAAAAAGAAATATGATGAGTGACAAATTATTGAAATCTTGATATAATTCAGCACATCCTGTGTATTGATCATGAAAACAAATGTTCCCCTGTAGCTTAAATTGTGTTTCCGTCTCTTACAATTTAAAAGACTCTTACTTAAGAGACACATTCAAAGAAGTATTGATTCATTTTATTGTCACAGACTGACATGATCTAAAAACATACTAATTATATTACAATAGGGAACTAAAACTCAAAGAAGTGTCTTACTCTTCCAGTAGAAAAAACACAGTAAGATAGCACTGCTGAATTTTAAATCCAGATGTCCAAAGTCAGCTCTGCTTCAGTGATCAGTACCTTGTGGTAACATTACTATGCTACAGGCATCTTGACTGGAGTATTCAACAATTAACAGGAATTTTACAGAATGTTTTACCTAGCAAATGGACTTATAGTACAAGTCCTTATTATAAAAATGGATTTGTGCTACACTGAATACATGCCCTATAATCGTTTTATCCACTTAACAAGTAGTTATTTTCATGAGAATTCTATGTAAAGATAAAACATTAATCAATTCTCTGGCTGTTTTTCTGATTGATTTTTTTAGACCACTTGGGAATTCTGTTAAAATGCATAGTTCAGTAGTTCAGATTAATGCCAATGCATCTGGTCTGTAATCACAGTTGAAGAAAACAAATATTGTATGTACTATGGGAGATCAATTAAAGTATATCATCCATCCTTTGTAACTAAAATGTTACAAATATTATTAAAACATGTTTTTAAAAATATATTTTGAAAAATAAATAAATAAATAAATAAATAAATAAATAAAAGTAAAAAAAATATATTTTGAGTACAAAATAAAATTTTTGTGACAATGAAAGACTCACTTCTTAAACTCTTATATACCAAACTTTATATACTTAAACTTTTCATATACCAAACTAGCCACTTCAAATTGTCTACATATTTATCTTATTTCAAAGACAGATATATTTCAAAAATATGTAATATAGCCTTCATTTAAAAATATACAATTCTTCTACTCTGTATCAAACAATGTTCTATGAAAAGAAGATACAGGATAAAATAAATAAGAAAAAACACTTAGAATATATTAAGTATAGACAATGATATTAATGAAAGATTTGATCCTGAATATTAAAAAAGTTCACACACAAACACACACACCCCCACACACAGCATTATAGGAATTTAGAGGAAAGATTTGATTGGAACTGACGTAATCCATAGGAAGATGGAAACTAGTCTTACTTAGCAAAAAGAATAACATTTCTAGAGGCAGAAATAGAAAAGCAAGTGATTTTAATTTAAGAAAATGGCATGAATGGAGAAGGAAAAGCAAGTGTATACATAAATAAAAAACTAAAAGTAGCTCCAGTTGTCTTAATAGAATACTAAGAGGGTAATTTTAATAGTGATTTTTAAAACTGTGCAGCTAAGTTAAATACTGAATTGCAAGTTTGAGGTATTTGCAAGTAGCTAGGTTTTTGTTTTTTTTTTTTTTTTTTGGTTTTTTGAGACAGGGTTTCTCTGTATAGCCCTGGCTGTCCTGGAACTCACTCTGTAGACCAGGCTGGCCTCGAACTCAGAAATCCGCCTGCCTCTGCCTCCCAAGTGCTGGGATTAAAGGCGTGCGCCACCACCGCCCGGCAGTAGCTAGGTTTTTACTTTGTGTCATAATTAAATTCAATCCAGTTTTTTTACTTTCAGAATTTAATTCCTTGAGATTTTTGAATAGCTCCATTTTATCATATAAATATAAATTTAAAAGACCATCTTCAGAAGGTTTTCTTAGACATTCTAAACCTGAATCTGAACCTATATTTGAATTTATATTATTCTCCTTTTTATTAATCTATTTTATTATTTCTCCCTACCAAATATAAGCTTACTTCTATTTCCCACAGCTATAGGGTTAACAGTAATCAAATGTTATTTTACAATTGTTGCTTCTCAATAGAAGAATTTGTTTTCTTATCTAATCATTACTCTGTCTTTGAAAAAGAATAACTTTTCTACTGCAGGAGAGATGACTCCGTTAAAGTGCTTGCCATGAAAGCAGAAGGAGCTCCATATAGGTGAACAGAAGCTTATGAGCCAGCTAATCTGAAATACACGGACAGTCTGCAAGGCAAGGACTGGCAACCTGGTAGAGGCTTTTCTCTAACCTCTACATGTATCCCCTTTTTCCCCTTCCCCTTGTATCCCGCTGTACACACATACACACACACACAAGCATGCATGTACACATGTACAGAAAGACCTTTTTAAAAATGACAATACAAGCCGGGCAGTGGTAGTGCATGCCTTTAATCCCAGCACTTGGGAGTCAGAGACAGGCAGATTTCTGAGTTGGAGGCCAGCCTGGTCTACAGAGTGAGTTCCAGGACAGCCAGGACTACACAGAGAAACCCTGTCTCAAAAAACCAAAAAAAAAAAAAAGCAATACAATAACAAATAACACTTAATGACATTCTTCTATGCCCATAGAACAATGCCATGCTTAGTCATCATCACAGAAGCTTTCTCTTGCACTCGATGGGAACTAATTTAGAGACCCGCAAGTGGATGATGTGCAGAGAGTGAGACCTCTTGGAACACTCAGTTCTAAAGAGGATGTCTTCATCAAATGCCTTCCTTCAGGCAAGGCTCAGGGAGCTATGTGCAAGGGAAGGTGGAAAGATTGTAAGAGCCAGAGGGGATGGATGATACCAAGGAGGAACTGTCTTCCAGATACAACAGGACTAATGCACATATGAACTCACAAAGACTGTTAGCACACAGCACATACAAAGCCTGAATAGGTTCGAGACAAACAGGTTCTCAGTGCTGAGAGGAGAAAGGAAACATACCTACCCATCCCTACCAAGCAACTATATGCAATTGATACTTGCTGGAAAGAAAAGAATGGGTGTCTCCAGTGGATTCTCATTGACTATATTGAACATACTCCAGGGCAGACCCCATCCCCATGCCCAACACAAATTTAACTTGATGGAACTTTTGAGGTCTTTTTATCTCATATTGAGTTGTTTGGGTGTGTGTGTGTGTGTGTGTGTGTGTGTGTGTGTGTGTGTTTTATTGGTCTTTTGCTTGTATACTTTGTCTTCTGTTTTATGTTTCTAAGAGGGGATTTGTATGTTTCTTGTGTTGTTGCTGTGCTATTGGTTTAGTAAAAACAGAGGGAAGGGCATGGAGTTAGGTAGGTGGAGAGTCGGTGAGGATCTGCAGGATTTAGGAAGGCTGCCCTATGAGCTTACTAGTTGGGTTATTAGTGTCTCAACTCCATCTTCATTTCAGATAGAGTCTTCTTCAATGTTTCTATCTCCTGACTGAGTTCCATTTTCAAATTCTGTGTTGTCCTTGTCATTGTTTCTCCCAGACATTTATTCTCTTTCAGTTCTTCCTCCTTAATTTCACTGAGCTCTTTGTCATCTTAAATTCTTTGATGAAGTTTATGATTATTCTTTTAAATTCTGGGTCCTGTGGAAATTCTCATGGATAAATATTTCTACCACGCTGGTGGGTTTGAGGCAGAAAGTACTGGCTTGATCTTTCATAATTCTGTTATTTTTACAATGAGATCTGGTAATGTGGACTTCTTTTGTTACTTCTACATCTGTCATGGACAAAGCAGGTTGGGGAAAAAGATGTGCAGGAAGGTTGGTCCTAAAAAGTTAGACACTGCCTCAGTGGGATGAAGTCAGATAAACAAAGAGACTGAGCTGGTGAAGGATTGCATCCTGGTCCAAGCCTTGAGTGTGGGAATAGGTCATCTGGGTAGAAGGTTGGATTGACAACGGAGAGGTCTGTGAACCAGAAGTGTGCAGGTGGGTCCTGAAGGCAACTGAGATGTTGGTCCTGAAGGCAACTGACCACAGATTGGTGTGATCAGACGAAGCTGAGCTAGATGTGGGACTCTAGCTAAATCTGGTTGGTTGGAGAGAGGTTGTAGATGGGAGGCAGGCTTACTCACTGGGCTTATTCCTGGAAAAGGATGTGCAGGATCTGGCTGGGTGGAAAGGTTGGATGTCTATCAATTTTAATATTTTTGAGTTGCCATTTTAATTTGAAAGTTTTTTTTTTCTAAATAAGTATTGAAAAATTAACAGTAGGCTTTTTGATTACAATACCAAATTATTATTAATCATTGCTTAGTTATGTCAAGTGCTTATTATATTTTGGTGTATTATAAGCTATGATTCATTGAATAATATCTGTATTTAAATATAATAAGCACATAATATCTAGGAGATAAGGACATACTACCTATTGAAATGCTTCCTTAGGTCTCCAAGCTGCTGTTATACTGTCTGTCCTCCCACTTTCTCTTTTCTCATCTCAGGCCCCTCTCTCACCTCTTGCACTATACCAATGTGAAAGGGTTATAAAACTAAGCATCATTATAGCCTTAGATGTCAAACTGATGGCCTGCCCCCACTCCCGCAATACACTTTTATAAACAGGATTAACAACAAGTGATGATTACTATAGCCATATCAGTTTAACACCACAAAGCAGGTTTACAGTAGGTAATGATTTCAAAGAATTGACTTAAATGAACTCATGGAGTAAACTGTACTTTCTTTCCATATCTTACTCACCAATAATCAATTATTTATTTTTAATTGTTTTTTTTTTTGAGTTTTGAGATTATAACATAATTCCATCATTTTCTTCTTTCTGTCCCTCCCATCAAACCCTCCCATGTATCCCTCTTTGCTCTCTTTCAAATTCATAGCCTCTCTTTCTCATTCATTATTGTTATATACATACATGTACAAGTTTGTATACAGATAGATGATAGTCAGACAGGCAGACAGACAGTTTCTTAAGAAATTCAACTTGCTCAATCTGTATTGATAAGAGTTCATGATTTGCCGAAGAATGATACCCTGGACTCAAATAGTGTATAAACACAAACTGTTTTATTCTGCAGAAGTCTAGCATGCTGGGGTCTCCCATTACCAAGATAGAGAAACCCCAAGTGACCTCGCAGGTCCGATTTAAAGCACATTAAGGGAATCCCGGGGTAGGTGGGCTTTGTCTTACTCTATCTCTAAGGACATTCCATTGCCAGAGTGTGGGAGCTGGCTGGAAACTGCTTGCTTCAGGCCTGGGGGGGTGGGGTTGGGGGTAGCGGGGTGTAGTTTCTGATGGCAGAGCAGTTTCTGACTAGCTGCCTGAAGCCTGGGTTTTTAAGGCTTAATCTCTTGAAGTGCCAATTTGAAACCTGTCATGGAGTCAGCCTGCCTCATCAGTATAATATTTAAAAGTATATACGTTTTCAGGGCCGGTCATTTATTGTCAGACAAGCAATTGGTGTGCACTTTCTTGAGGAAGACTATTTCCCCACTCTCAGGACTCCTTGGTTGACTATAGTTCTTTGTGTAGGTTGAGGTCTTCTGGGCAGCCCCTCTCCACTCATCCACCTTAGCATGTCTATTGTTGCTGTCCTTGTTCAGGTCATGCTTAGACAGTCACATCCATGAGACTTTACAGATATAGCTTCTGAAATTCCTAGGAGACACAGATTCACAGAAAACTCCCTGTTCTTAAACAAGACCTGAGCCTGGCAGTGGTGGCGCACGCCTTTAATCCCAGCACTTGGGAGGCAGAGGCAGGCGGATCTCTGAGTTCGAGGCCAGCCTGGTCTACAGAGTGAGTTCCAGGACAGCCATGGCTACACAGAGAAACCCTGTCTCAGAAAACCAAAAAAAAAAAAAAAAAAAACAAGACCTGAACAATTCTAAAACAGTTAACATCCGATGTAGATGAAGACATCTCACAGGGTGCTGCTCCTAGATGAAAGACTACAGGCACTTAACACCGCCTGAGAGGGGAGGATGTAATCTGCCCAGGGGTGTGCCCTCGGATTGGTTACACAATAGCACGTGGTCAGCTCTACAAACAGACAAGCAGGCGAGGCGGACTGGGTTATATTCTTATCATTTACATATATGTAAAAATGATGTTAAAGAGGAGGAGTCCATACTTTTGGGAGGGAGAGAGATCGTGAATCTGGAGAGGATAGAAAGATGGGGGTGGTTAATGTAATTATCTTTTACGTAGATTTAAAATGTCCTGTAAATACTTACAAGTGTCACTAACGATTTAGATGGAGCAATGGAAATCGCACAGTTGTTAAACCGCTCACTGCACAGGCAACAAGATGAGAGTACTACCCATGTAAAAGCCAGGTGTCACATGTATTTATAATCCCACAGCTAGGGAGAAAAACAAGTAACCTCAAGCTCTCACTGCTGCCCAGATTAATGAATTGGAGAGCTCCAGATTTCATTAGAGATCATATCTAAAAAATAAATTAGAGAATAGCTAAGACACTTCCACATGCAGATATAGCCACCACAAACACTCATGAATTCACACAACTGCACATACATGTGTACACACCTACATGAACATATACACACACATAAATAAAAACAATTTTTCCTTTTATTGAAAATACATTAGCCCAGTCTCAAATAGATTATTCCAGTCTCATCCTCCTCCCTACCCCCCCCAGCCCCCACCTCTACCCCTGCTTTGAGGCAGAACATCTGTGGTACTCTGCCCTGACTCCATCTCCAATATATCCTGCAGATCCCTCCTTCCCAGCGCAACCCCCTCTTGCTTGTTGCTTTATCCTAGCACACAATACCAGCACCGCCTGCTAAATCTAGGGCCTTGACTGACAGGAAGCTGACTGAAATCTTCACCTCTCCTTCTGTTCCTCCAGATCCAAGCCCCAGTCTTATCCCATCCCATCCCCCACCTCCTCTGTAGCAGAACACCTGCTGTGGTCTCCATTTCACAAAGATCTTCTCCAACCATCCAAGTCATTCCATTATCCAAACCTCCGAAACTGGCAGCATTCCCTAGGAGCACACGGGATTCAAGCAGTCCCTGAGAACACACAGCAGGCCAGGAAAACAAGTTCCAAAACTCCAGTCTCATTCCAAATTCCAACAGAACCCCTTCTGCAGCTTCCCTTCCCTCCCTGTCCATGACTTCTGTGAATACCACAGACCTTCCCCTTCTAAACTCCAGACACCTTGTCACTTTATACCAGCCACCAACTCCAGCAGGCACCACTGCTAACCCACAGGCCACTTCTACCAAGGAATCAGGTAGGCTTGCCCTGTCCTGTTCCTCCAGATCCAATCCCAGAGTCTTATGCCCAGCTCTACAGCAGACATTCTGGGGTGACCTCTCTTCATACTCTCCTCCCATTCTAAGGAAACTAAATAAGCAGATTCTGGTGGAACATTCTGCTTTCCTTCCTCCTGTGTACCCACTTAGCCTATCCCAAGTCCTAAGTGTCAGCTCCCAATACCCGGAAACACTTTGTAACTGCAACTCCCTGTGGCCATACCTATAAGGTCCACAGAAAATTTCCTATCAGGCAACACACAGCCACCATATTCTTCTAAATTCCAGAGAGGAAAGAGAAACCAAGAAACAAAATACCCACACAACAAAGACAAAAGCAGATGTCAGCATCTAGACTCATAACTATGAGCTTTCCAGTGCCTAGACACCAGTGTAAAAACAATCAGTAACAGCCAGGACAATATGTCTCCACTAGAGCTCAGCAACCCTACCAAAACAAACCTTGAATATTCCAATATGGCTGAAATACAAGAAAAAAAAGCTTAAAACGGCCTTATGAAGATTATAGCTGTAAGAAACAATCTCCAACATTGAAGACACAATAGAAGAATTGGATATATCAGCCGAAGCAATGCTTAAACTATGAAACTCCTAACACAAAATATCCAGAGAATCAAATCTGCTGGTGGAGGAAGCCTCTCTGATGTCTGGATTAGGCACTGATCTATGAGTATAGCATTAAGAGACATTTTATTGATACTTTTTTTTTTAACTAGTAGTGTTTGGTTTTACCCTAGGTCTCTTGGCTATCTAGTCTCTGGTTCTTGGTTAACCTAGTAGTACTGGGTATGGGTTCCTTCTTGAGCAGTGGTCCTTAGGTCAAATCAAACATTGTTTGGCTACTTCCACAAGGTCTATGCCACCATTGCACTAGCATATT